>CM074303.1:13359811-13413804 GCA_037194245.1 Opsariichthys bidens
TTTTCCCATATAATGCAGTTAAATGTAAAGCTCTAAAACATTATGAGGTGTTTTTTTTTGGCAAGTATTTTTTTTTTAATCGCAACCCAGAACGACTGATGCAAAATCAGATCAACAAAAATATAGACACATTTGTTACATGTCAGTCAGTCACGGGTGAGTAAATTCACTTGCTGTTAACAGTCAGTGTAAATATGAGCTCCGAAGTCTAACCGCAACGTCGGACGAACCCTCGTCCCGTAACGGCGGCGAGAGGTCCGAGCGTCCCTTTATATGCTGTCAGTGTTACGGTCATGTGCAATATTATGTGCCGGGCCTTGTTCGACCCCTACGTGTAGAAGATGACTTCTGGGATCTGGCCGTCCTCCACGGACGTGCCGTTGTTGTTGCCCGCGGCGTAGCAGAACGTGAAGCAGGTTTTGGTGCCGGTGCCGGACGACTCGTGCGTGACCTTCCTCATGCCTTTGGTGCCGTAGTGCGAGTCTGGACCCTGAGAGAGAGAGAGAGGAACGTTACAGATCCACCGCTCATCGTCATGAAATCAAATCTGTTCAGACTGAAGTCAATAACTGTACATTAGCTGCCATCTTAATCGTTCCTAACTGTATTTGAGTCTTCAACAATAATCTACTAGAGCTGCAACAGACCATTATTTTTCTGTCGACTACTCTAACGATTATTTTTTTTCTTTATTTTTTTTCCCCCTCCTTTTGACTAATCTAACGATTATTTTATTTCTTTATTTATTTTTCTGTCAACTAATCTAACGTTTTTTTTTTTTTTAATTATTTTTTTTCCCCCCGATTAGTCCACTACTCTAACGATTTTTTTTAAAATTTATTTATTTATTTTCTTTCTTTATTTTTTTCCCTGTCGACTAATCTAACGTTTTTTTTAAATTTATTTTTTATTTTTTTTTCCCCCTTTCAACTACTCTAATGGTTATTTTTTTGTCCCCCGATTAGTCAACTACTCTAACCATTTTTATTTATTTATTTATTTTCCTTCGATTATTTTATTTCTTTATTTTTTTTCTGTCGACTTCTGCCAGTTAGTCGAGTACTCTAACGGTTATTTTTTTTCCCCTGTCGACTACTCCAACGATTATTTATTTTTTATTTATATATATATATATATATATATATATATATATATATATTATATATATATATATATATATATATATGAACGTAAACAGTGTGACGCGTCGATGCATTTCACGCATGTCGACGTATTTACACGTCGTTGCAGCACTAAAGTCTACATTTATCCAAAGTCAAAAACCACTTGTCTAAGAATATTCGTTGTAGCATCAACTCTTTTTTCAGTTGAGTTGAGTTTTTTTTTGGTTCAATCAAGGATCAGTTTCCACAAAAATATAGAGGTGTTTTCAACATTGATAATAATCATAAATGTTTCTTCAAATCATCATATCAGAATTATTTCTGAAGGATCATGTGACTCTGAAGACTGGAGTAATGATCACAGGAATATACTTGAATTGAGCCGTTTTATACTGATTTGTTAAATTTATGATGATATAAATGCAGACGACTCTTTAAAAGCTTTTGACTGAATGGTGGAGTGCTGATAAGAACTGAAATAGTCTCTCTAATACAAGAAGGAACTTGATGTGGATGGACGACTGAACGAATGACCTCACCTTTAATGTAGCACAGGCTGTGTAATTGACATTGGGCAGAACCTCCACCGGTTCCTTAAACATGACCCTGAACGTGTTGGCCGACCCGTCACAGCTGAAGCCGGTGTCGTTCTGCCCCAGAACCGTGTTGCTGTCTGTGTGAATGATCTGAAAGAAAATGTGAAGCAGAAATGCATTTACAAAAACATTCAGAAATATTCTGTAAAGGATCAAGTGTGTAAGTTTAGGAGAGTTAAAATACTTTCCCAATATATACACTAGTCACTCAAACATGCATCAGGCCACAGGAACTGACACAATGTAAACTTTTAATGCAATTCAAGTCACATTTAAGAGTGCGCCAAATGCATAAATGTACTTCTATAAGGATGTCACTGGTAGTTTGACTTCCTGAAGAGTTTAACACTGATCTGTTTGAGTGGCCTGACGTCAACAAACCAACTGATACAAACCAATAGCATGCATGAAAAAATGTGCAAAAACGACAGCAAAAAACAAATGATGTGCAAAAAACGACAGTAAAAAACAAATTTGCAAAAAAAGGCAGTTAAAAAATGACAGTAAAAAACAAATGTGCAAAAACGACAGTAAAAAACAAAAGATGTGCAAAAAAATGGCAGTAAAAAAACGACAGCAAAAAACAAATGTGCAAAAACGGCAGTAAAAAACGACAGTAAAAAAACAAATGATGTGCAAAAACGACAGTAAAAAAATGACAGTAAAAAACAAATGATGTGCAAAAACGACAGTAAAAAACAAGATGTGCAAAAAATGGCAGTAAAAAAATGACAGTAAAAAAACAAATGATGTGCAAAAACGACAGTAAAAAAATGACAGTAAAAAACAAATGATGTGCAAAAACGACAGTAAAAAACAAATGTGCAAAAAAAGGCAGTAAAAAAATGACAGTAAAAAACAAATGTGCAAAAAAAGGCAGTTAAAAAATGACAGTAAAAAACAAATGATGTGCAAAAACGACAGTAAAAAACAAAAGATGTGCAAAAAAATGGCAGTAAAAAAACGACAGCAAAAAACAAATGTGCAAAAACGGCAGTAAAAAACAAATGATGTGCAAAAACGACAGTAAAAACAAATGTGCAAAAAAAGGCAGTAAAAAAATGACAGTAAAAAACAAATGATGTGCAAAAACGACAGTAAAAAACAAATGATGTGCAAAAAACGACAGTAAAAAACAAATGTGCAAAAAAAGGCAGTAAAAAAATGACAGTAAAAAACAAATGATGTGCAAAAACGACAGTAAAAAACAAAAGATGTGCAAAAAAATGGCAGTAAAAAAACGACAGCAAAAAACAAATGTGCAAAAACGGCAGTAAAAAACGACAGTAAAAAACAAAAGATGTGGAAAAAAATGGCAGTAAAAAAATGACAACAAAAAACAAATGTGCAAAAACGGCAGTAAAAAACGACAGTAAACAACAAATGATGTGCAAAAACAACAGTAAAAAACAAATGTGCAAAAAAGGCAGTAAAAAACAACAGTAAAAAACAAATGATGTGCAAAAACGACAGTAAAAAACAAATGTGCAAAAAAAGGCAGTTAAAAAATGACAGTAAAAAACAAATGTGCAAAAACGACAGTAAAAAACAAAAGATGTGCAAAAAAATGGCAGTAAAAAAACGACAGCAAAAAACAAATGTGCAAAAACGGCAGTAAAAAACGACAGTAAAAAACAAATGATGTGCAAAAACGACAGTAAAAAAACGACAGTAAAAAATAAATGATGTGCAAAAACGACAGTAAAAAACAAAAGATGTGCAAAAAATGGCAGTAAAAAAATGACAGTAAAAAACAAATGATGTGCAAAAACGACAGTAAAAAAATGACAGTAAAAAACAAATGATGTGCAAAAACGACAGTAAAAAACAAAAGATGTGCAAAAAAATGGCAGTAAAAAAAACGACAGCAAAAAACAAATGTGCAAAAACGGCAGTAAAAAACAAATGATGTGCAAAAACGACAGTAAAAACAAATGTGCAAAAAAAGGCAGTAAAAAAATGACAGTAAAAAACAAATGATGTGCAAAAACGACAGTAAAAAACAAATGTGCAAAAAAAGGCAGTAAAAAAATGACAGTAAAAAACAAATGATGTGCAAAAACGACAGTAAAAAACAAATGTGCAAAAAAAGGCAGTAAAAAATGACAGTAAAAAAACAAATGATGTGCAAAAACGACAGTAAAAAACAAAAGATGTGCAAAAAAATGGCAGTAAAAAAACGACAGCAAAAAACAAATGTGCAAAAACGGCAGTAAAAAACGACAGTAAAAAACAAAAGATGTGGAAAAAAATGGCAGTAAAAAAATGACAACAAAAAACAAATGTGCAAAAACGGCAGTAAAAAACGACAGTAAACAACAAATGATGTGCAAAATAACAGTAAAAAACAAATGTGCAAAAAAGGCAGTAAAAAACAACAGTAAAAAACAAATGATGTGCAAAAAACGACAGCAAAAAACAAGTGCAAAAAAATGGCAGTAAAAAACGACAGCAAAAAACAAATGTGCAAAAAAACGACAGCAAAAAACAAATGATGTGGAAAAAAAACAACAGCAAAAAGACAAAAAAATGACACGTGCACACACACATACAAATATACATATATACACATACATATATATATATATATATATATATAAAAAACTAATTTCAACTATTAATAAAAATTATAATAGTATGTCAATGATCCTAAACTAACTGACACATCATTACTTGCACCAGAAATGGCACTTTTTTTTGAAAACCGGTTCTGCCGGGCAGACGTACCTGTATGTTGACCTGATAGTCTGTCGGTCCGTGTATGGATCCATAAAGCCCAAAACCCACGATAAATATCCTGCGACTCACAGAGAACCTGCGAACACGGTCACTCGGTTAGCTGACGTCACACCCGACTCTGAATGAACGCACGGAGGCGTGTTCTCGCTCACCGGATGCGGTCGCTGGTCCCGCTGTAGCCCCAGCGGCTCTCCACCTGTCCGAAGCGCGTGATGCTGCACTCCTTCCCCCGCAGACAGCAGCGCGGCCGGTCGATGAACTCCACGCGCGGTTTGGGGTTCACCGTGAAGTGCAGGAAGAGACTGACCACCTCTCGGTCCGTCAGAATGGCCGACTGAGCCGGACCTGAGTGAAACACACACATATAAACGGAGCCTGATGTATCAAAAAAGACACATGCAAACTTTTTTCTGTGATACGTCAGGCTTGATGAGCGCGCGCAGCATGGACAGAGACCTGCGGCGAACTCCTCTATAGTCATGAGCGGGAAGCGGATGAGGCCGAGGGCTTTTCCCAGCACGCGTCTCTTGTTCTCCGGCGTGGGCTGCAGCTGCTGCCGGTGCGCTTCCGCCTCTGCCCAGCGAACCGCCGCTCCGAACAACCGCACCTCCCGCACGCCCAGAGTATCCCTCTCCAACACCGCAACCAGTGTGTCTGAGAGAGGGAGTTAAAGACAGACATCCGTGAGGACGTGAAGACAAAACTACAGCTGTCATGATGCCACAGAAAATCTAACATGCAACTGAACAAAATCCGTTTCAAATGGAATTATAATATACACTCAACTGATCGAAAATACAGTGAAAAATAGTGAAATATTATTATAACTTGTAACAGCTGTGTTCTATGGGAATATATAGTGAAATAACATTTATTCCTGTGATTTTCAGCATCATTACTCCAGCGTCACATGATCCTTCAGAAATCATTCTGATGTGATCAAACATTTATGATTATCATCAATGTTAAAAACTAAATTCATCCAGAGAGTTCTTTTGAAATAGAAACCTTTTGTCATATTATAAATATCTTTAATGTCATTTTGGAATATATTTTGAATATAAAGTATAAATGCGTTTAGAACAATCACTCTGACTGCTAACTTTTGAACGGCAGTGTATTAGAGCTGCAGCTAACGATTATTTTTTCTGTTGACTAATCTAACTATTATTTTTATTTAATTTTTTTTTTTTTATTAGTCGACTAATCTAACGATTATTTTTATTTATTTATTTATTTTTTAAATTATTCGACTAATCTAACGATTATATTTATTTAATTTTTTAAAATTATTCGACTAATCTAACGATTATTTTTATTTACTTATTTATTTAATTTTTTTAAATTAGTTGACTAATCTAACGATTATATTTATTTAATTTTTTTTAAATTATTCAACTAATCTAACGATTATTTTTATTTATTTAATTTTTTTTTTTTTTAATTAGTCGACTAATCTAACGATTATTTTTATTTGTTTATTTAATTTTTTTTAGATTAGTCGACTAATCTAACAATTATTTTTATTTGTTTATTTATTTTTTTAAATTAGTCGACTAATCTAACGATTATTTTTATTTGTTTATTTATTTTTTTAAATTAGTCGACTAATCTAACGATTATTTTTATTTACTTATTTATTTAATTTTTTTAAATTAGTTGACTAATCTAACGATTATATTTATTTAATTTTTTTTTATTATTCGACTAATCTAACGATTATTTTTATTTGTTTATTTATTTTTTTAAATTAGTTGACTAATCTAACGATTATTTTTATTTACTTATTTATTTAATTTTTTTAAATTAGTTGACTAATCTAACGATTATATTTATTTAATTTTTTTTAATTATTCGACTAATCTAACGATTATTTTTATTTATTTAATTTTTTTAAATTAGTCGACTAATCTAACAATTATTTTTATTTATTTAATTTTTTTTTTAAATTAGTCGACTAATCTAACGATTATTTTTATTTGTTTATTTAATTTTTTTAGATAAGTCGACTAATCTAACAATTATTTTTATTTATTTAATTTTTTTTTTTTAATTAGTCGACTAATCTAACGATTATTTTTATTTGTTTATTTATTTTTTTAAATTAGTCGACTAATCTAACGATTAATTCCACAGGTGGAACACCATTTGGGTTCTGCAAAGGGAACAAAGGAGCGTTTTATTCGGCCTCTGTTTAAAGTATTCCCATACTTTTGATCATCGTGGTCTGGGTTTTTGTGATAGAATGGAACTTTCTCGTAACGTAACGTAAACAGTGTGACGCGTTGCAGCACTACAGTGTATATATATATATATATTTTTTTTTTAAAAGGCGTGCGGCCTTTATCAGTTAAGTAAAAGAAAACATTGCTGAAGTCAACACTAAGAACAAAAAACGAATAAGGAATGCAGCTAAAAAGAACAATAGGATTAAGTAAAATAAATACATAAAACCACTTAAATTATTGGCATGATGATGAGTCATATCTTTAGGGCGCCTGACGATCCGATCCCGATTCTGGGAGTCACGATCACGATTCCTACATTTTTGTTTTCCATTACATTCACGATTAACTTTGACTTTTGCCTCGATGTTATTAATCTTCAGTTTCGAGCTCGTCTATTATTGTTGTATAACCGCTGTTTGCATTCCATTTGCTATTGAAGATCCTCATATGTAGTAGAAACGGAAGCTTTCATCAGTGGGGCGACGTGAAGGTGCGACCTCTAACAAAATTTAGTCGCACCGACAGGAAAAAGGGAAGCTGATATCGTCATAGTTGGACTGAGGAAGCCTGTATACTGTGGATCTGAATCTGTGATGCAGTACCAATATCGATATCTGTGAATCCTTCCGCAGCCAGAGCGTCTCCTGTGTTTTTGTCGATGTTCTCCAGGCACAGACTGGCCAGCTGCGGCTCATCAAAGAGTCTCGCCTGAACACAAACGACACGATCAGAACCATAGGAGTCGAAACGTCACACACACACACACACACAAATGAGATGCACCTGTGTAAGCAGCATGAAGGCGTTGTCCGCTCGCAGGTTCTTCTTGAGGAACTCCACGCAGTGGGCCTCCAGCGCCGGGACGGCGTATTTCTTAGCGGTGTAGAGAGTCGTCATCACCGTCTCTGGGCCGATTTGAACTTCATCGGAGTACAGGAACCTGGGGAAAAGGTCAATGTCTACATCTTTCTGGACTATATATACACATGCATACAGAGAAAAATGATCCTACTTGAGCAATGAAAGGAACGCAGCAGCTTCTACATCAGGAAGCTCGATCTCGGTGGATGTGGTGGCCATGCCTCCGTTAAACATGGCGTCAAATACCGCGCTGCCCGCTGCCAGAACAAACCTAGAATGGTAACAGTAATATATATTATACATTACAATAATTCATACATTTATAATGCTGTAAATATATCTAATAAATAAGACAAATATGCACAAAATGTCTTATATACTTGCCTTTAATTTATTCTGATTTCACTTAAAAAGTATTTCAGAAGAAATTGAAATGCGCGTTTCAAGAAAATGAAGTCAACTAATAACAAGTAACTAAAACATTAGGATTTAGTTGTGAAGGTAATTACATTATTTGCATAATTGAGTATTTAAGATATAATACTGATTTTGACTGACCTGTAAAATAAATATATTTAATAAATAATATGAATCCCTCCGAATTAAAGTGTACACCAAAATACCAGCATGGTGCATTTAATTTAATATACATTTATTTTTTTCTGAAAAAAGTTACTTAGCGAGAAATACAAAAACTTAATGCCGCGATTCAAGAATTTTTTTCGTAAAAGTTACGCTCTTCTGTGCCACGTGACCAACCGTCAGTCGCGCGCGAATGAAGAGCTCCATCTGAGGAGAAGATTTTTAAAGAGTACACCAAAATACTACCAATGGTGCTTTTAATTTAATATACATTAATTTTTTTCGGAAAAAAATAACTTAGCGAGAAATACAAAAACTTAATGCCACGATTCAAGATTTTTTTTCGTAAAAGTCTGTGCCACGTGACCAACCGTCAGCCGCGCGCGAATGAAGAGCTCCATCTGAGGGAAGATTTTTAAAGAGTACACCAAAATACTACCATGGCGCTTTTAATTTAATATACATTAATTTTTGCTGAAAAAAGTAACTTAACGAGAAATACAAAAACTTAATGCCACGATTCAAGAATTTTTTCGTAAAAAGTTACGCTCTTCTGTGCCACGTGACCAACCGTCAGCCGCGCGCGAATGAAGATCTCCATCTGAGGGGAAGATTTTTAAAGAGTACACCAAAATACTACCATGGTGCTTTTAATTTAATATACATTAATTTTTGCTGAAAAAAAGTAACTTAACGAGAAATACAAAAACTTAATGCCACGATTCAAGATTTTATTCGTAAAAAGTTACGCTCTTCTGTGCCACGTGACCAACCTTCAGCCGCGCGCGAATGAAGAGCTCCATCTGAGGGGAAGATTTTTAACGAAAGATGTCTATCAAGTGTCTTCGGAAGACGAGGTAAAATAAGAGATGTGTCGACTACTGTTATGACACGGTTTTGTCGCACGAACATTCCGCTAAACATCTCCCATTTTGTTCAGTTTGACAGAACTTTAATTGGAATAGTTCGCTAGAATGCATTGAGTTAGTCACCTGTGTGCCGGTATCCGCTGGACTCCCATTCCTTTCCCCACTAGAAAGTGAACATCACTCAGTACTTCATTATTGAACAAAAACGCAAATCTCTCTTTAACTGTGCTTTTCGTCGCCTGCCAGTTATAAACGGGCTCCCGGTACACGAGCACGGCAGCTGCGGCCGGGCAGCGGACAGAGACGAGTGTGTGGCCGCCGGTGTCATCACTGCGTTAGACGGGCTTCCTGTCATATTCGAGGCGGCCGGAGCCATCGCCCCGCCCAGCGGCCCCATCACCGCCGCGGCAGCCGGGAGAGAGTTCATCAGATTCGGCGGAGGTCCAGAGGCAACACCGGGGCTTTCCAATCCCGCGGGCCCCGTTTGAGGGTTTGAGCGTCTCGTTACGCCATGAGACCCTCCGCCACCTCCAACGGATCCTCCGTGACTCGCAGCCAAGGCGTAAGGACTGTTGCTCGGTTGGCTGTTACCCAAAGGTCCATGTCCGGAGATATTTAAACACGGAACACGACCGCTATTGTCTCCTGTAGCCATCTTGGACTGGGGCGCGCACCCGCTGAATGAGTAAACAAATCACGAGTAGCTCGTATCCTGTCATCTCGCGCACAACATCCGGTCTTAAAGGGATAGTTCACCCAAACAATGATTTACTCACCCTCAAGTTGTCTTCCATAGTATTTTTATTTTCTCCCAAATGTTTGCATGCCATCGTTCTTCAAAATATCATCTTATCCCATTCAGAGAACAAAGAAATTCACACACACACACTATGGCAAGCCATGTCGACTTTCATTCATTCTCAGGATATGATTCTTGATATCAACAAATCATAGGCTGCCATTCAAATTCAATTGTTGATATAAAGAATTAATTTATTACTAGTTGAAATTCCAGTTTCACATATCAGAAATACAATTCTTACTAGTAAAAATCATCGTTTTTGAAATCAATAATTACATTGTTACTACTAAAAATGCAAATGTATGATATCAACAATTCAATTTCCACTAGTATAAACTATAATTCTTGATATCAACAATTGTATTTTCACTAGTGAAATCTCGCCATAGGCTGCCATTCAAATTCAATTGTTGATATCAAGAATTCATTTCTTACTAGTTGAAATTCCAGTTTCACATTTCAGGAATACAATTCTTACTAGTAAAAATGCAAATTTCTGATATCAAGAATTACATTGTTACCAGTACAAATGTCTATTCTTGATATCAACAATTGAATTGCGACTAGTAAAAATATTCATTTCTGATATCTGAAGATGAATTCCTGATTTCAATGTAATTTCTGTTATCTAAAACTATGGCAAGCCGTTTTAACTTTTATTCATTTTCAGGATATGAACTTGTGATATCAACAATTGCATTTTCACTAGTTAAAATGTTAATTCTTGATATCGGGAGTTAGATTTCCACTAGTAACAATGGCAATTTTTGATATCAAGAATTACATTTACGCTAGTAAAAACTATAAATCTTGATATCTGTAATTGTATTTTCACTATGGCAAGCCGTTTTGACTTTTATTCATTTTCAGAATATGAACTTGTGATGTCAACAATTAGATTTTCACTAGTAGCAATGTTAATTCTTGATCTCAACAATTCAATTTCCACTAGTATAAACTATAATTCTTGATATCAACAATTGTATTTTTACTAGTGAAATCTCTCCATAGGCTGCCATTCAAATTCAATTGTTGATATCAAGAATTCATTTCTTACTAGTTGAAATTCCAGTTTCACATATCAGGAATACAATTATTACTAGTAAAAATCATCATTTTTGATATCAATAATTACATTGTTACTAGTAAAAATGCAAATGTCTGATATCAAGAATTCAATTGTAACATAATGTCTATTCTTGAAATTGTAACAATTGAATTGCTACTAGTAAAAATGTTCATTTCTGATATCATGAATGTGATTGTTACTAGTAAGAAAGCCGTTTCAGATATCAGAAATTATCTTGATATCAGGAATTCATTTTCAGATATCAGAAATGAATATTTTTACTAGTAGTATTTCAATTGTTGATATTGTAAGACTGAAAATATCCAAAGATATCTTAAAAATGAACAAAGACATTGGCTTTGCTGTTTCAGTCCCCTTTGTCATGCTACACGAGCCGTTTGGGAAGACACAAAGGAGCTGATAGTGATCAGATGCCTGTGCATCGGGGTCTGAATTGTCACACCTTTAGTACAGTGGGGGAAGATTTACTTCTGATTGGTCGGTTTGAATGTCTCACATTTGGGTTTCAGTCACATGGTCAAGGAAAAGGATAAAAGAAGATTGCAACTATTGCTTTGTCTCTGCTTTCTTGCGGTCTTTTTCTTTAGGCTCTCTTCTTTTGCTCTCTTACTTGGGCACTCTCTGTCCTTCTCTCTCTCTTTGTCTTCCTCTCTCTTTCTATCTCTTCGGTAACTTTTTACATACATGCTGGGTACGATTAATGGTATACGTTTTTTATCATCTCATCTATTTTGTAATCATTTTAAGTGCAACCATAAACCAATATATTGTCATTAAATTCTTTCACTACAAATTCTATCAACTACTAACTTTGATATGTTGCCTATTGCAATATAATATTGTCACATTATAGCAACGCTCTCCCACATATTTAGCTATTATAACTGCGCTTATTTCCGTCGTTGGTGTAAGTTGCAGTGGGTGGTAGTAGACAAGAAATCTTGCTGATAATATTTCTTAAGTCATTCGGCAAGAATAGACATTTGTACTGGTAACAATGTAATTGTTGATATCAGAAATTTGCATTTTTATTAGTAATAATTGTACTCCTCATATGTGAAACTGGAATTTCAACTAGTAAGAAATGAATTCTTGATATCAACAATTGAATTTGAATGGCAGCCTATGACGAGATTTCACTAGTGAAAATACAATTGTTGATATCAAGAATGAACTTTATTACTAGAGGAAATATAATTCTTGATATCAAAAATTGTCATTGTTACTAGGGGAAATTGAATTGTTTATATCAAGAATGAACATTTTAACTAGTGAAAATGTAATTGTTGATATCAAGAATTCATATCCTGAGAATGAATAAAAGTCAAAACGGCTTGCCATACATTTCAATTATAGTGACAATTGAATTCTTGATATCAGACATTTGCATTTTTACTAGTAACAATGTAATTATTGATATCAAAAATGATTTTGAATGAATTTTTACTAGTAATAATTGTATTCCTGATACGTGAAATTGGAATTTCAACTAGTAAGAAATGAATTCTTGATATCAACAGTTGAATTTGAATGGCAGCCTATGGTGAGATTTCACTAAAAATACAATTGTTGATATCAACAATTATAGTTTATACTGGTGGAAATTGAATTGTTGATATATAGAATTGAATTATTGAATTAGTGGAAATTTAATTCCTGATATCAAGAATTAACATTTTAACAAGTGAAAATTGATTTGTTGATATCAAGAATTACTATCCTGAGAATGAATAAAAGCCAAAACGGCTTGCCATAAATTTCAACTATAGTGACAATTGAATTCTTGATATCAGACATTTGCATTTTTACTAGTTATTGATATCAAAAATGATGATTTTTATTAGTAATAATTGTATTCCTGATACGTGAAATTGGAATTTCAACTAGTAAGAAATGAATTCTTGATATCAACAATTGAATTTGAATGGCAGCCAATGGCGAGATTTCACTAGTGAAAATACAATTGTTGATATCAAGAATTATAGTTTATACTGGTGGGAATTGAACTGTTGATATATAGAATTGAATTATTGATATCAAGAATTAGTGGAAATGTAATTCCTGATATCAAGAATTAACATTTTAACAAGTGAAAATTGATTTGTCGATATCAAGAATTAATATCCTGAGAATGAATAAAAGCCAAAACGGCTTGCCATAAATTTCAACTATAGTGACAATTGAATTCTTGATATCAGACATTTGCATTTTTACTAGTTATTGATATCAAAAATGATGATTTTTATTAGTAATAATTGTATTCCTGATACGTGAAATTGGAATTTCAACTAGTAAGAAATGAATTCTTGATATCAACAATTGAATTTGAATGGCAGCCAATGGCGAGATTTCACTAGTGAAAATACAATTGTTGATATCAACAATTATAGTTTATACTGGTGGGAATTGAATTGTTGATATAGAATTGAATTATTGATATCAAGAATTAGTGGAAATTGAATTCCTGATATCAAGAATTAACATTTTAACTAGTGAAAATTGATTTGTTGATATCAAGAATTAATATCCTGAGAATGAATAAAAGCCAAAACGGCTTGCCACACTAGTAAGTACTGCATACTATGCTTGCTATATTATATGTCATTCTCACTTGGCCGGTTGCAGATATTGTGTCCGTATATTCATGCAAACGACAAAACGCAAAGGCATTAACACGACTTCAGTCCAAAACTCTCGAGACGCGCGAACGTCATGACGCCGCTCCGATGACGTCACGCGCTCAAAAGCTGCAGTAGCGTAATCTGCGAATGAATGAATCTAAACGTAGTGTATTGATCTAAAAACGACAGAGAAATCCCGACTGGAATAAAAATGTATATATGTATACATATAAATATATAATATTTTTTTTTTTTTGTTGTAAATACTCGTTTTAATGTTAACGTCCCACACATCCGGGCTCCATCAAAATTATACAGCTTTATTGTGCGCTTGAATGCTGTTATTATATAACGGCAGCACGTAGGCGCAGCTCCGCATGCGGATGTGCGGGAGTCCCTCGTGCGCGCGCGGGACAGAGAAACTCCAGCGCGTGGTGTGATGCTCGTCTGCCGTGACGTCACGCTGCGAGCTGTCCGCGCGGCGCTGGTGCTGAGGCAAAATGGCAGTGCGCTAAACGGCCGATAAACTGCGAGGAAAAGTGCTTTGTGTGGACATTTTCCCGTTAGTCCGTTCATTTATGCGTCTGTTTTACGAAAGGTGCAGCCGTGGCTGAATGTTGAGCTGAATCAAATCACAGCAGGTCAACGGACTGTCCCGTTCCGGAGGAGGTCGACGCGGCGCGGCGCGGCGCGATGTCTCTGCTGTGCGTCGGGGGTGAGTGAAGTCTTATTCCTGCCCTTTGTTGGGACAGGATTTTCTCTGCCAAATTAATACAAAAAGTACCAGAATACAGTATCAGAAGATCATATTCATATGATTCTTATAAATAAGTAGCATTTTGACATGATATTCCTCATGAAAAAGTACATATCTTTACATTGTAATGAATACTATTAGATTTTCAGGCTTCCTTTTAGCCCCCCCCCCATCAAATCACTTGTTAATTAACCAGTCACGTGTGAATATTTAATGCAGAATGTGGTATTATGGTATTCAATGTGGTATTATGTGGTATTCAACTGACATGTTGAAATGGTTCGCTCATGTTGTGGGAAATCTCCGGAGCGGCGTGTGTGAAAGGGAATCCTGTGCGTGTGGGTGTGTGATCTGGATGAAATGACATTTCTCGTGAAGATCATTCTGGTCACGCTCTGTGAAGCGGTGGAGTCTTTCAGGGCGTCACGTTCCTTCATTTTTATAAAATAATGATTCGTTCGTGAACGCTACAGTGCAGGTTTGATGGTCAACTGCCTCAAAACTACAATCACATGGACGTTGTTGTGTGTTCATGCTCTGAAAGCAGTGTTTGTTCTCTAGTGCATGATTCTTGTGCGTCCGATGTACTGTACTAAATAAAACAAAACAAAATGCAATAGATGATTTTGCTCTGATGCAGTGACACGTGGCCGACTCATTCTTCTTCTGTGCTGCACCAGGATGAACACACACACACACATGTTGTGTTTTAGGCGTAATGGTTTTTATACTGTACAAACTGTACATTCTGTCCCCCTACACTACCCCTACCTCTAAACCTACCCATCACACAAAATGTTCTGCTATTTTACATTTTCAAAAAAGATAATTCTGGATGATTTATAAGCTTGTTTCCTCATGGAGACCAAAAAAATGTCCCCACAAGACATTTTGTCCCCATAACGTAGGGAATACACACACACACAGACAGTTACACACAGACACAAAAGAAATAGACGCTAATCAAAGAAATTCTATATGTGTAATAAATTTTATGTTATATATTATTATCTTTCATTATGATAATAACATTTTATATATATATAGAGAGAGAGAGAGAGAGAGATTTTATGCCATATTTATTGTATATTTTACAAAAATTGTATGTTTTTATTTATTTATTTTTTCATTATGGTATGCTGGTACGTGTGTAGATTATATATATATATATATATATGTCTATATATATATATATATATATATATATAATCTCATTATCATAATTAAATATGAATAATGTTTATGTATATATATATATATATATATATATATATATATAATCTCATTATCATAATTAAATATGAATAATGTTTATGTGTATATATATATAATCTCATTATCATAATTAAATATGAATAATGTTTATGTATATATATATACATAAAATGTGAACTAATGTTCATTTGTTAACATTAGTTAATGTATTTAACTAACACGAACTAACAATGAGCGTTTGTTACAGTGTGTATTAATTTTTTCATCAATATTTGTTAATAAAAATACAGTTTTCTTGTTGTTGCTAGTTCACAACCTTCGATTTTAATAATGTTGAAATTAACAAAGATGAATGCATCCTGTTGTTCATTCTTAATTCATGTGAGCTAAAATAAAACCTTATTGAAAAGTTAGGAAAATAATGCAAAAAGCCTAACAATAATCGTATGTAATGTACGCTATCTACTATCATGGTGGTTTGCCTTAAATGATTAAAAAAATGATTGTGTCCACTCAGGACTATACTTATTATTAGTATTAATTACAGTGATGAGATTTTTTGTAATAGGAAATATATCATAATAGTGGTCCAATTTTTTCCCCCTTTTTTAGGGTGAAATATGACTGGGAAATTGCACTCAAACGCAACGTTGAGTCTCTGACAGCAGCTGCCGTCTGAAGACAAGTCCCTCATTTGGGAATTCAGTCCACTCTCGCTTTCTTTGCGCTGTAAATCAGGAGCTTTGATTTAGAGGAAGTCCCTGAGTAAAGGCACAGCGACTGCCTGGGAAAAGGGTCGTAGGTTTATTGCTCAGCGAGACGACTGAAGCTCTTATTCTCGATGTGTTGTTTGTCATGACAGAAGTGTTGGATCAATGTTCATTACAGGAGAGCTCTTAACTTAAGACATGCGCTCCACTAGATACATTCGCATATATAATAACCTTTAACAGTTTGCGTAATGAATTCTAAACATCCTATATGAATGCATTATATAATAGTTCACCTTTTTCTGCTGTTGTGTGATATAACTCTTATGATGTTCGGTGGTTTTGTCATCCCTCTACGGATGCTGAATGTAGGAGTGTTTTCACACTTATGTAATATTGAAAACGCTTTAGCAGTCAGCATGGGCGGATAACATCCCACCTCCTGTTTTCAGCCAAACATGTGAGGAAAATGAGGCATCTTCACAGTTAGTACACTGTAATGAATTACTGTAAAAATTACAGCATTATTTTACAGCCGCTGGCTGTTTTTTAATAATACAGCATATTGCTGTAAACTGCAATGCATTCTGGGGTCTCGTGTTGGTTTGACTCAAATTTACAGAATATTGCTGTAAATTGACCCTTCGTAATTTAAAAAAAACAGTTATTTACTGTAATCAGAGAATACAGGGAAATTCTGTAAATTAAATTACAGTAACACTACTGTAAATTTTACAATAACTGGCTGGAAACCCTGCTGCCAGTATTATACTGTAAAATTTACAGTAATTTAAAAAAAATACAGTTATTTACTGTAATCAGAGAATACAGGGAAATTCTGTAAATTAAATTACAGTAACACTACTGTAAATTTTACAATAACTGGCTGGTAACCCTGCTGCCAGTATTATACTGTAAAATTTACAGTAATTTTAAAAAATACAGTTATTTACTGTAATCAGAGAATACAGGGAAATTCTGTAAAATAAATTACAGTAACACTACTGTAAATTTTACAGTAACTGGCTGGCAACCCTGCTGCCAGTATTATACTGTAAAATTTACAGTAATTTTAAAAAATACAGTTATTTACTGTAATCAGAATACAGGGAAATTCTGTAAAATAAATTACAGTAACACTACTGTAAATTTTACAATAACTGGCTGGCAACCCTGCTGCCAGTATTATACTGTAAAATTTACAGTAATTTTAAAAAATACAGTTATTTACTGTAATCAGAGAATACAGGGAAATTCTGTAAAATAAATTACAGTAACACTACTGTAAATTTTACAGTAACTGGCTGGCAACCCTGCTGCCAGTATTATACTGTAAAATTTACAGTAATTTTAAAAAATACAGTTATTTACTGTAATCAGAGAATACAGGGAAATTCTGTAAAATAAATTACAGTAACACTACTGTAAATTTTACAGTAACTGGCTGGCAACCCTGCTGCCAGTATTATACTGTAAAATTTACAGTAATTTAAAAAATACCGTTATTTACTGTAATCAGAATACAGGGAAATTCTGTAAATTAAATTACAGTAACACTACTGTAAATTTTACAGTAACTGGCTGCCAGTATTATACTGTAAAATTTACAGTAATTTTTTAACAGTGTAATGTTTCGATGTTTGAGGAGTTTTATCGCTCACAAAAGATGCTTTTTAAGATACAGATTACTTTTTAATTTCTCAATTATTTCTCCTAGATTGCAATGAAGATGAAGAGCAAATGTGTTGCTTGTTAGAAAACGACCGTGTAATGTCACAGAAATATTAATGTCTCAAACTTTAGCCAAGATCTCAAAGTCAAGAAATCATCAAATTCTCGAATAATTTTGCGCTGATGTCCGTATAAATTTTAAAGCTCTTTACTCTTATTGTTTTGTAGCAAATTAGCTCAAAGGGTAAATATTAATAATGAATCATAACTTGTTATAATAAATTCTAATTATTTGAATCGGTTAATCGCATCAAGTGGGTGTAGTTAAATTAATATCGCAATCAAATAATCAGTTCGTCCCGTGAACGCTCGGTATTTATTATTCATTAATTCTACGAAAGCGAATTTTTCACGGCCTCACACAAATAATTCTTTCTTGACATGTACGGCGAGATCAGAAATCATTTAAGTGACATTAATCTGCAGACAGAGAGTCAGAACCAAATATATGCATTGTGCACAAAGTTTTATCAACTAATCTAAACAAACTTATACACATGACCACATATATATGGACAGTGAAAGTGAAACAGAAACAGGAAATTAAGCTTTGAAAGGAGTCATGACCATCAGCTTCTTATTTGCCTTCGCAGTCTGTGAAGTTTCTGAGGAAAGTTTTGATGGTTCCATGAGTCAGTGGTGTTGCAATCGATTTCTTCTGCATTGAGTGAAGAAATTATGACGCGCTTAGTTTGACTTTGTTACGGTAAAATATCTTAATTTATGTTCCGAAGAGAGGGTGATTTATTAATGACAGAACTAAACCTTTGATATAGGTAAGATTAATAAAGCATGCATAAAATGTTATCTAATACCAAACACTCTATACAGGACAGTTATAATCTTACACACAATATTCTGGAGATGTGCATGTTCATTTATAGAACAGTTTGTCTATAAATTAATGCAGGAAAGTCAATGTGTCTTTCCTATGGTGAGTTTAGAGCAAGGCGATCTTTTAGGTCATAAATCAGCACGTAAATCGCAGATTCGAACACGTAGAATTGAAACACAGTTTCGTTTGGGTTTGCCAGAGCGTTCATTAAATATAACGAATAGGCTATTTTGTGCATCTGATCGGTCCAGCTGTTACACTATGAAAAAAGTCTTGTGTGTTTTGATGTTTTATTGCTCATAAAATGATGCTTTTTAAGATACTTGGCCATAACAATAAAACATTTCTCATCAAATTCTCTAATTATTTGCACTGCTGTCCATATTGGTTTGATAGCTTTACAGTCTTACTTTATGACAATTGTGACTCATTTGTGCTTTAGGAGAAACATCTGAATCAATGCTGCTTTAAAGGAAGCAGCTCTGAAAACATAATGGCGTTTTCAGACTCGACATCTGAGCAGTAACATTTTCCTCTGGCCGTGTGTGTAAAACCCATTTAAGAGCCCCATTAGATTTTAGAGTGAGTGTTTTGATTTTTGCACACGTTATTTCTCAATGTGTTCAGCTGAAACTCATTTGATGTGTTCATCAAACTGCAGAACTGCATCTGTGAATTGTTTTTGACTCCTTTGCTTCATTTCCTTTCACAGTCAGCTGGTTGTTTTCCCCTCGGCTGTGGCGAATAAATGGGGCCTGGGAGTCATTGATTACGACGTGTTGTTTGTGGGCAACAGATCCAGCTCTGAATTATTTATATTGGCAGTGATTTATGATTTTGTGCTATTATTAAGCACCAGTTTCCTGGGTTCCGCGATCCAGCGTCATCTTCATTGATCCGGCCTCTCTGCTGATATATCACAGCGGTCTGTTTTAACTGCACTCAGTGAAACACCGTGTGACAGAGCTGACCGGCTCTCTGTAATTCAATCTGAGGTGGAGCTTCCGGTTTGTCCCCGTTCATTATTTGACTGAGGGTCTGCTTTTGTTTTAGTTGTGAAGTGGAAAGATCTCTCAGTGGCTGAAAATAGATTTGGTCTTTGCACTGATGTGTAGTGGCTGCTCTGCCTGCATCGGGTCGTCATATTTCTGTCCCGTGTGCAGATCTGAAGAAGCTGCATCAGACTAGAGGATCTATTTTTATATGCATCTGGGGAGATGTTCAAGTAACCTCACCTGCAAACTTTCTATCCATCTGTGCGTCCATCTGTCTATCCATCCGTCCATCCATCATCTGTATCCGTCCATCTATCTGTCCGTCCGTCCATCCATCTATCCATCTGTCCATCCGTCCATCTTTCTATCCATCTGTCCATCCGTCCATCCATCCATCTGTCCATCCGTCCATACGTCCATCCGTCCATCCATCCGTCATCCATCTCTCCATACATCCATCCGTCCGTCCATCCATCCATCTATCCATCCACCCGTCTATCCATCTGTTCATCCATCCATCCGTCCATCTATTTATCCATCCATCCATCCATCTACCCATACATTCATCCGTCCGTCCATCCATCCATCTGTCCATCCGTTCATCCATCCATCTGTCCATCCATCTATCCATCTGTTCATCCATCCATCCGTCCATCCATCTATCCATCTGTTCATCCATCCATCCGTCCATCCATCTATCCATCCGTTCATCCATCCATCCGTCTATCTATCCATCCCTCCGTCCATCCATCATCTGTCCATACGTCCGTCCGTCTGTCCATCCATCTGTCCATCCATCCCTCATCCATCTCTCCATACATCCATCCGTCCATCCATCCATCCATCTGTCCATCCATCTATCCATCCACCCGTCTATCCATCTGTTCATCCATCCATCCGTCCATCTATCCATCATATATCCATTCCTCCGTCCATCCATCCGTCCGTCCATCCGTTCATCCATCCATCCATCTATTTATCCATCCATCCATCCGTCCAACTGTCTATCCATCCATCCATTCCTTATCTGTGTCCATCCATCTACCCATACATCCATCCGTCCGTCCATCCATCCATCTGTCCATCCATCTGTCCATCCATCCATCTATCCACCTGTTCATCCATCCACCCGTTCATCCATCCATCCGTCTATCTATCCATCCCTCCGTCCATCCATCCATCTGTCCATACGTCCGTCCGTCCATCCATCTATCCATCTGTCCATCCGTCCATCTTTCTATCCATCTGTCCATCCGTCCATCCATCCATCTGTCCATACGTCCATACGTCCGTCCGTCCATCCATCCGTCATCCATCTCTCCATACATCCATCCGTCGTCCATCCATCCATCTGTCCATCCATCTGTCCATCCATCCATCTATCCACCTGTTCATCCATCCATCCGTCCATCCATCTATCCATCCGTTCATCCATCCATCCGTCTATCTATCCATCCCTCCGTCCATCCATCCATCTGTCCATACGTCCGTCCGTCTGTCCATCCATCTGTCCATCCATCCCTCATCCATCTCTCCATACATCCGTCCGTCCATCCATCCATCTGTCCATCCATCTATCCATCCGTTCATCCATCCGTCTATCCATCTGTTCATCCATCCATCCGTCCATCCATCCCATCTATCCATCCGTTCATCCATCCATCCATCCATCTATCTATCCATCCGTCCGTCCATCCATCCATCCATCTGTCCATCCATCCGTCTATCCATCTGTTCATCCATCCATCCGTCCATCTATCCATCATCCATCCATCCATCTGTCCATACATCCGTCCGTCTGTCCATCCATCGGTCATCCATCTCTCCATACAACCATCCGTCTATCCATCTGTCCATCCGTTCATCCCTCCATCCATCCATCCATCCGTCCGTCCATCCGTTCATCCATCCATCCACACATCCATCCTCACATTACAAATGATATTCTCCTCAAACTCTCTTCTTAGAGTAAAGTCTATGAACGAATGTGTGTATTTTTATCCGTGAAAAACTTTGTTTGTTTGTGAGGGATGAAATTAAAGCAAATGTGGCTGATTTCAGTGAGCTATTAATGTCCACTGTGAGAAGAGTCTGATAAATGACATTTTCTGCTGTTGATCCAGGATTCATCAGTGACACCGGAAAGAAAATTCCAAACAGAGACACAATGACTCAGAACCCAAGAAACAAACACCAAATGAGTCTAATGTGAGCGTTCAGGGTTTTCCACAGAGAAACAGAAAGTTAAACAGAATTAAGAGGCCACTGGTTGAAGTTGAAGTTTTTTTTCTAAACTGTAGTGTTTCCTGCTGGAAAGACCAGCATTTATTGTGTTTGGATGATGGTTCTTATGTCCCAAGGCTCAAACGTGGTTCCACTCCTCACACAAAGCTCTTGAACGGCTTCAAAAGACATTAATATTTTATATCTGTCTCATGGTCTGCTTTAATGATATTTCTGTAGTGCCATTTTGTTCTTGACAGCCACTGGTCACCATATGCTTTTATGGTTTGAAAAGTCAGATTTTGTGTCTCTCAGAAGAAAGGAAGTCACATATCCAACTATTCCCTTTGTGACTTTCTTCATCTCGTTCGTTTCGTCTCGTCTGTGTTTTCCTTCCACTGAGTGTTGAAGTCTCCTAACTCTTATTATATTACGTTAAGCTACTGGGTTTGATCATTATGTTCTGTGTCAAATTGACCCTAATTGGATTCAATACAATACCAAAAAAAAGAATATTATAAACAATATTTTTTATTTTAAATTAAAAATGTATGTAGATTTTTAAGTGCTTTCCTGAAGCTCAAATAATTGAGCACGGTGCTGAAAACATCAAGATAATGTGTTCAATTCCCACAAAATTCACATGTATGAACTGATAAATATTAAGAATTAATTTTTTTTTATAAGAATAAAAATGAATAAATTTTTATTAATAATAATTAATATTTTTTATTAATAATTGTTAAAATATTAAAATATAATTACTATTATTTTATAATTTGTATTAATAAACAATTCATAATTTTTATTAAAAGAAATTCTAAGAATAAAAATATATAAATTTTTATTAATAAGAATTAATATTTTTTTAAATATTAAAATGTAATTAATATTAAAATATTATTTTTTCATTAATTAATATTTTTCATCAATAATTTTTATTAAAAAAATGTAGAATTTTTATTAAAATAAATTCTAAGAATAAAAACGCCTTTCAAATGCAAAATTTAGTTAGTAGTTGAAAATCTGACAAAAAAAAAAGAGCACCTGCCTTTTAACCATTTCATGCGTGTCAAATATACCCCCAATCACAATCATAATGATTGTTAAAATCATAATTTCATACGCACATTCCACTTTGCAGGCATGTTCACGACCCTAAATGAGGAATAGTCACGCAAGTTCAACAAAAACTAGTTTAATCAGTATTGCCGAGAAACATAATATATTGATCGATCTCGCAACGTCTGCTCAATCTTCATCCTTCTCTGATGTCATATCCTGCGGTGCTGACGTGGGCTTTCTTGGCCCGAGTGTGTAACTGTTCTACAGTGAGATTAAACTAACGCTCTCCTCTCAGCTCTCATCTTTTCAAATGGCTTTATTGGCTGGCATTCCGGTCGGCTGAGGTTCCGGAACGAACGCGAACGCATCAAAATCACCGCGGCAGCACTATAGTTGTGATTACCCAGAATGCAACTCACTTTAGATTAGAGTGAAGATGAAAACCATATGAAGCGTTTAGAGGACCAGCAGTGTGTGTGTGTGTGTGTGTGGAGTCCGGCTGACTCATGGCTTTAATACACACTCACTTCCTGTTTTAATGGCCGTTCTGAGGAAGAGGAGAGAGGATGGGTGGGTTGGATGGGGCTACAGAGTGGGTTTGAATATTAATGCTCCTCTGCAATACAGTGGGCATCAGTAATGCAGACACATACGTAATCGTGTGGAGAGATGGAAAATGTTCAGAAATCCCCTCACTTCTGTATGAAGAGACTTCTGCTAATCTATAATACATGACCTCTTCTTTTTCTAAATATACACATCTATATACTGCACGTCTCTCACAGCGGGACAGAAATACAGCTGAGTTTTAAGTCTGAAAGTTGTTGCAGAGAGGTTTGAACGGACAAACATCAACTTTGATCTCATTTTGTTCTGACGTATTTGCTCGTTATTTATCTGAGGCTAAATATTACTCTTGTGTTTGTTATCCACAGTGAAGAAGGCCAAGTATGATGGACCGCAGGGTGAGTGAACCAACATCACACATGATTTCACAGCTTCTGTGAGTCTCTTCTGTATTGGTCAACTGGTAGATAGACAGATAGATAGACGGATGGATGGATCGATGGAGATGGATAGATAGGTGGATAGATGGATAGAGATAGACGGATAGATGGATGGATAGATACAGATAGATGGATGGATGGATGGAAGGATATGGATGGATGGATGGATGATGGATGGATAGATGGATGGATGGATAGATAGAGATGGATGGATGGATGGAAGGATAGATAGACAGTTGGATAGATGTATGGATGGATGGAAGGATATGGATGGATGGATAGAGATAGATGGATGGATGGGTGGATGGATAGACTGATGGATGGATGGATGGAAGGATATGGATGGATGGATAGAGATAGATAGATGGATGGATGGATAGATAGAGATGGATGGATGATGGATGGATGGATGGAAGGATATGGATGATGGATGGATGGATGGATGGATGGATAGAGATAGACAGATGGATAAAGAGATGGATAGAGAGATGGATAGAGATAGATGGATGGATGGGTGGATGGATAGATAGACTGATGGATGGATGGATTGATGGATGGAAGGATATGGATGGATGGATAGAGATAGATAGAGAGATGGATGGATGGATGGATGGATGGATGGATGGAAGGATATGGATGATGGATGGATGGATAGAGATAGACAGATGGATAAAGAGATGGATAGAGAGATAGATAAATAGATAGACAGATAGATGGATGGATAGATATGGATGGATGGATGGATGGATGGAAGGATAGATATGGATGGATAGAGATGGATGGATGGATGGATGGATGGATAGATGGAAGGAAATGGAGGGATGGATGGATAGAGATAGATGGATGGATGGATGGAAGGATAGATATGGATGGAAAGATGGATGGATAGAGATGGATGGATGGATGGATGGAAGGATATGGATGGATGGATGGATGGATAGATGGAAGGAAATGGAGGGATGGATGGATAGAGATAGATGGATGGATGGATGCATAGATGGAAGGATATGGATGGATGGATGGATGGATAGAGATAGATAGATGGATGGATAGATAGATAGATGGGTGGATGTTTTTTAAATCAGAACAAGGTACATAGAAATTGTTCAGTGACAAAAACACTTCCAAAGTCATTCCTTTCTCTGTTTTTCTATTAATTCCCATTCCAAAAAAATAAAACACTGAAATATGAATTAATAGAGGGAAAAGTGGGGAGGAGGTTTTCTCTCGGCTTCAAAGAGGGAAGAGTACGTCTCCAAACAGACAGGTTTGCATGTTCTCTGAGAAGGTTCTGATTGATCCTCTGAGAAAATATAATTTTTTCAGTTTCTGGAAACATCATTATGTCAGTAAAGCGACGAGGCTTCAGATGTTCTCCTTCTGGAGATTAAAGCTGCAAAAACCACGGCATTTTCTTTATCTTGAGCTATTTGAACATCGTCTCCTCTGATACCAAACAAATCGTTGACGGGGTCAGGGTGAATTCTTCAGTTTAAAGTCTCAGAAACACTGGATATGAATCTTAAGATTGATATTTTTTAATCTTTTTGCTCACGCAGAGAAATTCAACACGTATGTGACTCTGAAGGTTCAGAATGTGAAGAGTACGACTATTGCCGTACGGGGCAGCCAACCCAGCTGGGAGCAAGACTTCATGTTGTGAGTCCTTCATATTTCTGTCCTCCTTTGGTTTTTTTTGCTTTCACTTCCTCTTGAGGCTGAGATTTACTTTAAGCAAAACCGAATAACAAACTGGTGTGACATCGTTTCAAACAAAATCAGTTCGTTTGGAGTTCATTTCAGGAGATTGGCTAACTTTCGATAAATTTCCCACCGGCTGGTAAACACCTTGTTCGTGGCGATGATGTAATAAGTGGGTGTGGCTCTGAGGCTCCGCCTTCTTTGAGGTGAAAACCTTCATTTCTTCTGTCATTAATTCTAATTTAAAGTGACATTGACACGTTTAAGATCCTTTAACCCTCTGATGCTCTTCGCCTGGCTTTTTTTTAAATGAAATCAATGTATTATTGATAATGTTTTTTATTTAATATTTTTTTATTTTTAGGGGCTTTTATGGTACTATCTGAAGTGAACTTTTGTAAAGTGAAGTTAAAAAAAGCTTTAGAATTTTACATTATAGTTATGAAAAATGCAAAAAAAATACTGTAATTTTTTTTTTTAAATGAAACATATATTTTCCAAAATACGTTTTACTCTAAATCTGCAAGAAAATCAAAGTCATAAATCCAAACAAGTCCAAATTTGAGCTTTATATCTCAAAAAATGAGCTTTCAGTAAGATTTTGTTTGGGCGGAGTACCAAACGCTTCCACTAGATGAAATTTGTTTCCCATTCATTTCCCATGCGTGACTTTTTTTTTTCAAGACCGTGAACGTTTTCAAATCATGTTCATGATTTTTTTGGTGTATTGTCATAGCAATTTGCCAAGTTTCGTTTCAACTCTATGGAAGCCCGTTTCCACCACTGTTGAGAAAAAAAAAATTCCGCAAGTCGTAATAATGAGAAACTTTCTCATAATAATGACTTAACATCTCATAATAATGACTTAGTATCTCATAATAATGACTTAACATCTCATAATAATGACTTAGTATCTCATAATAATGAGAAACTTTCTCATAATAATGACTTAGTATCTCATAATAATGAGAAACTTTCTCATAATAATGACTTAGTATCTCATAATAATGACTTAACATCTCATAATAATGACTTAATATCTCAAAATAATGACTTAACATCTCATAATAATGACTTAATATCTCATAATAATGACTTAGTATCTCATAATAATGACTTAGTATCTCATAATAATGACTTAGTATCTCATAATAATGACTTAGTATCTCATAATAATGACTTAACATCTCATAATAATGACTTAGTATCTCATAATAATGACTTAGTATCTCATAATAATGACTTAACATCTCATAATAATGACTTAGTATCTCATAATAATGACTAACATCTCATAATAATGACTTAGTATCTCATAATAATGACTTAGTATCTCATAATAATGACTTAATATCTCATAATAATGACTTAACATCTCATAATAATGACTTAGTATCTCATAATAATGACTTAATATCTCATAATAATGACTTAGTATCTCATAATAATGACTTAGAATCTCATAATAATGACTTAGTATCTCATAATAATGACTTAGAATCTCATAATAATGACTTAATATCTCATAATAATGACTTAGAATCTCATAATAATGACTTAATATCTCATAATAATGACTTAATATCTCATAATAATGACTTAATATCTCATAATAATGACTTAATATCTCATAATAATGACTTAGTATCTCATAATAATGACTTAGTATCTCATAATAATGACTTAGTATCTCATAATAATGACTTAGAATCTCATAATAATGACTTAATATCTCATAATAATGACTTAATATCTCATAATAATGACTTAATATCTCATAATAATGACTTAATATCTCATAATAATGACTTAGTATCTCATAATAATGACTTAGTATCTCATAATAATGACTTAGTATCTCATAATAATGACTTAGTATCTCATAATAATGACTTAGAATCTCATAATAATGACTTAGTATCTCATAATAATGACTTAGAATCTCATAATAATGACTTAATATCTCATAATAATGACTTAATATCTCATAATAATGACTTAATATCTCATAATAATGACTTAATATCTCATAATAATGACTTAGTATCTCATAATAATGACTTAATATCTCATAATAATGACTTAGTATCTCATAATAATGACTTAGTATCTCATAATAATGACTTAATATCTCATAATAATGACTTAATATCTCATAATAATGACTTAATATCTCATAATAATGACTTAGTATCTCATAATAATGACTTAATATCTCATAATAATGACTTAATATCTCATAATAATGACTTAACATCTCATAATAATGACTTAACATCTCATAATAATGACTTAGTATCTCATAATAATGACTTAATATCTCATAATAATGACTTAATATCTCATAATAATGACTTAATATCTCATAATAATGACTTAGTATCTCATAATAATGACTTAATATCTCATAATAATGACTTAATATCTCATAATAATGACTTAGTATCTCATAATAATGACTTAATATCTCATAATAATGACTTAATATCTCATAATAATGACTTAATATCTCATAATAATGACTTAATATCTCATAATAATGACTTAGTATCTCATAATAATGACTTAGTATCTCATAATAATGACTTAATATCTCATAATAATGACTTAATATCTCATAATAATGACTTAGTATCTCATAATAATGACTTAATATCTCATAATAATGACTTAGTATCTCATAATAATGACTTAACATCTCATAATAATGACTTAATATCTCATAATAATGACTTAATATCTCATAATAATGACTTAGTATCTCATAATAATGACTTAGTATCTCATAATAATGACTTAGTATCTCATAATAATGACTTAGTATCTCATAATAATGACTTAATATCTCATAATAATGACTTAGAATCTCATAATAATGACTCAACATCTTTTACTTAATAAAAAAAGTTTTTTTTTTTTATGAAGTTAAAGATACGAAGTCATCATTATGAGATTCTAAGTCATTATTATGAGAAAGTTTCTCATTATTATGACTTACGGAATTTTTTTTTTCTCAACAGTGGCGGGAATGGGCTGATGAATTCTGATGAAGTAAAAAATTCTAAAAAATAAGAATTTTTTTCGCTTTAAAGTGACCGAAGAGCACCTATTTTATAAAGTAAATGTAAGGTGATGTGACCTGAAAAGAGTGTAATGGGCCTTGAATAGAGTTTTAAGTATCAACTTTGTCTCAGAGGTTTCTCCTAAAATTCTTCAGGGCGAATAAAAATATAAATAAATGAATCGATAGTTTTAGCTATAAATAAGCTCTAAAATGAATGTGGATAGCAGCTCAGATCATATGATCTACAGTAAATTTGAACTGAAATATTTCAGACTTTTGATTACCGATTTTGGTCTAAACATAGCCGTCTAATGGAGACACATGTGAGATTACAGGGCTGTTTTTCCTCTGAAACAGCTCCATTACATTTCTTCTCTGTGAGTATAAAGTCACGCTTTCATGCGGTCTAGCCTGTTTTCTCCTCTCACTTGCTCGGTATCTTCTGTTTGATTGCTCAGCTCTATCGCTGTCATCTTCACTTTATCTCCGTGTTTTGCTCCTTCATTCGCCAGCGCACTCTCTCCCGCGTTCATTCATATATCTCTCTCTCGTTCATTGATGGCAGACGGCGTACAGATGAACTGGAAGCGTCTGCGCTGGTGCAGCACGGCTGTTCTTGCGTAACCCGGCTCTGCGGAGAATCTCTGCTGAACGTGTTCAGAATGGAATATCACACTGCATACTGTACATATATATATATAAGACATTTTGATGGTCTGATCAAATAATAAGTCATGGTTTCATTAAAAATGTATATTTCTTCCAGGTCGTTTATTATACTAGAAATAGAGGCATTACGGGAGACAATATTTGAATAATTACTCTGTTGTATATAATTCGCCAGATTTTTTCCTAAAAACATAAATATATATTAATTTTTCTGATTTATGGAGCGATCAAAATCTCCTTTGCGCTCAACAATCTCAAACAAGAGTTTCGAACATGACTTTTAGCATTTAGACTTTAATGCATCATTTGCATATTTAAACATTGAGTAAAATTTTTTTTTTCACCCTATTCACCTGTATAGTCTTGCCTTAAGTGATTAATATTTACAGAATTGATATATTATTACTTATTATTTATATATTATGTCTTTATATATAATATATTTGAACTTTTGAGCAGCTCACACCTGTTTTGCAGGTTATTTCTGATTATTTTGCTGATTAATCGGACAAGTTTGATTATTTTCCTGATTAATCGAGTAAATTGAAAAATTAAAATTTTTTGCAGATTAATCGGGCAATTTCTGAGGTTTTTTTTGCCAATTAATCGGGTAACTTCTGATTATTTTTTGCCGATTAATCGGGTATTCCGTTTTTAATTTTTTGCCGATTAATCGGGGTAATTTCTGATTATTTTGCTGATTAATAGGACAATTTTGATTATTTTCCTGATTAATCGAGTAAATTGAAAAAATAATTTTTTTTGCAGATTAATCGGGCAATTTCTGAGGTTTTTTTTGCCAATTAATCGGGTAACTTCTGATTATTTTTTGCTGATTAATCGGGTATTCCGTTTTTAATTTTTTTGCCGATTAATCGGGTTGGTAATTTCTGATTATTTTTTGTGCTGATTAATCGGACAAGTTTGATTATTTTCCTGATTAATATCGAGTAAATTGAAAAATTAAAATTTTTTGCAGATTAATCGGGCAATTTCTGAGGTTTTTTTTTGCCAATTAATCGGGTAACTTCTGATTATTTTTTGCCGATTAATCGGGTAACTGTTGATTATTTTTGCCAATTAATCGGGTAACTTCTGATTATTTTTTGCCGATTAATCGGGTATTCCGTTTTTAATTTTTTGCCGATTAATCGGGGTAATTTCTGATTATTTTGCTGATTAATAGGACAATTTTGATTATTTTCCTGATTAATCGAGTAAATTGAAAAAATAATTTTTTTTGCAGATTAATCGGGCAATTTCTGAGGTTTTTTTTGCCAATTAATCGGGTAACTTCTGATTATTTTTTGCCGATTAATCGGGTAACTGTTGATTATTTTTGCCAATTAATCGAGTAATTTTTTTATTAGTTTTGCCGATTAATCGAGTAATTTTATTTTATTTTATTTTTTATTTCTTATTATTTATATATTATGTCTTTATGTATAATATATTTGATCTTTTGAGCAGCTCACTCCACACTCAGAACGCCGTAGCGTCTCAGAAATGCAAATGTCTTTTCTCCTCTCGTGGTTTTCTTTCTAACAATGTGTCCTGCTGTTTTGCAAATTAGATATGTGGCGTATTTCTCCCAGCCATGATTTGTTTCCTATTTGTTTCCATTTTGCCGTGATGTAATTATGTAAAGCAGTTTAGTCTATGAAAATCTTCTCAGTGTGGTGCCAACAATCAACCCAGATGAGCAACAAATGCAAATGTCTCCCCATAAACATCAAATCTTGATTCCAAGCGAGCTCTTCACCCACGCAGCTCTTGGTTAGTGCTTTGCTACTTCACGCCAGGCTTGATGTTGAATAAAAGCCTTTTACTTTCTTCTGCAGAACATCCCATTTTCTTTATGAAATATACAAATAGCCCTTCCCTCTGTCTAAAATGACCCGTTTTGAAGGCACAGCTCCTGAAAGGCTCGCCTTTTTGCTATTTAAAGGGCGTGCAGCAGCACATGAACATTTTTAAATATTAAAAATGAAAGGATTCCTATCTGGAGAAGTGTGTGACGTCACATGTCGCACAGTATCAAAACGAGCTCGATTAAATAAATGCTTCGTTGATAATGGAGGAGGTTATTTTAAGCTATGCATCTTGTAGGATGTTTTATGGGTGCAAAGAACTCTTATATGTCAAAAGATCGACGCAAATTTGATTTTTCGTGTCATGACTCCTTTAAATATTTAAAATTGATGAAATATTTTCCTCCTATCTTGATTGTTTAAAAAGAATGATCATTTTATGGATTTAGTTTTTATTTTAATTCATTTTTAATTTGAATTCAATTTTATTTATTAAGCATCTCCACTACAATAAATTGAAATAACCCATTAAACATGAAAGTATCACGCACTCATTTAAGACATTTCTCCTTATATGGAATCTTTCTAGCACAAAGGGTTCTTTAAAATTCTATATCGAACTCCACTGAACCTGCTCTGCCACCTTCATTTATCTTCATCTAATGCTTGCTCTTGCTTTCTGTTTTCTCTCTCTTCCTGTCTAGTGAGATAAATCGTCTGGATCTGGGTCTCACTGTGGAGGTGTGGAATAAAGGGCTGATCTGGGACACCATGGTCGGCTATGTTTGGATGCCGCTGCAGAACATCCGCCAATCAAATGAGGTCGGTGGGTTTTTATGAGACCAACATTTCAGTGGTTGATATGAACGCCATTATTGATACCAATTTCAATATGACAGCAAAAAGAAATAATGTAGTAAAAATATTATTTTATAGAAAAAAGTTAAATTTCAAGTTGTCATTTTGGTAATCGAGTAATCTGACGATTATTTCGTTGATTAATCGAGTAATTAGGATTATTTTTTTGCCGTATTTTGTTTTTTGTTTTTAATTTTTGTCGATGAATTGGGTAATTTCTGTTTTTTTTGTTTGTTTGTTTTTTGCAAGTTTGATTTATTTTCCTAATTAATCGAGTAATTTTTGGGGGAAGGGGGGGGTTTGTCAATTAATTTTGCCGATTAATTGGCTAATATCCGATTTTTTTTTGCCGTTTAATCGGGTAATTTCTGGGGGGTTTTTTGCCAATTAATCAGGTAACTTCCAATTTTTTTCCCTACGATTAATACGATTATTAATATTATTTTTTATTTTTTTTTGCCGATTAATCGAGGGTAGTTTCTAAGTATTTTTTGCTGATTAATCGGGTAACTTCTGATTATTTTTGCCGATTACTCGGGTAGTTTCTAAGTATTTTTTGCTGATTAATCGGGTAACTTCTGATTATTTTGCCAATTAATCGACTAATTTTTGACTAGTGTTGCCGATTAATCGAGTAATTTTACTTTTATTTAATTTTTTGTCTTTGGTAATAAAAATAGACGAATATGACAAATAAGAAGATAGCCGTTAATAAGATTTTTATTCTCAATAATGTCTTAATAATGAGTCTCAAGGTGTGGCCATATTTGATGTTAAATTTTTATTTCTGTTATGATATTGTGGGCTTCTTTACATCTCATAAGCCTTGAAAGAGCAACATATGAGCAAAACATGTGCTCTGTGGGGCGATCAAACTGAAATATAAAACAGATGATCGTGGGTGTGATGTCAGATAAGGGGAAGTGAAGGTCACGTTATTTGATTAGATGCGGTGCAGACGCAGGACGCGCTGCTGGATTTATGGGCGCAGTTACTCAGACCTCCTCGTGAGCCTCTACCCTTCCTGTCCTGTTACATAAGCCAATGCTTGCTTTATTTAAAGTCAGCGGTTTCACTGAGGCGCTTCCATTTGCTGCTTTTATGTCCCATTTTTAATATGACCCTGAGTTTTTCCTCATGCGTTCATGAATAATATATCATATGCTCTCAATAATGAATGAGTATTTTCTTCTCTCAGAATCCGCTTCTGACGTTCTGATGTTTGTGTGATTTGAAGCCATCGAGGCATTCATTGTGTTTTCTAAACATTGAGGATGATTTTTGTATGTGCATTTGACCCTGGACCACAAAACCACTCATAAAGGGTACATTTTTTGAAAACTGAGGTTTATACATCATCTGAAAGCTGAATAAATAGACTGTATTCTTATCAAAAATAAATCAAAATATTGAGAAAATCACATTTAAAGTCGTCCAAATGAAGTCCTCAGCCATGCATATTGTAACGAGCAGGCCGCGAGAGATACTGAGCGTAACCTGCGCGCTACACCGGTCTCGTGTCTCTCACGGAGGAGTTCCGGAAGCATAAAAGAGGAGCGACGACAGTGAAGGACGAGAGAGGACCAGGCCTGGACTTTATGTTGTGTTTTATTTTGTTTGTGTTCCTCACGGCGACTGCCGCCCTTTTACTTTCATTTTGTTGTTTGTTTTTGAGTTTATTAAAAAGTATGTTGAACGTTCGCCGGTTCCCGCCTCCTTCCTTCCATTTAACCCCGTTACACATATCCACTCACAAAAATTAATTTGGTTCCCACTGGTCCCAATTCACATGCTTATGCACTATTCTATACCATTTTTCAGTATAAATAAAGTGTGATTAGTGTTTTCACACTGAAAAGTCCAACAATAGGAAGTGCACTTCAACTTCCCACTTAATTTACTGACTGTCAAATGAAGTGGACACAAACTAGTCATCTTAATGTCATACACTAGACAGTAGGGTTCATAATGCATAGTTAAAGACTTTAGATATACAAAGGTGTTGCACTGTTTACGATGAATGGACAACGTGCAATATGGCAGGATAAGTCCCGCCTTCTAAATAAAAGAGCCAATCACTGATTGGTAAAATCATTGTGTTTCTTTGGCGTACTGTAAGTGCATAGTGTATGAATAGTGTGTCATTTGGGACATATCCTGTGTGTAGATGTGTGAATATAGTTCATTTGTGTGTGTGTGTCTGTGTTTCAGGAAGGACCAGGGAATGGCTGACTCTAGATTCTCAGGTCATTATGGCGGATAATGAAATCTGTGGCACCAAAGATCCGACATTCCACCAACTGCTTCTGGACACGCGCTTCGAACTGCCGCTGGGTGAGGTCATACTCGCCTATAAACACAAAAATACAGCTCATACACAGACACCATCAAAGAAAAACGTCTGTTAGCTCATCTGTATGATCATGTGACCCTAAAATCAAACCGCTACCATTCAAAAGTTCGGATTTTTTTAATGTTTATGACATTAATTTGATCAAAAATGCATTAAAAACAGTAATACTGTGAAATGTTATTATTGTGAATATATTGTAAAATACAATTTATTCCTGTGATTCAAAGCTGAATTTTCAGCATCACTCAAGTCTTTTTTTTAATCATTATAAATGTTGAAAGCAGCTCATTTTATTTTTTCGTGATTCTTCGATGAACAGAAAGTTGATTAATTTAGATGAAATAGAATCTTTTGTAACATTATAAATGTCTTTACTGGCACTTTTAATCAATTTGAGCGTAAACGTTCCGTTTATCTATTTCATTTAAATGGATAAAAACACATTGCGCAGACAAGTAGAAAATCATGGGACTGTGATGTACTGTAAATTAAAGGCTGTTTTCTCCCAACTTACTGTTTTTAATAGGAAATGCGTCAACAAAATAAAGAAAATTGTATTTATCGTTTAAACATCATGTTCTTCGTCCTGTTGAATTGCTTTTTACTTCTTCAAACCTGCTTTTAAACGGCCTCAAAGAAAAGATGAGCCTTTCTAAATGAGGTGTTGCTCTCAAAAAGACCGTGTTCAGCAGAAACACACCTCAATGTTAATGAGCTGCTTTCCCTCTGAAGAGACCCTGCTGTCTGTAGACGTGTGACATCTGTCTGAACGGAGGCTTTCCAGCTTGAAAACCGTCCATTTAGACAGTCTGAAGGTTATTTTGTGTCATATTCACTCTTGTAGTTCGGTTCTCTTGGTTCTTTTGGTCCAGTCCTGGTTCTCTTAGCATTAACACCGTACCTAATGATACCAAACAAAAAAAGGCTTTTATATTTTGCGACTGAACATCCAAAACTACTATGACGGTAGTTTTACCCGCTGAGAACTCACGGAGAGCTTATAAAAATGGTCAAAACAGCGGCAGGAATCCCTCCGTCAACGCACACAAACGAAGGTTCTGACGACTGTGACAAACTTATATTATGCTTATGTGCAACATCACGACTATGATTTTTTAGGGTCGCATTTTGTGACATCACGCCCTGTTTTTGCTTCGTCTACACTTAAAAAAATATATTTTTTTAAAGTTTTATGTAATTTAATGACATAGCAATTTTCCATCCATTTGGATGACATAGTTTTAACATAAACAAACTAATAAACTTAATGTGATTCATATTTGTCAGTCATATGTAAATGAGATAGGTCAAATTTATGTAATAGTTGCGAGATTAAATGTCTGATTTCATTTGTAGTTCTTGTGTTTCTCTGTCCTTCAGTGATTCTGCTTGTTAACAGCAGGCGTTCATCATTACTGCTCCATCATCACTTAATGATCTCATGAACTCTGACGCTGCTTCAAAACGGTACTTTAACTCAGTAGTGCGCACACCCACGACCACTAAACAGTGTTCACTAACCTGTGAACTATTACATCAATCTAACCTATCTCATTTACATATGACTGACAAATATGAATCACATTAAGTTTGTTTATGTTAAAACGATGTCATCCAAACGGATGGAAAATTGCTATGTCATTAAATGACATAAAACTCATGTTTAGACTGAAATATTCATGCTGTGTTCATACATGTATTTCAGGGTTGGAAACCAAAATGTGGTGCAAAAAAAGTCTCAGAATGAGTTATTTTCTGATTTCTAGCACATTTGCATTTTATACAACATTTCAAGAAACAGTAAGTTAATAGGCTATTAAGTTACTTACATTTTTAGACTTATTATTATTATTATTATTATACATGCTTGTCTCTGAATAAACGCACGTTTTTTGAACGAATAGTTCAACAGCCGTTTTGAATGAATCATTTGACGGAATGATTCAATGCCTAACTCGTCAAGACGATGATTCGTCGCCACCTACTGGCGGTTTTAATATCATTTCATTCTAGCTGAGGGACGGATTTTTTTGTTTTCGGTCGTGATCGTAACAATAGGAGATAGAATGCGTTTATAAATAGAGATGACATTGAAAATATAGCATACAATGTTTTTGTTTTGTCTTTTTTTCTGGAGGGCGGGCCGGAGTTTTCTTTGAATTGCAAAGGCCACCGCCTTGTTTAGTGGCAGCAGTCAAATGAATCGCACTGACGGAGAAATCGTACCAGAGTTCGTTTATATAAAACCAAACCATCTGAAAACTAGTGATGACTTAGTCTTTCTCCCGCAGACATCCCGGAAGAAGAGGCTCGATACTGGGCCAAAAAACTGGAGCAGCTCAACGCCATGCGAGACCAGGATGTGAGTCTGTCCTCTCTCTGTGCTGACCATGTGTGGACTGAAGTGATTCCCACGATAGTCGTTCTGTTATTGTTATAGTTGTGGTGTGAACTCTGCTATTCTTTTATATTTCGATTTTTAGAACTATCGGTATGAAAAGGCCTTAAGGCTCCGTTCCAAACCCTAGTGAGATGCCATGCTGTCTACATAGGGAGTTAACCTTCTAAGACAGCATCCTAACAAGGATGTTGCCTCATTAGCAAGGTTATTATAGTTTAGTAAAACTAAAACCATGAAGAAACATTTTGATTACTTGAAATTAAATAAACTGAAATAAAATGATTGTATAAAAAAATAAACTTATTTTATTTCATCTAGTTTCCAAGGCAAATTTACCCATTTTAATTTTTTCAACTAATAAAAAATGACTAAATATAAAAAATATATATAAAATATGAATATATATATATATAAAATATAATATATATATATTATATCATATTTTATATATATATTATATAATATATATATTATATCATATTATATATATATATCATATTATAGATATAATATATATTATATATATATATGAAAATATAAATATAAAATCAAAATATTAATAAAAACTAGAAATAAAAATGACAAACACAACAAAAAACTTTAACTAAATTTAAAATGAAAATATAAAAATAAAAACTAATAAAAACGAGTATTGCATCTCAGTTAAACATCAATAGTGACTCGTTCTAAAACACTCTTTTACTCTTGAAAATGAGTTTGAAATTGTTTTTAGTGTTTAGTGAATGCTTATTTTCAACGTTTCTTTCGCAATCTTTTTTTTTTAAACTCATCACAATGCATTGTGGGATTGTCCTTCTCTAATTTAAAACTGCCTTAAAAATTTGCCGAAAAGAGGAAATATAATTACGCTGCTTTCCTGTAGAAACGTTAATCTCAGGAGCTCAACTATGATCCCTTAAATGCTGCCTGTGTGGGTTTTGGAATAGACAACAAAGCATTTCTTGTTCAGATCAAGTGTGAACGAGAGCTGTTTGTAGACATTTTTCTCATTACTGTGTCAGTGTTCGATTAATTGTGTGTGTGATTTGTGTTGCAGTATTCATATCAGGAGGTTCAGGAGAGGCCGCTGTCTGTACCTGGAACACAGTGCTGTGAGTCCGACCTTCTAAAAAAGCTTCAACTTTTTTTGGTTAAAAACGATCCAAAATCAAATATTACTTACTACTTTTTACTTTATTATTACTATCTAAGCTTGTAATAGTGTTTTATTATTCGAGCGGTACTGGTGGGTTTCTGTGGGAAAGACTCTGTGATTCTGAAGTACAGTGACTGACAACAAACGTTAGATTCATCCGAGACACGTGTAAAAATGATAATTTCTGCAAATAACTGCAATTGCGGCTTTCAAACAGAGATGGCGACAAAGAGGCAAAACTTACAGACTGCAGCTTTAAATCTTCATCAAATTACACAAAAAGGTTTCATTTCCCCTTCTTTCAGTTCCAAAAGCTGACATTTTCGGGCAAATATTACTAAATATTTATTAATAAGTGACTGAAGTTCATTGAACTTTATGAATGGAAGTTTTGTGGAAATCCATTAATATAGTTTTTGATCATATTTCGAATTATTTTTATATTTTCTATTAAAAAGTTTTAGTAATTTTTGTCATTTTTATTTTGTTTTTAAAATATGTCTATATTGTTTTTATTCATTAGTTTTAGTTATTTTTAATATGGATTAGTGTTATTTTAGTATCATTAATATTCTATTTTATTTTTGTTATTATTATATTTTTTTATTTTTAACAGTTAAAGTTTTTATTCAAATGTATTATTTAGTTTTAGTTATTTTAGTACAGATTTGTGTAATTTTTTGCATCAGTGATATACTATTATATTTTTCTTAATAATTTGAATTATATTTTATTTTTGCATTGTCTGTTTCACTTTCATTTTGTTAATGTTTTAATAATTTTGTTGTATTTTTTTCATTTTTTTTTATTTTTTTTTTTTAAATGTCTAAAATATGCTTTAGTCATTTTTGTAATTAAAGTTAAACTAAACAAAAATGAGAAATGTTGGCAACTAGCTGGAATAAAATAAGTTGATTGAATTTTATTTTATTTCAGTTAATGTATATTTTGTTTCAAGCAACATTTTTTTGTTGTCAGCTGAATCACATTCACAGTTCTGGGCATCTAAACCACTAATACAGTAGCGGTTCAGCTCTTCCTGTACGTGTCACTGTTAATGTGATTTATGAATGACGGTAATGACGGAAGTACCGCAGAAAGCTGAATGAGCAGCTGTGTGCATGAATGGAGCTCTGACTTACTGTGACTTACCCTTTTATTTCACTCACACACACACACACACACACACACCACGCACTCCTTGAGTGCTGCTGATGCAGCTCCCAGAGGGGGCGGGGCTAGACTGTGGGACTTACTCATTGGTTGAGCCATGCAGCTGGAATCATCACTGGACGGCGGCCAGTAACACATCACCTTAATCACAGAACACTGAGTCATCACGACGAGACTTAACCCTGTTGCAGGAAGAGACGCAGACAGAGTTTGTGACAAAGCGAACCCCGGCTAGCAACAAATGTTGCGAGAACGTTTTGATAATGTTCCCATTAAGTTAACATGAAAACGTTATTTCTGAATGTTCTCTGAACTAGGCTAAAAAATATATCACAATTTAAAAACCTACTAAATATAATGAACTATTTTGCAAGTGTACAGCCAAAGTAATTTCTACGGTGGCCGAGAGAGCTCAAAAGCACATATAAATAAAAAAAAACACATGCAAATAATAAAAAAAACGCATGCAAATAATAAAAAAAACACATGCAAATAATAAAAAAAACGCATGCAAATAAAAAAAGCACATGCAAATAAAAAAACGCATGCAAATAAAAAAAAACGCATGCAAATAAAAAAACGCATGTGCATGCACATATTTGCATGTGTTTTTTTATTTGCGTGTGGGTTTTTTTATTTGCATGTGTTTTTTTATTTGCATGTGTTTTATTATTTGCAGCGCTTTGAGCTCTCTCGGCCACCGTAAATTTCCCTATATTTTAAATATGCAGCCTTACAAGGTTAGCAAAATATAATGACAGACTTTTGAGACCAAAGTAGTATTTCATTATTTTATAAATGAGATAAAACGTTGAATAACATGAGTTGGAATGATGTTTGTTCGTAGCTCTGCATTATGAGTGATTCTCTGTCTTCTCTTGTCTCTCACAGGTAACTGGTGGGGTGAACAGCAGAGTGAGTTTTCATATCTGTCATGATGAGCTCATTAATCTGACATCTGCTTTCCTGTTCATTTTGCCATCAGCGTTACATTTAGATAGCTTTGTGAGCATTTCAAGCTCGAAAAACACACACTCTCGATGGTTGACATGTTTTTTTACACTGACCGATATTCCACAAATAAACAGTCTTGAAGTTTACAGTTGAAGGCGGTAAATTTGTACGTAATCTGTACAATTTTTAAATTGGCGAACTCTTTTGCAGTTTTAGCATGTGAGACTTCTAACATGCTAAAGGCAAGATGTTAGCAGTGTGCTAAACATGCTAGCAATATGCTTAATCGTGCTAAGAATGTGCTAACAGATGCTAGGAACATGCTAATTCCTGCCAGCAACATGTTAAAGCATGTTAGAAATATGTTAAAACTTGTTAGCAACATGTTCATTGACACTAGTAATGTGCTAAAACATGCTTAGCAACACGCTTACTCGAGCTAACAATGTGCTAACACATGCTGAAGCAACATGCTAATTCATTGTAGCGACAAGTTAAAGCATGCTAGAAATGTGTTAAAAACTTGTTAGCAACATGTTCATTGACACTAGTAATGTGCTAAAACATGCTAGCAACACGCTTACTCGAGCTAACAATGTGCTAACACATGCTAGCAACATGCTAATTCATTGTAGCGACAAGTTAAAGCATGCTAGAAATGTGTTAAAACTTCTTAGCAACATGCTCTCTCATGTTAGCAACATGCGACTTAAACATACTAGCAACATACACAAAATGTTAGCAACATGCTTAATCGTGCTAACAATTTGCTAACACATGCTAATTAATGCCAGCAACATGAAATTAATGCTAGCAACATGTTAAAGCAGGCCAGAAATGTGTTAAAACTTGTTAGCGACATGTTAAAACATTCCAGTATTGTGCTAATTCATATTAACAAAATGACTAATTCATGTTAACATGCTAAAAACATGCTAACAGCATGTTAAATCATGCTAGCAATGTGCTATGTCATGCTAACAACATGCTATATATGTTCTCAACGTGCAGATTTATGCTAAATAACATGTTAAAACATGTTAACAAGTTCCAAAATGCTAAATCATGCTAGCAATGTCCATCAAAACTTGTTAACAACATGCTCATTTATGTTAACAGTGCTAAAACATGTTAGCATGCTAACAGCATAATAATTCTAGCAATGTGTTCTAAAACATACTAACAATGTGCTAGTTCATGTTAACAACATGCTAATTTATGGTAATGCATCTAAAACATGCTAGCAACATGCAGATTCATGCTAAGAACATGCTAAATCATGCTAGCAATGTGTTGCTAACAAGTTTGAACATGTTCATTCATGTTAGCAAACATGATAAAACATGCTAACAACATAACAAAACATGATGAAACATGCTAGGAAGCTTACAGAACTTTCAAACAAGCCAACATAAAATCTTTTTAATAATCTACACTTGCAAATGGATTAAAGTACAATAAAATAAACACATAAATGTGCATTTAGGATGTTTTTTTTTCGCTAGCAAAACCAAAATTGACCAGTGCATGACAAAACAACAGTTTTGCGTGTAGAACTGCCCACACTTTCTCACGGTCATGGCAGATTTGTGTGTGTTGTTGTGTTTTATCAGTCTTTCTAATGCTTTTGCCAATGCGTGTGTTTGATTTGTGTGTGTATAGAAATAATAATGATCCAGACAGCGCAATGGACGACCGAGTTAAAGAGACAGCGATTACCGCAGCGAGACCAGTAACATTATACCACCCCTCCAGCCCCTACTACACCACATCTCAACCCAACGCCACCGTCCACCAGTATCCCATGAGCCACCAGCACCGCTAATCTCCGCGGCTCCTACTCACGCAACCATCAACAACTGTGACCTTGAGTACGACCATCCGCAGAGGCATCAGGTGAGAGAGGAAAGAGAAAGGACAGTAAATACCTCAGTATCTTATTTACCCATCATGTGTTTCATTACAGCAGTAGACGAATGGTAACTCCACAACTCCTGGACTTATAAACCTCACAACGTCTGACTTTTTAGAATATCTCACAACTCTTGACTTTATATCTCACAATTCTGACTTTATAACTCACAAACTCTGTCTATATATCTCACAACTCTGACTTATAACTCACAACTCTGACTTTATATCTCACAACTCTTGACTTTAGCAATTCTGACTTTTAACTCAACAACCCTGACTTTATAACTCACAATTCTGACTTTTATAACTCACAACTCTGACTTTATAACTCACAACTCTGACTTTAATATCTTCACAATTCTGACTTTATAACTCACAACTCTTACTTATATCTCCCTCAACTCTGCCTTTATAAACTCACAACTCTGACCTTTTAATCTCTCAACTCTACCTTTATAACTCACAACTCTGACTTTATATCTTCTCAACTCTGACTTTATATCTCTCCAACTCTGACTTTATATCTCACAACCGTGACTTTATATCTCACAATTCTGAACTTTAAAACTCACAACTCTGACTTTATAATCACAACTCTGACTTTATATATCACAATTCTGACTTTAAATAACTCACATCTCTGACTTTATATCTCTCAACTCTGCCTTTATAACGCACAACTCTGACTTTATATCTCTCAACTCTGCCTTTATATACTCACAACTCTGATTTAATCTCTCAACTCTGACTTTATATCTCTCACTCTGCCTTTATAACTCACAACTCTGACTTTATACTCTCAACTCACTGACTTTATATCTCCTCAACCTGCCTTTATAACTCACAACCTGACTGTTATATAATCTCTCAACTCTGACTTTATATCTCTCAACTCTGACTTTATAATCTCTCCAATTCTGACTTTATATCTCCAAACTCTGCCTTTATAACTCACAACTCTGACTTTAATATCTCTCAACCTGCCTTTATAACTCACAACTCTGACTTTATATCTCTCAACCTGACCTTATATCTCTCAACCTGCCTTTATAACTCACAACTCGACTTTATATCTCTCAACGCTGACTTTATACTCTCAACTCTGCCTTTATAACCTCACAACTTCTGACTTTATATCTCTCAACTCTGACTTTATATCTCACAACTCTGCCTTTATAACTCACAACTCTGACTTTATATCTCTCAACTGTCTGACTTTATATCTCAACATTCTGACTTAGTATCTCTCAACTTCTGACTTTATATCTCTCAACTCTGACTTTATTCTCTCAACTCCTGCCTTTTTTTAATAACTCCACACTCTGACTTTTATATTCTCTCAACACTGATTTATATCCTCACAATTCTGACTTTATAACTCACAATTCTGACTTTATAACTCACAATTCTGACTTAATATCTCTCCAACTCTGCCTTTATAACTCATAACTCTGACTTTATATCTTCTCAACTCTGACTTTATATCTCTCAACTCTGCCTTTATAACTCACAATTCTGACTTTATATCTCCAACTCTGCCTTTATATCTCTTCAACTCTGACCTTTATATCTCTCTCAACTCTGCCTTTATAACTCCACAACTCCTGACTTTATATCTCTCAACTCTGACTTTATATCTCTCAACTCTGACTTTATATCTCTCAACTCCTGCCTTTATAACTCACTAACTCTGACTTTATAGTCTCCTCAACTCTGACTTTATATCTTCACAATTCTGACTTTAATAACTCACAATTCTGACTTTTATATCTCCGTCAACTCTGCCATTTATAACTCACAACTCTGACTTTATATCTCTCAACTCTGACTTTATAATCTCACAACTCAACTCGTGACTTTATAATCTCTCAACTCTGTCCTTTATATCTCTCAACCCTCTGGCCCTTTATTAACTCACAACCTCTGACTTTATAATATTCTCAACTCTAGACTTTAATATCTCACAATTCTGACTTTATAACTCAACAACTCTGACTTTTATAACTCACAATTCTGACTTTGTAACCTCACAATTATGACTTTTAATATCTCTCAACACTTCTGACTTTATAACACCAACCTTGCCAGTTGCAACTTAAATATCTCACGAGGCTTCATAACAACATAATTTAGCATATATTTAAAATATATTTTTGCTTGAGGAAAAATTTGCTGAGTTTTCCGTTTTGGTTAAACTGATTTCCATTATCCTCATTTATGATAGCAATCATGACACAATTAACTGATGACAGCATGAGCAAGAGAAGGTGTTTCTCAGTCAGGTGTGTCTCTTTCTCTTTGGCTCTTCGGCGGTTTTTCCCTTTAGATGGACTCATTCATCAGTGTCCTGATCGGCGTGTCTTCTATCTTTCTATCTCCTTTTTTCTGATACTCTTTTTTTTTTCCCCTCTTGGCAAAGACCTTAAATTCCACTGTCTCCTTTGTTTCTCTTCCATTATTCAACAAGACGGAGTTTTCATTGATTTATAAAAAGATAAATTTGACATCAGCGTACCTTGCTTAAGGGCTCAATGGATTCTCACTGTTTCTGGATTCAGCCTTGTTTGGAATTAGATAAGCAGTAGTAAGAGCTAACTAGTGTTGTAGTACTTGAGAACAGTCTTGGTCTCAAGACCATTTTTTGAAGGCCTTGGTTTTATTTCATTTTATTTTTATCCTGCTTCAAATGCAATCGTATAGCTTATTGTCTAACGTGATTTCTTGGTAACTCACTTAGTTTAGGGTCCTAATTCTCACTATTAACTAGTTTGCTTATTAGCATGCATACATTAGGATATTAGCTGTTTAAAAAAAAAATTAATTACTCATAAAGCACATATTAATGCCTTATTCTGCATGACCATATTCTACATCCGTTAATAACTACCTTTCTAACTATTAATAAACAGTAATTAGAGGTTTATTGAGGCAAAACACGTTGTTAATAGGTTGAGAATTGGACCCCTAAACTAAAGTAGGACCGATTTCTTTGAGAGAAAATGTCACCAAAATGAATACAAATCTTGTTTTTATAATTATAAAATTATAACAATATTTATAATTTCGACTCCATCTCTCTTTTCCTTATAAAGAATGGTTTAAAGACTCGAAATGTGATAAAATGTTATTTTATAATGCCCTGTTTTTTGTCAAAACCTGTAAAATTTGTTATGTTACCTTAGAAATTTTCCCTTAGTCTGAGCTCATACGGTATTTGATTTTATTTGTGCGAGTCTTTCAAAATTCCCCCACAGAACATTTTTTATAGCTTGTCAAATTTGGTGTGGGTGGGTGGTGAGCATTTAAATGCAAATGAACTGCTGCTCCTCGCCCCCTTTCCAGAAGAGGGCGGAGCTTTAACAGCTCAACTACAACAAAGCTGGAGAACTCCTCACTCAGACAAAATGAGGAAAGTGTTCATCCTTACATTGTTCAAACCAGGAGTCGACACTTGATGGAGAGACTCAGGAAGGAAAGTTCCAACTTTTAGACGTTTCTGAACCAGTTAGTGGATAAATTTATATAGTCGCTGTGGAGTTGATTCAACTCCATGTGTCGTTAATCTTTTGTGCAAATCCACGCGTTGGAATTGATGCCTCGTTGTGAAGCAAGCCGAACATGGCCAACGCCCCCTTTGTTTGTATGTATCTTGGGGGCGGGTTTATGTAAATCTTAGGGGTTTGTGATGTCACTAACCCGGGAAGAAGCTCATTGTTAGTTCCCTAATTACCAGCCTTTTGTTGTAGTCCTCAAACAGCAAATTTTTGTAAAAGAAACCCTAACCCTGCAGATACCCTGAACAATGTGTGTAAAATTTTTCAGTCCTTCCCTAAAACAGTGAATTGCTTTTCTTGTCCCGCCTAATCTTCTTTGACCTCATTCTTTGTCCTCTTTCCAGTCCCGACCGACCGGTAGCTATGCATCCTCAGCCGAGCCTCCAGTCATTGTAGTTCTCTAACCTGAGCGAAGAGTACGGTGAGCGAGAACTTTATGACGAGAACGACTCGTACCACTCCCTGCCACTCATCTACCGTGTCCTACCAGCAAGGGCTTCGCCCGACTGGGACAGACGCAGGGGGCGTACAGCGAACGTAATGCGCCTACAGTAAGGACGGAGGCGAAGAAGGTTGCTCTACTTGAGGAAGAAGACCTGTACGTAGAGGAGGTGGAACATGTTACAGGATGAGGAGAACTTCCACTACGAGGAAGAGGGAACGATTTGTATCCACTGGACGAGGACTCAAGAGCTTCCCTTTTCAACACCCGACTCCATCCAGCACCGCCCCCAGCGCTGGACGTCCCATCAAGACCTCCTCTGGAGAAACAGCCCTCGGGCTTCACCAACCAGCAGCAGTCTCCAGAACGCCAGCCAACCACCACCTCAACCATTCCAATCAGACCCAACTCCCAAACCTCCAGTCAAACCCCTAAACCAGCAATTTTCCCGCCCCCCAGCAACCGCCCCGTCAACAACCGCCCACCCCAACAACAGTCCTCAGGCCGATCCCTTCAGTGCAGTCTTTTCTTCGCCAAGGCTAAGCCATTGACGCCCGTGTTCGGGCTGGGTGGAATCTTACTCCCTTCACCTCCTCCTCAACAGTATCTCAGCCCACAACATCAACAATCCCCAAACTCCAATGCCGCAACCTCCCACCCCTGGCCGCCCCAACAGGTGCCTCCAACTACAACCAAATCCCCGAGCTTCCCATCCCCTGCACCCATAACCAACTCCAAAACCTCCTGCACAGAAACCCAACCTCCAACCCAACAGAGGAGAACCTGCCTGCAGAGCCAGAGCCAGAGCCAGAGCCACCAATGAAGGAGGAGCCTCCACTTCAAGAAGAGGACTCCCACATGGAAGAGTCCTCCGAGTGGAATAAAGATGGAGTCCTCCTCCATCTCCTCCTTATGAAGAGGAGGAATGGTTCCCGAACCTGAGAGGTATCGTAAATATCTAAACCCTTATCCAAAACAAAGTAATAATTGAACCTATATGTATGCGAACCTATTACTGGATACTTAAAAGCTGTTTTAGGATATTTTACCTTGTTTAGATCGTTTACCAGCTGTCTTCCCAGCTTGACCAGCTGATACGTTGCCCAAAACCCTTTTAAAACCAAGCAAACCAGATAACTTTCCCAGCTAAAACAAGCAAAACTACATTTATTAGATTATTTTAAAAGATAATTTAACCTTGTCTTTAGATAGTTAACCTGCTTGTCCTGTCCAGCTTGACTCAGGCGGATAAGTTGCCAAACCCTTTAAAACCAGCAAACCAGATCAGCTTGGCCAGCTAAAATTAGAAAAAAAACATTCATTGGATTATTTAAAAGCTGTTTTAAGGATATATAACTGGTTTAATAGTTAACCATCTGACCAGGCTGAAAAGTTTCCCCATAAACCCTTTTAAAAACCATAAATCCAGATAAGCTTTTCCCCAAGCTAAAACAAGCAAACGACATTATTAGATGATTTAAAAGATATTTAACCTTCTTAGATAGTTTAACCGTGCTTGTTTTCCAGCTTTGACCAGGCTGATAAGTCCAACCCTTTTAAAAACCAGCAACCAGATCAGCTTGGGCCAGCTAAAATGAGAGAACAATATTACTGGATGATTTAAAAGCAGTTTTAGTAAAATAACACCTGTAATATAAAGTTAACCGCTATGTCTTCCAGACTGATACGTGCCAAAAACCCTTTTTTTTAAAGCCAGCAACGATGAGCTTGCCCAATTTTGGATTATTACAATGCGAACAATCTTGAATGTTTATACAGTAGAACGGTGGAGAGGAGCCAAGGAGCCGTGGAAGCCCGGCAGTCAGAGCTAAAGAAAACTGGCTTCCGACTCTTTGAGAAAGTCCGACGACAGTTGCAGGAGGTGAGGCTAAGAAAGTCTACATCACTGAACTATACCAGGATGAAAAACAGTTTTAATGTTCTGCATCCTCATGTACGTCTTAGTTTTATTCACAGTTCACACGAGAAAATGCTCTCATTTCATGAAAGGATGTGTTAGAAAAATGCAAAATCGCAACCACAATAATGCTTGAAACAAAGTAATTGCGTCCTGAAGATTTATTCATGTTATTCTAGAGAAAGTAGATGTTCAACAAGTCCACTGCTAACTTGCGTTTCATTTTCCAATCATTAAAAAATAGAAGTAAAATGTGGTCGCAAGCACGATTTATTTTTATATTTTTATGCATCCACACTTTTTCATGCTCTATGATGACAATGAAACACCATGCACTCTAACCGCTTGATTATTTTGCAAGCTTCGCCACGTCCTCTTTGCTTCTTTTTGTGTGCGTATTCTGTTGACTCTTTATCCTTTCTTGTTTTGTTTCTATCCGCCGTTTTTGTCGTCTTTCCAGTCTTTTTCATTGCTTTTAGCGATTTGGCATGTTCACTCAGATGACCCATGATGGGACGAGACTGTCAGGTGGGTCGGTTTGTTGGTTGTGTGAACGTCTTGGTGGTTTTGTGTAAGGTGTGTGCTTAGGATATAAACTAAAAATTCCATTCAAACAGTAAAATATTTCAAACATATTGATTGCTGCAGATATTGTTTTTTTGTGATGGCGATGTCATCAACAAAACCAAATGAATTTTTAAAAATAATTTTATAATATTATTTTATTATATTATACAAATATTCGATCACTGCTTTCGTTCAACTCAATTTTTTATTGAATAAAAAGTTGTTATAGTCAGGGTTGGGGAGTAACGAAATACAAAGTAACTTAGTTACGTGTTTAAAATACACAATTTTACAGTTACATTTAAAATCAAATTACAGTTCCGTGATTATCTTTGAAATTTTAATGTCATTTAAACATTGAATGTCAACATCAATTGGTGATTCACAAAATACTGGATTTTATAAAAATTGGCCAATTTCAAAAATGTACATATGAATCTTTACTGTCCTGGATGATCCTCGACTCTTTTTCCATGTTTTGGCGAGTAGTTGATGTGTGATTCACTTTGTAATTGTAAATTTCAACTTTTTTCCCTCTCATGCGAGTTTGCTTCCAAATTCGACTTTTTTTTCACAGAAATAAACTGGGTGTATGATTGCTTTTAATAAAATCAGAATTGGGAGATATAACTCACAATTGCAAGTTATTAAATTCAGAATTGCGTGATAAAAACTTATAGCAATACTGACTATAACGAATACGAATGCGAATTTTGTAATCTCCAAGTCTTTGCTTGAAATTCGAAATTGTCGGTTTATATCTTCATAATTCGACTTTTCTCAATATTGTGAGTTTATATCTCATAATTTCTGACCTTTTCTCACTATGTCAGTTTATATCTCATAATTCTGAATTTTCTCATATTGTCAGTTATATCTCATAATTCTGACTTTTCTCAATATTTGTGAGTTTATACTCATAATTCTGACCTTTTTCTTAATTTGTGAGTTTATAATCTTCATAATTCTGACTTTCTCCAATATTGTCAGTTTATATCTCATAATTCCTGACGTTTCTCAATATTGTCAGTTTAAATATCACATAATTCTGTCTTTCTCTCAATATTGTGAGTTTATATCTGCATAATTCCTGACTTTTCTCAATATGTGTCAGTTTATATCACATAATTTCTGAACTTTTCCACAATATTGTGAGTTTATATCTCAATAATTCTGACTTTTCTCAATATAGTCAGTTTTAATCTCATAATTCTGACTTTTTCTCACATATTGTCATTTATATCACATAATTCTGACTTTTCCTCAATATGTCAGATTTATATCCACATATTCCTGACTTTTCTCAATATTTTGTGAGTTTAATTATCCATAATTCCTGACTTTTCTCAAATATTGTGAGTTATATCTCATAATGTCTGACTTTTCTTAATATTGTGAATTTATATCTCATAATTCAGACTTTTCCTTAAAATTGTGAGTTTATAGCTCATAATTCTGACTTTTTCTCATATTGTGAGTTTATATCTCATAATTTCTGACTTTTCTTAATATTGTGAGTTTATATCTCATAATCTGACTTTCTCAATATTGTTTCATTTATATCTCATAATTCTGACCCTTTCTTCAATATTGTCAGTTTAATCTCATAAATTCTGACTTTTCTCAATATTGTGAGTTATATCTCATAATTCTGACTTTTCTTAATATTGTGAGTTTAATATCTCATAATTCTGACTTTTCTCAATATTAGTCCAGTTTATATCTCATAATTCTGAACTTTTCTCAATATGTGTGAGTTTATATTCTCATAATTCTGACTTTTTCTCAATATTGTGAGTTTTATATCTCATAATTCTGGACTTTTCTCAATATTGTGAGTTTATATCTCATAAATCTGACTTTTCTCAATATTGTGAGTTATATCTCAATAATTCTGACTTTTCTTAATATTGTGCGTTTATATCTCATAATCTGACTTTTCTCAATATTTGTTAGTTTATATCTTCATAATTCTGAGCTTTCCTCATTATTTGAGTTTATACTCATAATTCTGACTTTTCTCGAATATTGTGGAGTTTATAATCTCATAATTCTGACTTTTCTCAATATTGTGAGTTATATCTCATAATTCTGAACTTTTCTTAATATTGTGAGTTTTATATCTCATATTTTCTGACTTTTCTCAATATTGTCAGTTTTATATCTCATAATTCTGACTTTCTTATATTGTGAGTTTATATCTCATAATCTGACTTTTCTCAATATTGTGAGTATATCTCATAATTTCTGACTTTTCTCAATATTGTGATTTATATCTCATAATTCTGACTTTCTCAATATTGTCAGTTTTATATCTCATAATTTCTGACTTTTCTCATATTGTGAGTTTATATCTCATAATCTGACTTTTCTAAATATTTGTGAGTTATATCTCATAATTCACTGACTTTTTCCAATTTGTCATTTTATATCTCATAATCTGACTTTTTCCTCAATAATGTGAGTTTATCTCATAATTCTGACTTTTCTTAATATTGTGAGTTTAATAGTCTCATAATTCTGACTTTTCTCATATTGTCAGTATATATATCATAATTCTGACTTTTATCAATATTGTGCGTTTATATCTCATAATTCTGACTTTTCTCAATATTGTCAGATTATATTCTCATAATTCTGGACTTTTCTCAATATTGTCAGTTTATTATCCTCATAATTCTGACTTTTCTCAATATTGTCCCCAGTTTTTAATATCTCAAATTCTGACTTTTCTCATATTGTCCAGTTTAATATCTCATAATTCTGACTTTCTCAATATTGTCAGTTTATATCTCATAATTCTGACTTTCTCAATATGTCCAAAAAAGTTTTATTAGCTCATAATTCTGACTTCTCATATTTGGTCAGTTATATCACATATAAATATTCTTTAAATTCTGACTTTTCTCAATATTTGATTATATTCTCATAATTATGGACTTTTCTCAATATTGTGAGTTTATATCTCCATAATTATACTTTTCTCAATATTGTGAGTTTTATCTCATAATCATGAACTTTTCTCAATATTATGTGAGGTTTATAGCTCCATAATTTCTGACTTTTCCTCAAATTGTGAGTTTATATCTCATAATTCTGACTTTTCCAATATTGTGAGTTTATAATCTCATAATTCTGACATTTTCTCATATTGTGAGTTTATATCTCATAATTCTGACTTTTCTCAATATTTGTGAGTTATATCTCATAATTCTGACTTTTCTCAATATTGTGGTTTATATCTCAATAATTACTGACTTTTTCTCAATATTGTGAGTTATATCTCATAATTCTGACTTTTCTCTCAATATTGTCAGTTTATATCTCATAGTTCTGAATTTTCCTATATTGTGAGTTTATATCTGCATAATTCTGACTTTTCTTAATAATTGTGAGTTTATATCTATAATCTGACTTTTCTCAATATTGTGAGTTATATCTCATAATTCTGAACTTTTCTCAATAATTGTCATTTATATCTCATAATTCTGACTTGTTCTCAATAATGTGAGTTTATATCTCATAATTCCTGGACTTTTCTCAATATTGTTGAGTTTATATCTCATAATTCTGACCTTTTCTCAATATGTCAGTTTAATATCTCATAATTCTGACTTTCTCAATATTTGAGTTTATATCTCATAATTCTGACTTTTCTCAATATTGTCATTTATATCTCCATAATTCTGACTTTTCTCAATATTGTTGAGTTTTTATCTCATAATTCTGACTTTTCTCAATATTGTGAGTTTATATCTCATAAATTCGACTTTCTCAATATTGAGATGTTTATATCTCATAATTCTGACTTTTCCTCAATATTGTGAGTTTATATCTCATAATTCTGACTTTTTCCTCAATATTGTGAGTTTTATATCTCATAATTCTGTCGTTTTCTCAATATTGTCAGTTAATATCTCATAAATTCTGACTTTTCTCAATATTGTCAGTTATATCTCCATAATTCTGACTTTTCTCAATATTGTGAGTTTATATCTCATACTCTGACTTTTCTTAATATTGTGAGTTTATATCTCATAATTCTGACATGTTTCTTCAATATTGTCAGATTATATCTCATAATTCTGACTTTCTCAATATGTCAGTTTTATATCAACATTAATTCTGACTTTTCTCAATATAGTTAGTTTATTTCCTCATAATTTCTGACATTTCACTCAATATTGTCAGTTTTATATCACATAATTCTGACTTTCTCAATATTGTGAGTTTTATATCTCATAATTCGGACTTTTTCTCAATATTGTCAGTTTATTATCTCATAATTCTGACTTTTCCTCAATATTGTCAGTTTATAATCACATAATTCTGACTTTTTCTCAATTATTGGTCAGTTTATATCACATAATTCTGACTTTTCTCAATAATGTGAGTTATATCTCATAATTCCTGACTTTCTCAATATTGAGTTTTATATCCTCATAATTCTGACTTTTCTTAATAATGTGAGTTTAATCTTCATAATTCCTGACTTTCCTTAATATTGTGGAGTTTTATAGCTCATAATTCTGACTTTTCTCAATATTGTGAGTTTATATCTCATAATTCTGACTTTTCTTAATATTGTGAAGTTTATATCTCATAATTCTGACGTTTCTCAAATATTGTCATTTATATCTCATAATTCTACTTTTCTCAATATTGTCAGTTTTTATATCTCATAATTCCCTGACTTTTCTCAATATTGTGAGTTTATATCTCATAATTCTGACTTTTTTCTTAATATTTGAGTTTATAACTCATAATTCCTGACTTTTCTCAAAATTGTCAGTTTTTATATCTCATAATTCTGACTTTTCTCAATATTGTGAGTTTTATCTCATAATCTGACTTTTCTCCAATATTGTAGTTTATATCTCATAATTCTGACTTCTCCTCAATATTGTGATTTATATCTCATAATTCTGACTTTTCTCATATTGTGAGTTTATATCTCATTAATTCTGACTTTTTCTCAATATTGTCAGTTTATATCTCTAATTCTTGAACTTTCTTAAATATTGTGAGTTTATATCTCATAATTCTGACTTTCCAATTATGTCAGTTTATATCTCAAATTCTGAATTTTCTTAATATTGTGAGTTTTATAATCTCATAATTCTGACTTTTCTCAATATTGTGAGTTAATCTCTTAATTCTGACTTATCGTCAATATTTGGAGTTATATCTCATCATTCTGACTTTTCTCAATTATTGTCAGTTTATATCTTCATAATTCTGACTTTTCCAATATTGTGAGTTTATATCTCATAATTCTGACTTTTCCTCAATATGTGAGTTATTCGTCATAATCTGACTTTTCTCAATATTGTCAGTTTATATCTCATAATTCTGACTTTTCTCAATATTGTGATTTATATCTCATAATTTCTGACTTTTCTCAATAT
>CM074303.1:13413904-13443904 GCA_037194245.1 Opsariichthys bidens
TGTTTATAACGACGACTTCAGTTATTTGTGCTCATTTAAAACACACGTCAGTGAAAGTCCTGTTAAAGTCAGGAGAAAACCTGAGGCGTGTTGAACCAGAGGCTCAGTGTGTGAAAGGTCCTTCACGCTGACACACATTCAGTGCAAACGAAACCCCCTCACAAATGCCACATGGCATATCATTCGATCACAGTCGTCCTGAGATTTTTCTAGCGCGAGATCCACACCTGACCACTCAAGAGCGGCGAACCCTCGCTTAGTCTTTCACGCTACAGATTAACATACACGAAACGTCATTTGTAACTCATTTTGGCTAATTCGGTAATCTTACAAACTGTTGAGATGCCTCTTGCAACTTCGACACAAATCTCAAGAACGGTGACAATCAATCAAAAAAGAAGATGCAGCAACACAAAAATGTCAGCAAAAAGCATAACAAACAATCCAATAACAGTAAACGCATAATAGTTACACTTAAAAATGTTCTTGTGTTATGCTTTGTTGATCTAACATGAGCTTTAAGGTTATGTAAACGGTCAATACCAAACTAGGATTGTTAACCCAGGGTTCAAAATGACACAGGGTTAAAGGATCTCAAGTGTGAAAGGTTTTTTTTTTTTTTAACATTGGTACGCCCAGCACCGAGAGCAGGAGCTGGTTTCTCACTGGGTTGGGGAGTGTGGGACGTTCCAGCACCCCTCCTGTCTGTTTTTCGCTCTTTCTCGTCTTTATTTCCCTGAGGATCCAGATGACGATCCACTGAAAGCCTTTTTGTGTTCCACAGATGAGCGGAAAAAACAGAAGATGACATTATAAACGTCGAGCAACATCTTATTTGGAACTGCAGACTGTATGAATGCGTTACCACACGTCGATGTGAAGATGAACACTCGTTCGGATACCAAAAATACGGAATCATCCTCTGCAATCCTAAATGTACAATCATAAATAAAGACCCAATATATAGCTCCTGAGAAATGGCGTAAAATAATGAACAGAATTACATTTTATCTACTCACTGCTGCATTATTGTTATCTTAATAATATATATTATAAAATATATAATTATATATATATAAAGTATAATATATATATATATATATAAATAAATAAATAAATATATATAGTATAAAATTATATATATATATATATATATAAATGTTGTGAATATTTAAATTAAAATAAAAAAATGATAATATATTAAAATAATACATATATACTATATTATATATCTATATATAGTATTAGTAATTTTACTTTTAATTTACATATTCGCAACATTTTTATTATTTATTTGACACTATTTCCTTCCCCCTCAATTTTTTTTTTTTTTTTTTTTTTTTTGCAAAAATTCAGCCAAGTGATTATAATTCCCAGCATCAAAAACAAAAACCTGTTTATCACCAACAGACCCATAAACGCGTCTTTATGAAACTTTATGAACGCATTAACCACACGTCGATACTGAAGATGAACACGGGTGCGTCATACCAAATTACGATCATCCTCTGAATCCTAAATGTAACAATCCCCCATAAATAAAGACCCAATATATACTCTGAGAAATGCGTAAAATATGAACAGAATTAGCATTTTATCTAACTCACTGCTGGCAATTATATTATCATATATACTATATATATATATACTATATCAATATATATAGAAAATAATATAAAATAATAATATATATTAAATAGAATAAATAAATATATAACAAATTATATATATATAATATATTATGGACTAACATGTTGGTGAATATTTAAATTAAAATAAAAACAATGATAATTATATTAAAATATACATATCTCATATTAAATATATAAATAAAATATTATAATTTTTATTTTAATTATTACAATATTCGCAACATTTTTTATTATTTATTAAACACTATTTCTTCCCCCTCAATTTTTTTTTTTTTTTATTTTGTTTGAAATTCAGCCAAGGATTATATCCCAGCGATCAAATACAAAATACCGTGTTAATCAAACCAACAGACCAAAACGCGTCTTTATGAAACTTTATGAACGCATTACCACACGTCGATGTGAAAAGAACACGGTCGATACCAAATACGATCCCCATCCTCAGAATCCTAAATGTACTATCATAAATAAAACCCAATATAATACTCTGAGAAATGGGTAAAATAATTAACATAATTAACATTTTATCTACTCACTGCTGCATTATTATATCATATATAATATATATAAATTATATATAAATAAATAAATATATATAGAATTATATATAAATATAAAATATATATAATATATATATATATAAAATGTTGTAATAATTTAAATTAAAATAAAAAAAAATGATAATTATTAAAATATACATATATATATTATATATTTATATAAATAATAAATATTTATGTTAATTCAAAATATATTATATATATATATTATATTTTATTTTAATTTACATATTCGCAACACTTTAATTATTTATTACACCATTTTAACCACCCTCATTTTTTTTTTTTTTTGCAAAACAGACCAAGGATTATATCCAAGCATCAAAAACACAAAATACCTGGTCATCACCAACAGATCCATAAACCGCGTCTTTAAGAAACACAGCCAGATTTCCATTCAACAACAACTGACCATGTCAATCCATCAGATATAAAACACTTTCCACACCAAACACACCACCAAAAATGCCGCTTGTTTTCCCCGCCTCAAACCGATTTGTTTTACATGTTTATTTACCAAAATGACGTCAGAACGAAAACGGTCCGTTTGTAAATATTGACTGACAGACAAGAGAAATGAACTCCTGACACACCTCCTCAATGTTATAAATAAAGTGCTTTAGGCCGGTTTAGCCTTGTTAGCAACAACTGTTATTATGACATTTCGAATGGAGCTTTCAGGTTTACCTGACAGTCTGAACAGCACCTGTTGTGTCTCTCCTGTGTAAAAATCGAGAGAAAAACAGCCATTAAGTCGCAACTCTGAGACGGCAGTCCAAGCCTCAAACATTCCCAGGTGTTGGACTACAAACCTCATAAACAAACAACTGATGAGTGATAAACTCCAGTCAAACCATCCACTTACATAAACGCAGCAGTCACCAATCCACTCAACACGCGCGCGTCACACCGCCCGCGCGTCCGCGAGCGTCCGATTGAGCGGCCGAAGCAAGCTTAAACACATTTTATTCCACTTTCACTGCGACTTTGAGCTGGTTAACCGCGCGTTTTGACGCGTCCGCTGTGCTGTCAGACTAGCAATGCGATCGTTGAAGGGCGAGTCCCAGCATTGGTGGGATTGCAGACAAAGAGCGGGAGCGCGCTTGACGTGGATAGCTCGTTCTTCGGGCTCAAAGCGAGTCGCCCATCGGAGGAGGTGGGGGTATTGAATTTGACGATAATAAGACGAATCATTTGGGCTTTAATAACGATTTTCCCACTTAATAGGCAAGAATGAAGCCACAACAAGCGCGTGAATGCGAAGGAGCTGGGTAATACGATTGGGAAGTGGGAAAGTTTGGAAATTTCCGATAGCACGTAAGGCTGAAAAGAAAAGGGCATCCCCTGTATTATTTTATGTTTCATTATTTATGTTTTTATTTTTGAAATGAAGCTGTGTGGGAGGTTTTACTATGGGTAATCAATCAAATATAAGCTTATATCACAATAGAAAAACTAATATATTTTATTAATATGCACTTTTGCATAAAAATGTTTCTTTTTTTTTAAATTTTTCGCAATTTAGTTGTGTGTATTTTAGTACATGAAATAAAAATAAAAATGTGGTAATTTTTTTTTAATATTAAATTTTAAATGTAAAATATATTTAAGTTTATAATTAAAAACTATAATAAAAGAAACAACTTCGGCAGTTACACCTACACTGCTATGTAACCTTACTATAGTAATAACAGCAAATTAATGTATAATTACCAAGTGACTAACTCTATAGTAAGTAAATGTACTTAATTAATATTACCATCACTATAAAAAAAAGTTATTATTCCCAAATAACAACATATTTATAAACAGAAATGAATTGTTATTGCAGTAAAACTGCAAACTATATTCGAGGAAAGGGTATTAAAGTGACGGCTTCTTCTTACTGGATTTATATATTTAATTTATTATGATTTACAGTTGCACAACTGAAACTAATTTAAGCTTTAGTACACAGAATATGAACTAGGCGACTTCTAGAGCGGCTTGATTTAAAATCAACAAACGAAGACGGATCCATACAGAGCAGGTTTAAACACAGAATCAACCTGAGAAAACGTCCATATTTCAGCTCATCATGTCTCTTGAGTGCGTATAAAGGGTACAAAAAAAAGCATCAAATGCACGTGGTGAACGCACTATAGATACAGGATGATGGTTCGTACATTAAATATAATAATGTTTAAAAGCAATCCAGCACTGCACTTTTGAATGAAGTACACGTTGACCAGGGAACAGTGGTTAAAAAACATTGTACAAACTATAAAATAATCCCGCAAAAAAAAAAAACAACAACCAACACGTATACAAACTTTAACTCGGATGTTTGATCACATCGTCTCGTGTGACCCGCATGATCGTGAATGTCTTGAGTTGTAGCTGACAGTTCGTTCAGTGGCTCGGCTTCCTTTCTGTCCACCTTCCCAGAGTTCTCGGAGCTCCACCTGGCAGCCGAGGTCTCTCACCCGGCTCGACCCACGTCACGCAGTCCCGGTGCCGCCGCCAGAGCCTGCCAAAGATCAGCGCCTCCGCTCCCCATCTCCAGAAATGGGCTGGGTGTAGTAACGTGAGCCCGGGCCACCAGGTTCCTCAGCCAGCGATGCAGGACTGTTTTCTGATCAGAGCGGGAGACGCTGCGTTACATCAAACAGACGAAGAGGAAATCCGCAAAAACGACACAAACTGACGGCGCGACACCCAGTGCAGCATCTGGCTCAGTTCATTGCGTTTGTTTTTTTAAGAAGTTGAGAGAAAAAACCGCCGGAAGAGCTTGTTTGAATGCCCCGGCTTTAGATACTATAATAACAAAGGTTTTATACCAAAGAGGTGAAATAAACGATGAAAACGCAGCATATTTATAGAAAGAAAATGAATTTTTTTGCATGAAAGGAAAGAAGAAAATTAATGGTTAAAGGAGGATGTTTTCACACCTAGTTTTTAGGAAGGAATTAAAGGTGTTCAGCATCTAAAATGCTGAAAACCTTTTTCAATTGTTTTGTTATATTTTTTATTTCAGTTTTAGGATTATTTTAGTATACTGATGTTTAAACAATAAAACGATTCCTCGGTAACTATAGTTGAAATAAATTATTTTTAGCATTTTATTTCAGTTAAAGTTTGTTTTTTTATGTCCATTAACAAAATTCCCCTGTTTTTAGATGACTAAAATAGACAAGGTTTTAATACTAAAGAGGTGAATAAACGATGAAAACGCAGACACACATTTATAGAAAAACTGATTTTTTTGCATGAAAAAGAAAAGAAAAAAATTAATGTTAAAGGAGGATCATTTTTCACATAGTTTTTAGAAGGAATTAAAGGTGTTTTCAGCATCTAAAATGCTGAAAACTTTTCATTTGTTTGAAGCTTTCTGAAGAAGCAACATCTATCTATATTTTATCTCTCCACATCTATACTAATCCTTAACAATATTTTTTATAAATATAAATTTTTATTAATTTTTATTTCAGTTTTGAGTTATTTTTAGTACATGATGTTAAACAATGAAAACGATGCCTCGGTAACTATAGTTGAAAAAAATTATTTTTATAATTAGCATTTTATTTCAAATTAAAGTATTGTTTTTAGTCCATTAAACAAAAGTCCCTGACTCTATATACCTATAATAACAGGTATTATACCGAAAATATTCACCGAAGAGGTGAAATAAACTATGAAAAAACCGCAGCATATTTACAGCACTGAAAAGGAAAGAAGAAAATTGAATGTTAAAGGAGGATGTTTTCACCTAGTTTTAGAAAGGATAAAAGGTGTACAGCATCTAAAATGCTGAAAACTTTCAATTGTTTGTAAGCATTTCCTGAAGAAACAACATTTACCTATCTATATTTATCTCTCCATAATCTATATCAATCTTAAAAATCTTTGTTTTTTAATATTATTTTTTATTATTTCAGTTTTAGTTATTTTAGTACAATGATGTTAAACAATGAAAACGATGCCTCTGTAACTATAGTTTTGAAATAAATTATTTTAGCATTTTATTTCAGTTTAAAAGTTTGTTTTTTTGTCATTAACAAAAGTCCCCTGGTTTTAGATGACTAAAATAACAAGGTTTTATACTAAAGGAGGTGAAATAAAACATGACACAACCGCAGCACATTTATAAAAGAACTGATTTTTTTGCATGAAAAAGAAAAAGAAGAAATTAAAGGGTTTAAAGTGAGGATCATTTTCACATAGTTTTTAGAAAGGTAATTAAAGTGTTCAGCATCTAAAAGCTGAAAACATTCAATTGTTTGAAGCATTTCTGAAGAAGCCAACATCTATCTATATTTAATCTCTCAAATCTATATCCTATCCTTAACAATATTTTTTTATATATATATTTTATTAATTTTTATTTCAGTTTGATTAATTAATGTACATGATGTTAAACAATGAAAACGATGCTCGGTAACTATAGTAGAAAATAAATTATTATTTAGCATTTTATTTCAATTAAAGTTTTGTTTTTTATTCCATATAACAAAAGGTCCTGACTCTATATGATATAAAAACTAGGTAATATATAAACCAAAATATTTCACCGAAGTGGCGAAATAATCTATGAAAACGCAGCATATTTACAGGCAAGGAAAAAGGAAAGAAGAAAATTATCGGTTAATAGGAGGATGTTTTCACCTTTTTAGAAGGAATTAAAGGTGTTCAGCATCTAAAAATGCTGAAAAGATTCAATTGTTTGAAGCATTCTTGAAGAAGCAACACAACTTCTTATATTTATCTCTCCATTATCTATATCTATCCTTAAAAATCTTTTTTTTTAATATATATTTTTAATTCAGTTTTTAGTTATTTTAGTACATGATGTTAAACAATGTAAAACGATAGCCTCGGTCACTATAGTTGAAAAAATTATTTTTAGCTATTTTATTTCAGTTAAAGTTTGTTTTTATGTCCATTAACAAAAGTCCCCTGTTTTTAGATGACTAAGAATAACAAGGGTTATTATACTAAAGAGGTGAAATAAACGATGAAAACGCAGCACATTATAGAAAAACTGATATTTTTTTGCATGAAAAAGAAAGCAAGAAAATTAAATGGTTAAAGGAAGATCATTTCACATAGATTTAAGAAGGAATTAAAGGTGTTTCAGCATCTAAAATGCTGGAAAACTTTCAATTGTATTTGAAAGCATTTCTGAAGAAGCAACATCTATCTATATTTAATCTCTCATATCTATATCGTATCCTTAAAAAATCTTTTTTTTTAATATATATTTTTATTACAGTTTTAGTAATTTTAGTACATTATGTTAAACAATGAAAACGATGTCCTCGGTAACTAAGTTTGAAAATAAATTATTTTTAAGCATTTTATTTCAATTAAAGTTGTTTTTATGTCCATTAAACCATTAACAAAAGGTCCTGACTCTATATGACTATAAAGAATAACAAGTAATATACCAAAATTATTCACCGAAGAGGTGAAATGAAACTGATGAAAAAACGCAGCAATAAAAAAAAAAAAATATTTTACAGCATGAATAAAGGAAAGAAAAGAAAATTAATGGTTAAAGGAGGATGTTTTACCACCTAGTTTTAGAAGGAATTAAAGGTGTTCCACCAACAAGCATCTAAAATCGCTTGGAAAACTTTCGAATTGTTTTGAAGCAATATTTTCTGAAGAAGCAACAGTTCTATCTATATTTATACTCTCCATATATATATCTATCCTTAAAAATCTTTTTTTTAATATATATTTTTATTTCAGTTTTAGTAATTTTAGTACATGATGTTAAACAATGAAAAACGATGCCCATCGGTAACTATAGTTGATTATAAAAAATTATTTTTGAGCATTTTATTTCCAAGTTTAAAAGTTTGTATTTATATGGTCCATTAACAAAATGTCCCCTGGTTTTAGATGAACTAAAATAACAAGGTTTTATACCAAAAGACGTGAATATAAAATCGAGAAAACACAGAATATTTACAGAAAACAACAGATTTTTTTGCATGAAAAAGGAAACAAGAAAATTTAATGGTTAAAGGAGGAGCATTTTCACATAGTTTATAGAGGAATTTAAAGGTATTCAGCATCTAAAATGCTGAAAAAACTGTTCACTTTCCTGTTTACTGTGTGTTTTATTTACATTTACATTTAGTCATTTAGCAGACGCTTTAATCCAACAGCGACTTACAAGGGAGCAATTAGGGGTCAGGTGTCGATATCGAAGGAGTGGAGCGAGGTGCCGTTTCATTCACAATCCCCACTTTCAATTCCTGCCGGCGTGGGAATCGAAAAACAAGGCAAACCTTCAGGTTACAAGCCGCGACTCCCTCACCATTAGGCCACGACGGACCCCAAACAACTGTATTCTCCCGTTCCTGTGGGCACTTGCAACCCCGAGTCAAAGACTTCAGATTCACAAAGAAGTGTCGACTGTGCAATACCGGCGGAATAAGCCCCCGCCTTCTAAATAAAAGAGCCAATCGCTGATTGATAAAGTCCTTGCATCACTGCAGCCTGCCTTCGAAAGCTTTGCAATAGGAACCATGAGACTGGCTGAAAAAAACGTATTTTTTTGTCATGATTTGAGCATTTAGAAGCCGAAAATGTAGCTTTTTCAAAAATTTTTTTTGAAATTCAAATCATAAGCTCAGGAAAGTTGCCCTGAAAGCAAGTCTCTTTGGATAAAAGCATCTGCTAAATGTACACAAGAGAAGTCAGGGCAGCTTTACACACCCCACAACTACCACCACTTCTTTTCTTTTGCACATTAACTCAGGCCGGGTGCGTTTCTTCATGGCCTGCAGGGCCGCCAGCGCTCCGGCACGCTCTCCATGGAATGACCTTACTAGTTTTGTTGGGTTTTGGGTGCCGGAGAGCGAGAACACACAGCGTCCCCGCACATCCCTGCTCACACGACACCTGAACCAGAGCGAGACACAAACTGGGTTTTTAAATCCCAAATCAACAAGTGATTTTGAGCTGAATTAGAGGAAACTTTATTAATGCAACACGAAAAAAAAAATAATAATAATCACTGCATTACATTTAACCCTCATGTTGCCGTTCGGGATGTTTTCATTCCACTGTGGGGAATTTTGTTTGGTGTCTTAATTTGGCCGTAACTTTCAGCAAATGGAATGATTTTTGGTGACAAATCTTAATTTTTGACACATATTTTGGGAAAAATGCTTTGAAATTGTTCAAAAACTCAAACAGAAAAAAAAATCCCCCCTCTGTGGGCCAAAATTCACGATAAATATTTTTTTCAAATTTTTTTTGCTTAAATATCTATTAATCAACCTCAGTCCTGATCAAAACTAATAAGATTTAAAAAAAAAAAAAGTCAGGATTTTAACTCTTTAATTGCCAAATTCATAAACGATGTCCACTTGATTTGGGGAAAAACGTGTCAAAGAATTAGAAATCAAAACATTGTTAGTTTTTGTGCAGCATCAGAGTTTTAACGTTTTAAAGAGTTAAAATCCTGAATTTTTTTTTAATGTAGTATTTTTGATCAGGACTGAGGTTGAATTAATAGATTTAAGCAAAAAAATATTTATCTGATACATTTTTAAAGCAGTTATAAAATCGTGGCTGAAAACACAACGAAAGGGTCGTGAATTTGAACAATGACACAAGGGTTAATTATACCTAATGTTTAATGAAAAAAATAACTAGATGATTAGACCATCTTTCTCAAAACTGAAGTTCAAAACATTTGTCAAAAACATTGAACATTGCCAAAACAAACTAGACTTTAATGTGTTTTTTTCTCATAACAAGTATTTGGTCAATTTGGATCAAAAGTGACAGTAAAGACATTTACAATGATACAAAAGATTTCTATTTCAAAATAAATGTTGTTTCTTTTAGAACTTTCAATTCGATCAAAAGAAATCCTGAGAAACAAAATGTATTCCGTTTGCCACAAAGATATGAGCGTTTTCAACATTTATAATATATCATAAAATGTCTGAAGGATTCGATGTGACGCTGGGAGTAATGATGCTGAAAATTCCCAGGAAAAAAATTATATTTCACTATATAGCAAATAGCAAAATATTTCTACCAATTTTTACTATATTTTTAATAGAAAAATAATGCAGTCTTGGTGAGCAGGAAGAACCTTCTTTCAAAAGTATTTTTAAATGTGAATCTATTAATTCATCTCAACTTCCAGAAAACAAGCCAACCAGATTCATGGGGTAAAATGTCCTGGTAATTAGCAGGCATTTAATTATGCTTTTTTTTTTTTAGGAGGCGCATTTTAAATGCTCATCATTTTTTAATTATTAATAAACCATCAAATGTTTCTGGAATGTATGAATTATTTCTAGTACTATTCCAAAAATGACACTTGAATATTCTGGATAATAGCCGGCTCTAGGACACACACACCTGTGCATTGGATATGTGACGGTTCATGGCCATGATGAAATTAAAATTCCCCCCCGCCCGCATTCACGACGGCATCTTTGACGTCATCAATTTCCTGCGATGGCCTTCAAACGCACTGAGCACCTGCTTCACCAGCTACCTGAAGAAAACAACATTCGAACTCTAGACGTTCATTTCTGCTCACAGGGAACACATGCTGGAACTCTCACTGACAAAAATGAAGATCCAGTTTAAAAAAAGGGTTTTTCCACGCCCCAAAACCATGACAATGCCAGATTGTCAGCCAGGAGTGCGATCATGAAGTTCAGGCCTCCGATGTCCACGAACTGTCCTGACAGAACTCGTTCTTCTCACGGCCAAGACGGACAGAGTGGCACATAGAGTTCGCTAGAGAACCTGAGGCGTGTTCCCGAGTGAGCTGAGAGCGGCAGAAATAAACACAAAGATTGAAATAATTCAGATTTTAATGTTTTGAAAGAAGCATTTATTTGACTAAAAATAGTAAAATATTTTTACACAATTTGAGTGACTGTGTTTGATGTTAAATGGGTGGTAATCAGATTCCAGTTCCATCTGAAAAGTGTTTTAGATTACCAAAGTGATTACTTTGAGTTTTAATGTCATTTAAACAGCGATTGGTGATTCTCTGACTCTGACCGTCTGAAAAAGACGAGTTCAGTTTCATCAAACGTTTTAATACTTTTAAGAGGATCGTAAAAATGTTGTTATTTTTATTTAGTTCTGGTCCTGAACAAGACAAAATGACTTAATTTATAAAAACACTGAAACTGTCCTGTCATGAGTGATGATCCGCGACTGTTTTCATGTTTTGTTGTTTGTGAGTCATTTTATAATTCACAAGTTTTCGTCACACCTCTGCAACTTTTTCTCACAATTTGTTTTTTCCCTCACAATTGTGAGTTTGTGTTTCACAATTCTGACTTCTTTTCCTCAGAATTGCGAGATTTAAACTCAAAATTGCAAGTAATAAAGTCAGAATTGGGAGATATAAACTTAAAATACTGACTTTTTTATCTTGCAATTGTGAATTTAGTGTGTGAGTTTATATCTCATAATTCTGACTTTTCTCAATATTGTGTGTTTATTTCTCATAATTCTGACTTTTCTCAATATTGTGAGTTTATATCTCATAATTCTGACTTTATAACTCACAATTGCAACTTTATATCACACAATTCTGAGGGAAAAAGTCAGAATTGTGAGATAAAAACTCACAATGACCTTTTTTGTGTTTGTTTCACACTTATTAGTATTCCAAAGTATTCTAAAGTATTTTAGATGAAGTGACTAAACTTGAGTAATGTAACGAAATACGTTACAAATGACTTTTTAAAAAGCATGTAATTTGTAATCTGTAGTGAAATACATTTTAAAAGTGACCCCGCCACCCAGCCCTGGGTGCAAACTTTGCACAAGTGGTGGCGCTAGAGAGCTTGATCTAGAGACTCCAAATTTGCTGTAGTTAATGTTGGGACTGTCCTCCACCAGTGTGCCAAATTTCATAAACAAGTGGTTCTATGGGTTTTCGGTGCTTGGCCCCCAATTATATTTTACCATACAATATTCACATAGAAGAAACTTTCTTAAAAAAAAATCGTAACGATCCGCAAACTTTTGACCATATTCCTGGTCATTACAGTGAATTTATTTAATTACTTATTTATTCTTGCATGCCTAGACCGACTTGACTCACCTTTAGCCGCTTCAACAATGACTTTCAGTCCGTTCTGCTTCTAACACGATCATCCTGGCATGTTCGTGAGCCTGTCCGAAGGGAACACGCACGTCGTCGTCAAAGGTCATGACCCTCAGCGCGACACAGGCCTCCCTCACGACCTCAGGATGTTCGATGTGGCGCGTGATGCTCCCGGTGAGCAGCGGCAGCGCTCCCGCCTTCACCAAAGCCTGCCTGTTGTTCTCCGTGTTTCAGACAGAAGTGCCGTACGACACGGATACACAGGCAGGTGAGAGCAGCATCCGTCTGGTGCGCGGTTAAAGCGCCGATCAAAAACTCTCGCCCTTCCACGTCCAGGAGATCCGGCTGGCCGTCCGTCAGCGCCGAGAGGGCGGCAAGACCGACGGCGAGGGGCTTCCTTCTCTTCGCCGGCTCTCCGGCAGCACGCGAGGATCGTGGGATACGCGTCCTTTTGAGCCGCGAGGTATCGTTGTGGAAGCCGAGAGCGCACTGCTGGGTGAAGACCCTCAGATCCTCCAGGACAGACGTGGACGATGACGCCACTGCATTTCTGAGAGACTCCAAAGCCTGAAAAAATATGCCAGCGGTTAAATAGAAACCATGAGGTTAGTTTAGCAACGAAACATGATGAGAGACATACCTGAAGAACCTCGTGAGTTTGATCCTCCGCGTTCTCTTCAGAACAAACCTTCGGCACTGCTTTAACAATGAAGCTGAGATCCACACCTGTGTGTAATAATCAAATCCCTTCGTTATCATGCATCATATTAACATATCTACAGAACAATGTAATAGTGCGAAGGCAAAAAGATGCGTGAATTTATCGTGTGCAATGCAAGAGGTGAGCACTCTGTAAAGTCTTCTCCAGCACATCCCAAAGACTTTCAATGAATTTAAGGTACAGTATGTATTGAGATATATATGTTGTTCAAGAGTGGCTCAACAAATCGAGGAATGCAACAGCTGAAACCCATGTTTTGCATACGTCTGTGCGTAGTGGCTCTTGAAGCACTGACTCTTTGTGAATCTCCCCCACATTTTTGAATGGGTTTTGTTTCACAATCCTCATGATTGTGTAGCCTACAGAACTAGACTGAGAGACCATTTAAAGGCCTTTCATTTATCGTGTGCAATGCAAGAGGTGAGCACTCTGTAAAGTCTCCTCCAGCACATCCCAAAGACTTTTAATGAATTTAAAGTGCAGTATGCATGTATGTCTGTATTGAGATACATATATATATAATCTTCTGACGCTGTCTGTTGTTCAAGAGTGTCTCGACTCGAGGAATGCAACAGCTGAAACCCATGTTTTGCATACGTCTGTGCGTAGTGGCTCTTGAAGCACTGACTCCAGCTGCAGTCCACTCTTTGTGAATCTCCCCCATTTTGTGAATCTCCCCCTTTTGTTTCACAATCCTCTCCAGGGTGCCCTATTGCTTGTACACTTTTTTCTACCACATCTTTTCCTTCCCTTCGCCTTTCTATTAATGCTCTTTGACACAGAGAGAACTAGACTCAGAGACCATTAAAAGGCCTTTTATTTATCTTGTGCAATGCAAGAGGTGAGCACTCTGTAAAGTCTCCTCCAGCACATCCCAAAGACTTTTAATGAATTTAAAGTGCAGTATGCATGTATGTCTGTATTGAGATACATATATATATAATCTTATTTTCCTGACGCTGTCTGTTGTTCAAGAGTGTCTCGACTCGAGGAATGCAAAACAGCTGAAACCCATGTTTTGCATACGTCTGTGCGTAGTGGCTCTTGAAGCACTGACTCCAGCTGCAGTCCACTCTTTGTGAATCTCCCCCACATTTTTAGAATGGGTTTTGTTTCACAATCCTCTCCAGGGTGCCCTATTGCTTGTACACTTTTTCTACCACATCTTTTCCTTCCCTTCGCCTCTCTATTAATGCTCTTTGACACAGAGAGAACTAGACTCAGAGACCATTAAAAGGCCTTTTATTTATCTTGTGCAATGCAAGAGGTGAGCACTCTGTAAAGTCTCCTCCAGCACATCCCAAAGACTTTCAATGAATTTAAGGTGCCGGATCTTGTGTGAAAGCGACCGTGTACTCACCCTGAGATTCAAACTGCTCGATGGCCTCTTTCAAAGCTTCGCCGCCTCCATGTCAAACTCCTCAATGTTTTCTTTAACCACAGCATCAAAGGTCTCCTGGGTTATCCTGCGTTTCGCCATGACTACAACAGATGCTATGAATAAAACATCAAAAATGAGGTGCAGTTTCAGTGCTTTTGTGTGTCTGACTGACAAACAATGTTTTTAAGTTTGTTATAGTGTTTGGTTGTCAGCTTTTCTGCTTAAGGCGTGAAAATAAATCAAGTTACACTACCAAAAAGCACCATTGTGGCATGTATCATGATAATACCATGGTAAAGTACCTTCGAGAAAAATGAAAACACCTCAATACATTGATTCAATACTGTGGTTTTATGATCTGATAACATCACTGAACATTATAGCGAATCAAGCGTGACTACACAAAAAAATATTATTTTTTTAACGTAAATCACTCGCTGTATGTTATAATACATTCATTCGTTTTAAAACAAAACTGATAATAATGCTGAAACTCACCAACACCCAGTCTGGACCCTTCAGATAAAAGCCTCCTAGGAGAAACAAGAGGCAGTACGCAAACAGAGTAAGCGTTGAACAGCAGCTGAATGTGACGGAATTTTACTGACGCAAACGCTTCGTGAATTACAACAGAGCGCTGCGTTGCGTTTCCGTTAAAATGGCTCGGGTGAGATTTGTGAGAGAAATAGGTTCCGCCTTGTAGTACTGACAAACAAAATAGTGCTTCATATATTTTTTAAATATTGTTTCATATATTTTCCGAGCAACTGCATCATTTTTCCCACGAAGATATGTTTATTTAAACTATTTAAACACACATTTGCGCATTTCATTGTAAAGGGGTTTTTGAGCACGAATACTCTTCAAAGTTATGTAATTGTTACACCAATAAAGAATTGAACATTAACATACGAATGAATGAATGAATGTTAGATTAACACAAAGGTAATTAAATAAAAAATAATCGTATTAACACAAAAATGTGGAAGAAATTGTACATTTCAATTGTTTATTTTTGTGTATTTATTCTATCACTTAAATAAAATACAAATAGCGTCCTATTTACGCAGTTATATGCGTATGTATGTCACTTTTTTTCTTTATGTTTATTTATCATACAACTAACGTCCCATTTAAGCATATGTGTATGGTTGTGGCATATGTGTGTGTAGCAGAGGCCAGCCAGTAGTTGCTGGCCTCTGCTACATGTGCATGTATGTGTGTATGTACAGTATGTATGTACAGTATGTTTATGTATGTATGTATGTACAGTATGTATGTATATGTATATAGGTATGTATGTACAGTATGTATATGTATGTATATATATATATATGTACAGAATGTGTGTGTATGTATGTATGTATGTATGAATGTATTTATGTATGTAGGTACAGTATGTACAGTATGTATGTATATGTATACAGGTATGTATGTATAGTATGTATATGTATGTATGTATGTATGTGTGTGTGTATGTACAGTATGTATGTATATGTATACAGGTATGTATGTATAGTATGTATATGTATGTAAGTATGTATGTATGTATGTGTGTATGTACAGTATGTATGTATATGTATACAGGTATGTATGTATAGTATGTATATGTATGTATGTATGTATGTATGTGTGTATGTACAGTATGTATGTATATGTATACAGGTATGTATGTATAGTATGTATATGTATGTATGTATGTATGTATGTGTGTGTGGTATGTACAGTATGTATGTATATGTACATAGGTATGTATGTATGAATGTATTTATGTATGTAGGTACAGTATGTAAGTATGTATGGATGTGTGTGTGTATGTACAGTATGTATGTATAGTATGTATATGTATGTATGTATGTATGTGTGTGTGTATGTACAGTATGTATGTATATGTACATAGGTATGTATGTATGAATGTATTTATGTATGTAGGTACAGTATGTAAGTATGTATGGATGTGTGTGTGTATGTACAGTATGTATGTATATGTATACAGGTATGTATGTATAGTATGTATATGTATGTATGTATGTATGTGTGTGTATGTACAGTATGTATGTATATGTACATAGGTATGTATGTATGAATGTATTTATGTATGTAGGTACAGTATGTAAGTATGTATGGATGTGTGTGTGTATGTACAGTATGTATGTATATGTATACAGGTATGTATGTATAGTATGTATATGTATGTATGTATGTATGTGTGTATTGATGTATGTATGCATGAATTTATGTCAAGTCAAGTCAAGTCAAGTTGAGCTTTATTGTCATTCCGCTACATGTGGGGACATACAGTGGAATGAAATGTCGTGCCTCACAGGACCACAGTGCTACATATATACATACAACAAAAACCTATACATGAACTATCCTACTGATTAAGCTATAAATATTCTCTATATAAAAAATTTATCCATATGTACACTAAGTACATATGTATGTATGTATGTTTGTATGTATGAATGCATGTATGTATGTACAGTAAGCATTTATGTACGTACAATATGTGTGTGTGTGTGTGTGTATGTATGTACATACAGTATGTATGTATGAATGAATGCATGAATGTATGTATGTTTGTTTGTATGAATGAATGAATGAATGTATGTCTGTGCAGTAAGCATGTATGTATGTACAATATGTGTGTATATGAATGTATTTATTTATGTACGTACAGTATGTGTATGTATGTATGTATGTTTGTTTGTATTGATGTATGTATGTATGTTTTGTATGTATTTATTTATGTATGGATGTAACTGCTTATTTATTTAATCTTTTTATACAAATAATGTCTTATTTATTTATTTGCTTACATTGTAAATGCTGTGTTCAACTCTTTGGACTTTGCTCATGTGTGGCACCAGGAGGAGCTGTGTTTTTTCAACAGAAGAAACCGGCGTCGTCTGCGTCATGACGCTGAGCAGAAAGCGTCAGCGGAATATAAAGGCGCGCTGCGGCGTGACGCGTCCTTCTCCCCTGCCTGTCCCCACCAGCGGAAGGCAGCGTGCTCTCTGTTCCCATACCAGTGCTGAGTGAATCGAGAAACATCCGTCAAAATGGTACGTATCAAACACCATATTTGATTCGATACCGTCGCGCGGGGAGCGAATCCAGATTTTCGATCGATCATTTTTGTGTTTAACGGGATTTTCGCTTTAGATGTGTGCGGGAAAAGGCCGGCTAGTTTGTTTCCCTCAAAACAAAATGGCAGCGGCTGTTTTGCGGCATGACTCATTTCTTAAAACACATTTACAAATGATTCGTCGTTGATACTAACTGGATTATAACTAATTTATTACGTTCTCTACGAAATGACTCCATTCACAACCTTATTATGTCATTTTGAGTCGTTAGTTTGGCTTTCCCGGTTCTGTCAGACCGGGCCTACGGTGCCACGTATTGTGGAAGGAATTGCTTGTCTGAGGAAAATCTTATAGAAAACCCCATTTATTTGTAGCTTTGTATCCTCATATCTTAATTCTACTACTATTTCTTATGTTTTCCGTCTATTTTTGAGGGACTATATGAGGTTTTGGTCACTTTGCCGGCTGCAGGTGTCGGGTGTGTTCCGGCTCTCCGCGGTCACGTGTGCGGAGGGATCCGCATGTGCGCGTTCATGGTCACATCACGCACATGGCCGCCTATTGTTTGCGCTGCGGCTTCCGGTAGACGGTGTAAAGAGCGCAAACGATGAATATTTACCGAGGTGCGTTAAATCGGTGCTTTGTTCGCGGGTTTAAGTAAAAGCCATCGCGTTTAACGGGAAAAAATCACTAACGCGTTACCGCCAGTTTATTACGTTTGACAGGTTGAGCACGTGACATTTATACGAAACGTGGCACATCTGATATTTACATTTAATATTATATTACATTTACATATAATTGCATGTATATGTTCAGTAATTATTCATACATTTTATTTTATGAATACAACATGTTTTTCATTTATTTTTAATGTTGATATTGTCATAATTTATAATTATAATGAAGCTTTTTTTAGTTGAATAATGTAATGATAAATATGATTTTTAAATCTAGGGCTGCAACAAGCTTTTCCTTATTTTCCCCTGCATAGTCCATTTATCCATTGATTTAATTTAAAAATCATATTTATCATTACATTATTCAATAAAATTAAAAAAAGATTAATGGTTGAAATCCATAAGTTTCATTACATCACATACTTATAATATCATAACATTAAAAATAAATTATAAACATCATATTGTATTCAAAAAATAAAATTAACCAATAAATGGTGACCTTAACTAATCTATATGTGAACTCTTACCCTAATGATATTGTTAATGACAAAAGATAAGATTTATGTCATGTTGGGATAATTAAATTAAATTAAATTGTTGTTTAATTTTTTTTGGGATTGGCAGCCGTATGAAACGCAAAATATGACAAAATAGTTTTGAAATGGATTCTGAATGAAAACGAGCATGACATAAAATAGTGATGAACTTTATTACCAAAATTGAAAAACGTGTTATTGGTGCTGATCGATCAGTCGGCGTTGCCATCATTAGGGATGACCATAAACAGCACAAAGAATCGACGCATTACACGCAAAATTGCTGATTTACATAATCTATGATGTCGGCGCGCACGCGGCAGAGCATGTGATCCCTGTGTCAGAAACGCATCGATAAAGCACAAATATAAAGTGCGCCGTCAGACGTACCAGTATCATCTCAAATACATCGCTTAAGTTTGTCAAAAAGTGTGAAAATTGTCTTTCAGGTGAACTTCACAGTCGACCAGATCCGTGCCATCATGGACAAGAAGTCCAACATCCGCAACATGTCCGTGATCGCGCACGTGGATCACGGGAAATCTACGCTGACCGACTCTCTGGTGTCCAAGGCCGGAATCATCGCCTCCGCCCGCGCCGGAGAGACCCGCTTCACCGACACGCGCAAAGACGAGCAGGAGCGCTGCATCACCATCAAATCCACGTAAGACGCCCGGAGATATCAGAGGATTTCAATATCGCAGGTCCCAAATAAAATGCATAATAAACATGGGGATAAAATGCAATCGAATAAACATTATCGTCCGTATCATGACGTGCTGTAGAGGGCAAAGTGCTGTTTAACGGCAGTATCAGTGCTTTATGGTATTGAGTCATGTCTCACGCTGGAATAAAATGAAATATTTGTGCTTTTTTTTTTTTTGTGGCCCATTGGAAAAACTGACCTTCCACCCAGTTATGAATAACACAAACCCAAACCGGTTTATGCTCTCTAGAAAAAACAATGTGAAATAGTGCCGTACAAAGAGCCTGTGGTTGAGTTCCCTTGTGTTTACAGCGCCATCTCCATGTACTACGAGCTGAGCGAGAACGACATGGCCTTCATTAAGCAGTGTAAGGACGGATTCGGTTTCCTCATCAACCTGATCGACTCTCCCGGCCACGTGGACTTCTCCTCGGAGGTCACGGCCGCTCTGCGTGTCACCGATGGAGCTCTGGTTGTGGTGGACTGCGTCTCTGGTAAATGTTTTACTGTGTTTGTGCATCACGCCGTCCTCTGTGTCGCGCACAATCTGGTCATGAAAATAGAATTTACAGAGCAAAATTTGGATGAATAAATCAAAAGTAGGGCTGCACACTTAAATATTGATATCGTGTCTGAACATGAACGTTATTATAACAACATTATAACAATATATAGCATTATTGTGGAATAGAATGTGCATCTAAAACTAATAATTAGAATTTTAAAGAGAAATTTCGCAAAGAACGAATTAATGTTTTATGCCTTATTTTGTAGAATAAATTTGTATTGATTCATAAATTCAGTGTTTTTGAGAAATGTAACATTTTGTAAACCGTTCAAGTTTACTTTAATTCGGGCGTACTTTTGTTAAAATGTAATGAAACCGTTAAAACTGAAAAAATAGAATTTTGGGGTGGAAAACACCAACTTTAGTGCCCCAAGAAATCATTTTCCCCCAAATTCTCCTGGGAGGGGAGGAAATGAAAATAATTTCATGCTGATTTCTGTAGTGGAAATTCACCTTTAAATTAAATATAAATACCGTATCCGAGTATTTATTCAGTCAAATCATGCATATTAATTTTTTGTAAACAAAGAAAGTCAAAATTGATTGGATATGCAAATAAGTAAATTATCATAATCCTACTTCCCTTTACCATATAGGTACAAATTCCGGTTCAACAACATCCCATAATAGTTAAATAGTCTCAGACATCAACATCTTAACTCCCTAAAATCTTCTCAGCGAACTGACCTAAAGGGCAGGAAGAGTCATCAGTTCTTAAATCGCTGCCCAGAGAAACTGTACTATGAAAGTATGAAGTGAAGTACACAAAACTGACCCATAAAACTTAGACTCTTGATGAATACAAACACATACGAAGCTAAATTAATCATGTATAAACCACAACATTGATTAAATGCGCAAGAAAAATGATTATTTCCCTTGCACTTCATATCCTAAATTCACAGGGTGCTAAATATGTGCGTTTTGCTCAGGTGTATTGTGCGTGCAGACCGAGACGGTGCTGAGACAGGCCATCGCCGAGCGAATTAAGCCCGTGCTGATGATGAACAAGATGGACCGGGCCCTGCTGGAGCTGCAGCTGGAGCCCGAGGAGCTGTACCAAACCTTCCAGCGCATCGTGGAGAACGTCAACGTCATCATCTCCACCTACGGAGAGGACGAGGGTGGACCCATGGGGAACATCATGGTAAGAACGTGCGCTCCTTTAACACGTGACACACGAGTGACGTGCTATGAAGGTCTATGAGGAGAAATCATGCACCACTCTGATGAGCTGATGTACAAACAACCAACCACAACATCTGAGACGAGCACAGATCATCCTTCAGCGATTTTAAACCCGTTTGGCGCCATCGGCGATTGACTTTGATTCAATGCATATTTCAGATCGATCCGGTGATCGGTACCGTGGGCTTCGGTTCCGGTCTGCACGGCTGGGCCTTCACCCTGAAGCAGTTTGCGAGATGTATGTGGCCAAGTTTGCCGCTAAAGGCGAAGGTCAGCTGAGCCCAACTGACCGCTGTAAGAAAGTGGAGGACATGATGAAGAAACTCTGGGGCGACAGGTGAGATTCTCGATAATTAATCCTAACATTTCATTCATTCCCGTTGAGTTGCGCGTTCAAAAGTGTGTGAATAATTTATATCCAGTGATCAAAGCATCATTCCTCCAGTCTTCAGAGTCACATGACCCTTCAGAAATCACTCTGATATGATGATTTGATGCTCTAGAAACCATGTTTTAAACTAGAAAATATTTTTTCTTTACTAGAAAGTTCTAAAAAAAAAAAAAAATAGCATTTATTTGAAATGGAATCTTTTGTAACATTATTTTACTGTCACTTTTGGGAAAAAGAACTCTTATATGGAAAATAGACTGTTTTCCCCTAATTAGTTTTCTAGAATATAAAATTTATGTCTAAAGATTAAATATACAAGCAAACATGAGCGAATGATTTCAAGACACATTTTCTTTTGCCATAAGCGAGTCTGTTTTGAACTTCACTATCTGTAGCCGGTCTGAATGGCAGACGCACATTCGTTTAGAGGAGCAAACGATGGTCTAAATCAGACTGTGATGTTTGGTGATGCTGCACCATCAAACCACATTTACGGTATCAAACTGACGTCAGGTGAATATATGCAGGTGACATAGTGTTTTAGGTGTTTACACATTATGTAAGTGCGTGTTGGCACTTAAACCAATGAGAAAAAACCTTAAAATATTTACAGATTGTACTACCATAATTTCCGGACTATTGAGCGCACCTGAATATAAGCCGCACCCACTGAATTTAAAAAAAATATTATTTTGAACATAAATAAGCCGCAGGCGTCTACAGGTACATTGAAACAAACGAACCTCTAAAATCCTCAAACTTCATGGCGGTGGCGATTGTTTTGTCTTTCAGTCGGATCTGCACAGTTTGAAACATCTCGAATGTTCCTTCACATTCTGTGACGTGTCAGTATTTTGGCGGCATGTTTACGGTTTAGATTGAATCGAGCGCTCAAACTTCCCGTCATTCTGATTACGGGAGTCATTTTGTCACCCTCGTCATGACAAAGACACGGAGAAATGCACATGATGCTGCTCTCCAGTTGATCCGGCTGTTGGAAAAGGAAATAGAGCTTCATGAGTCGATGATGAGACGCTGGAAACAGCAGCGAGAGGAATTGACTCGGCGCAAAAAGACGACGAAGGGTCCCATATCGCGTCTACATGGGAAATAACGAATATGCGCGCGCAAAAGACGCGATATGCACCGTATGCGTTTCTCCGTGTCTTCGTCATGATGACAAAATGACCACCGTAATCAGAATGACGGGAAGTTTGAGCGCGCTCGATTTAATCTAAACCGTAAAAATGCCGCCAAAAAAACATCACAATGTTTTTTAGAAAGAAAAAAATTAGAAAGCGGGAAAGTCCATATATTAGCCGCGTCTTTGTTTAAGCCGCAAGGTTCAAAGCGTGGGAAAAAAGTTGCGGCTTATAGTCCGGAAAATACGGTATATATTAAATCTAATGCTATATGGACGGATGATTGGAAATTTGAGTTTGGTAAAAGTGGCATTTTGAACCCTGTTACTCATTCTCGGCTGCTCTTGCAGATACTTTGACCCAGCCAACGGTAAATTCAGCAAGTCCGCCACTAGCCCCGATGGAAAGAAACTGCCCCGCACCTTCGCCCAGCTCATCCTGGACCCCATCTTCAAGGTATGACTCGGTTATATCTGAACCCTCAAACGGTCCAGCGAATCGGTTTGATTCTCTGGTGGTCATGCCTCGCTTCCTCTATCTCCAGGTGTTCGACGCCATCATGAACTTCAAGAAGGAGGAAACCGCCAAACTGATCGAGAAGCTGGAGATCAAGCTGGACACCGAGGACAAGGATAAAGAAGGCAAGCCCCTGCTGAAGGCCGTGATGCGTCGCTGGCTGCCCGCTGGAGAAGCTCTGCTTCAGATGATCACCATCCACCTGCCCTCTCCCGTCACGGCCCAGCGGTACCGCTGCGAGCTGCTCTATGAAGGACCTGGAGATGATGAAGCTGCCATGGGTACGAAATATTGTGCTGGAAACTTTAATAACTGCTCTAAGTTGACACGGCTGGCAAATAAGTACGTTAAACGCTCGGGTGGTTCTTTGCTTCCTTGTTGTGCTTTAAAATCGTGTTATTTATGTTGTCGTCCCTCACAGGTATTAAGAACTGCGACCCGAAGGCTCCCCTCATGATGTACATCTCAAAAATGGTGCCGACCACAGATAAGGGCCGTTTCTATGCTTTCGGCCGTGTGTTCTCTGGTGTCGTGTCCACTGGGCTGAAAGTGAGAATCATGGGACCAAACTTCACCCCTGGGAAAAAAGAGGATCTTTACCTGAAACCCATTCAGAGGTCTGTAGCGCTCCCGACACATTAGCTCTAGCGACGCGCGTAAATAATAGAAGTGCTTCGTTTAATAGCTTAACCCTTCTGTGCCGTTCGGGATGTTTTCATCCACTGTGGGGAATTTTTGAGGTTAATTTGGCCGTAACTTTCAGCAAATGGAATGATTTTTGGTGACAAATCTTATTTTGACATATTTTGGGAAAATGCTTTGAAAATGTTCAAAAACTCAACAGAACTCTGTGGGCAAATTCACGACCCTTTCGTTACGATTTTAACTGCTTTAAAAATGTATCAGATCAATATTTTTTGCTTAAATCTATGAATCAACCTCAGTCCTGATCAAAACTACTACATTTAAAAAAAAAAAAAAGTCAGGATTTTAACTCTTTAATTGCCAAATTCATAAACGATGTCACTGATTTGGGAAAAAAACGTGTCAAAGATTAGAAACAACATTGTTAGTTTTTGTGCAGCATCAGATTTGAACGTTTTAAAGAGTTAAAATCCTGAATTTTTTTTTTTTTTTTTTAATTTAGTAGTTTTGATCAGGACTGAGGTTGATTTAATAGATTTAAACAAAAAAATTGAAAAACATTTATCTGATACATTTTTAAAGCAGTTAAAATCGTAACGAAAGGGTCGTGAATTAGAACAATGCACAAGGGTTAATAATCAATATAACTCAAACTGAGGTGTGTGTATAATATATAAATTGCTCTTGTATCAACTTTAAAACGCTCGCATGCATTGAATAATGAAGACGTGTCAGATTTCGGCCCTCCAAAACCTGAATGGTAATATTAAAAAGTAAAATATGAACTATAATGTATAAATCGGCTTTGGTAAGCATAACTTGTCTAACAATATCGTTTATGTCCAAAAACATTTTGGTAATTGTAAATAAACAGTGTGACTCGTCGACGTATTTTCATAGTCAACGTAATCGTCGACGCGTCACGCGGTTTACGTTGATCTGCCGTAACGGCGGCTTCTGCTCCCGGGAACGGAGAAAGTTCAATTCTATCACAAAAACCCGGACCACGATGATCAAAAGTGTGGGAATACTTTAAACAGAGGCGAATAAAACGCTCCTTTGTTCCCTTTGCGGAACCCAAATGGCGTTCCACCTGTGGAATCGGATCTCTGCCGAATTTTTGCGCGCGCGAGATCATATTTTGAGCGTTTCAAAAGGGCATTTCGAGTTGAAGAGAAAATCTTCGTCTCGCAAATAAGAAAATATTTCAAGCGAACGAAAATCAGTTTTTGCATTTCACAGAAGTTTATTTGGATCCGCGGACGTTCTCTTTCACACGTCCCGATTCCCGCCCGCTCGACACAAACCAGCGCTACAATGTGCCAAAATTCCAGCCAATCAGAGACGAGCTGCTACATTCTGAACAGACGGAGCGAGAGGAAAAACACACGGTTCAGGAGACGTTTGAACGATCAAAGTTCCTTTAAGACTGTAGAGAAAGTCTTTGACGCTCTTCATGTTAAAGTTCAGATGTCTTCCACTGGACGAACACACATGAGCGGCTTATTTTTAATCAAAATCAAATGGTATTGTTACATAATGGTGTTTCTACACCTCAATGAACTGCTGAATTAGTAAAAAAGATCACTAGATTAATAAAAAAAAAAGTAATAAATAATCGTTAGATTAGTTGACGAATCGAAAAAATAATGGTTAGTTGCAGTTCTAATGTGCATCATTTCAGTTTGGAATTTGGTGCCGAATGACTTGAATGTGGGTCTTTGAAAACGGCGAAAAAGATTTATTGTCACCAGTTTCAGCCAAATATATTAATTTAAATGGGTCAAAAAAGATTGTGTACCTCCTTTCTGACCCTGAATGTCAATTCCAGGACCATTTTGATGATGGGTCGTTACGTCGAGCCCATCGAGGACGTGCCGTGCGGTAACATCGTGGGTCTGGTTGGCGTGGACCAGTTCTTGGTGAAGACGGGGACCATCACGACCTTCGAGCAGGCCCACAACATGCGTGTGATGAAGTTCAGCGTCAGCCCTGTGGTCAGAGTGGCGGTGGAGGCCAAGAATCCCGCTGACCTGCCCAAACTAGTGGAGGGACTCAAACGCCTGGCAAAGTCCGACCCCATGGTGCAGTGCATCATCGAGGAGTCCGGAGAGCACATCATCGCTGGCGCTGGAGAACTTCACCTGGAAATCTGCCTTAAAGATCTGGAGGAGGACCACGCGTGCATTCCGCTTAAGGTTTGTGGGCGTTTTGTCTATTTTTCCTCTTATTTCTTCCCGTGTGAACAGTGACGTAACATCTGTCGATCTCGTCCTCCGACAGAAATCGGACCCGGTCGTGTCATACAGGGAGACGGTCAGCGCAGAATCGGACCAGATGTGCTTGTCCAAATCCCCCAACAAGCACAACCGTCTGTACATGAAGGCCAGGCCGTTCCCGGACGGTCTCGCCGAAGACATCGACAAGGGCGACGTGACGTCCCGTCAGGAGCTCAAGGCCCGCGCCCGTTACCTGGCCGACAAGTACGAGTGGGAGGTCACGGAGGCCCGTAAGATCTGGTGCTTCGGACCCGATGGAACCGGACCCAACGTCCTGGTGGACGTGACCAAGGGAGTGCAGTACCTGAACGAGATCAAGGACAGCGTTGTGGCCGGATTCCAGTGGGCCACTAAAGAGGTGAGACGTCCCGAACGAAGTGGGGTTACGGAAGGTCCCGTTGATGGTCAATGAGGAGAAATCATGCACCACTCTGATGAAGTGATGGATAAACCATTACCACGAACATCTGAGACCTTCACAGACATGAACGTGGCATAGAGAACTGGAGCTGGACATTCATTTTGTCGGGAAAAATATATTTAAGACTTGTTCTTGGTTGGTTTTATTTGCTAATATTCAAGTGCTCACGGTCTCGTTGGTCTCCTCAGGGTGTGCTCTGCGAGGAGAACATGCGTGCCGTCCGCTTCGACATCCACGACGTCACCCTCCACACGGACGCCATCCACCGCGGCGGCGGCCAGATCATCCCCACGGCCCGCAGGGTTCTGTACGCCTGCCAGCTCACGGCCGAGCCCAGACTCATGGAGCCCGTCTACCTGGTGGAGATCCAGGTGAGACGCCAAACCCTCCGTGTAACTGCCTCGAGTTTCTTTTACGTACGAGCGTCTCTCACCCGCGTCTCTCTCACAGTGTCCGGAGCAGGTGGTCGGCGGCATCTACGGCGTGTTGAACAGGAAGCGAGGACACGTGTTCGAGGAGTCTCAGGTCATGGGAACGCCCATGTTTGTCGTTAAGGCCTTCTTGCCCGTCAACGAGTCTTTCGGTGAGCAACTCTATTCCTCTTCAACTGCTTGATTCTTCATTTCATCTGATGTCATTATCAGACAACGGCATTTTAAGACTATTCAACGGCTCATTTTTATAACTAAAGCAGCTTCGCGGTAATAAACGTGATGTTATAAATCGGCTCTAAAGAGAACCATCATTATTCAGCTCCGTTTTGATTGTCAGCGACCAGCCAGTAATTACTCGTTTAAATTTGGAAATCACTCCGAATGATTCAGTTCAGTGAGGGAGTGACTCGTTTGACTGATTCAAATGAAGAGTTTGAAACTGATTTTGAACAAGTGAACTTTTCATTGAAACTAAAAAAACATCTCCTGAATGTCCATCTCTAACTTAATATTTGACCAATGAACATCAAGCCAGTGATTCATACCGATTCAGTGAGTCAAGAACCACTGTTATTGATTCATCCCGACTTGGTCAAGAACCACTCTAATTGATTGATCCCGATTCAATGAGTCAAGAACCACTCTAATTGATTGATCCCGATTCAGTGAGTCAAGAACCACTCTAATTGATTGATCCTGATTCAGTGAGTCAAGAACCACTGTTATTGATTCATCCCGACTTGGTCAAGAACCACTCTAATTGATTGATCCCGATTCAATGAGTCAAGAACCACTCTAATTGATCCCGATTTAGTGAGTCAAGAACCACTCTAATTGATTGATTGATCCCGATTCAATGAGTCAAGAACCACTCTAATTGATTCATCCCGATTCGGCGAGTCAAGAACCACTCTAATTGATTCATCCTGATTCAGTCAGCCAAGAACCACTCTAATTGATTCATTCCGATTCAGTAAGTCAAGAACCACTCTAATTGATTCTCACTGATTCAATGAGTCAAGAACCACTCTAATTGATTCATTCCGATTCAGTCAGCCAGGAACCACTCTAATTGATTCACACTGATTTAATCAGTCAAGAACCACTCTAATTGATCCTGATTTAGTGAGTCAAGAACCACTCTAATTGATTGATTGATCCGATTCAATGAGTCAAGAACCATTCTAATTGATTCATCCCGATTCGGCGAGTCAAGAACCACTCTAATTGATTCATCCTGATTCAGTAAGTCAAGAACCACTCTAATTGATTCTCACTGATTCAATGAGTCAAGAACCACTCTAATTGATTCATTCCGATTCAGTCAGCCAGGAACCACTCTAATTGATTCACACTGATTTAATCAGTCAAGAACCACTCTAATTGATTGATTGATCCCGATTCAATGAGTCAAGAACCACTCTAATTGATTCATCCCGATTCGGCGAGTCAAGAACCACTCTAATTGATTCATCCTGATTCAGTCAGCCAAGAACCACTCTAATTGATTCATTCCGATTCAGTAAGTCAAGAACCACTCTAATTGATTCTCACTGATTCAATGAGTCAAGAACCACTCTAATTGATTCATTCCGATTCAGTCAGCCAGGAACCACTCTAATTGATTCACACTGATTTAATCAGTCAAGAACCACTCTAATTGATTGATCCCGATTCGGCGAGTCAAGAACCACTCTAATTGATTCATCCTGATTCAGTCAGCCAAGAACCACTCTAATTGATTCATTCCGATTCAGTAAGTCAAGAACCACTCTAATTGATTCTCACTGATTCAATGAGTCAAGAACCACTCTAATTGATTCTCACTGATTCAATGAGTCAAGAACCACTCTAATTGATTCATTCCGATTCAGTCAGCCAGGAACCACTCTAATTGATTCACACTGATTTAATCAGTCAAGAACCACTCTAATTGATTCATCCTGATTCAGTCAGCCAAGAACCACTCTAATTGATTCTCACTGATTCAATGAGTCAAGAACCACTCTAATTGATTCATCCATTAATTTGAGAGTGTGAAACTCTTTGACGGATGAGTTTAAACCGAATTCGTTTCTAAATCGGACTACGCCGCTTGTGCTGTAACAATAGAAAGAAATGTTTGCTATTTTTATTTTCGTTTGTACGTGGCAGCATTCATTTCTGCTCTCTCATTGCTTTCTATTCAGACTCAGCCAGAACACGTTGTTCAGTGCGGTGACATTTCTGCCTGCGACGCATTTGGGGTTGCTTTTCGATAAAGGAACAAGTTCTTTTTCCTTAAAGAGATTTGACATATTTACAATCTAAACTTAATTTGAATACAAATAGACCATTTGTTTTTAAAATGCCTGTAAATGTTGAATCAAATGTAAAGGTGTTTTGATGTGTATATATGTCTTTACCACCACAAGCTGCTTTTTTTTTATGAACATCTTTTGAATGTTTCAGCACATTTAAGTAAATTTTGTCTGTGTGTGTCCAGGTTTCACAGCTGACCTGCGCTCCAACACCGGCGGTCAGGCCTTCCCTCAGTGCGTGTTTGACCACTGGCAGATTCTGCCCGGCGACCCCAAAGACGGCACATCTAAACCCTTCCTGATCGTCGGCGAGACGCGCAAACGCAAGGGCCTGAAAGAGGGCATCCCGGCACTCGACAACTTCCTGGACAAGTTATAAACGGCTGAACGTGTGACACCTCTATCCCCGTCGCCCGTCCTCGGCGCTTTAAATCTCATTCCTGTGTTTCATTCCTTCCCTCCTGCACTCGCTTCCTTCCCTCAGAGTACACGAGAGGGACTGGACTGTACAGGGCACAAACACGACACACTTCTCACATGCAAACAGGAAAGTCCAAGTGGATTATGTAAATCTAAATAAAGAAAATAAAAATGGAAAATGACTCGAGTGTGTGGCGTGTCGTTCCTGCCCGGACCAGCGTGCGCCTGAGCTTTTGGACCACTTTGGTTCTGCGGTTTTCCCTTTTCTAGCTCCA
>CM074303.1:13448904-13528904 GCA_037194245.1 Opsariichthys bidens
CTGACTCTTGACATGAAGGCAGTATCTAGTGAGAACAGGGTGTTGGGGGGGGGGGGGGGGGGGGGAAATCACCTTTTTTTCCTCTTTTGCATCAAAAACCGCAGTTTTTCCAAGTTCCCGCAATTTCATCGCATAAAATTGCAAAAAATATCCCGCATATTCCATCGCGTTTTTTAAGAAAACGTGCCGCATAATCAAGGATTTTTGCCCGCAACAATCACAAAAAAATCCCGTGTTTTTCTGGAGGGACTGAGCCTAATGAAAACCCATTGATTTGATAGCATTACTTTTCAATAAAATAATCCCAAATACCATTTCAGCTCAAACTCAACGACACCATACAGTAGTTTTGTTTCTGCGGGGCGGCGCATCCACGGATCGATTGCATCGGTTTTTTCCCATATAATGCAGTTAAATGTAAAGCTCTAAAACATTATGAGGTGTTTTTTTTTGGCAAGTATTTTTTTTTTAATCGCAACCCAGAACGACTGATGCAAAATCAGATCAACAAAAATATAGACACATTTGTTACATGTCAGTCAGTCACGGGTGAGTAAATTCACTTGCTGTTAACAGTCAGTGTAAATATGAGCTCCGAAGTCTAACCGCAACGTCGGACGAACCCTCGTCCCGTAACGGCGGCGAGAGGTCCGAGCGTCCCTTTATATGCTGTCAGTGTTACGGTCATGTGCAATATTATGTGCCGGGCCTCGTTCGACCCCTACGTGTAGAAGATGACTTCTGGGATCTGGCCGTCCTCCACGGACGTGCCGTTGTTGTTGCCCGCGGCGTAGCAGAACGTGAAGCAGGTTTTGGTGCCGGTGCCGGACGACTCGTGCGTGACCTTCCTCATGCCTTTGGTGCCGTAGTGCGAGTCTGGACCCTGAGAGAGAGAGAGAGAGGAACGTTACAGATCCACCGCTCATCGTCATGAAATCAAATCTGTTCAGACTGAAGTCAATAACTGTACATTAGCTGCCATCTTAATCGTTCCTAACTGTATTTGAGTCTTCAACAATAATCTACTAGAGCTGCAACAGACCATTATTTTTCTGTCGACTACTCTAACGATTTTTTTTCTTTATTTTTTTTTCTCTTTTTTTTTTTCCCCCTCCTTTTGACTAATCTAACGATTATTTTATTTCTTTATTTATTTTTCTGTCAACTAATCTAACGTTTTTTTTTTTAAATTTTTTTTTTTTTTTTTCCCCCGATTAGTCCACTACTCTAACGATTTTTTTAAAATTTATTTATTTATTTTCTTTCTTTATTTTTTTCCCTGTCGACTAATCTAACGTTTTTTTTTTTATTTATTTATTTATTTTTTCCCCCCTTTCAACTACTCTAACGGTTATTTTTTTGTCCCCCGATTAGTCAACTACTCTAACCATTTTTATTTATTTATTTATTTATTTTCCTTCGATTATTTTATTTCTTTATTTTTTTTCTGTCGACTTCTGCCAGTTAGTCGAGTACTCTAACTGTTATTTTTTTTCCCTGTCGACTACTCCAACGATTATTTATTTTTTATTTATTTTTATATATATATATATATATATATATATATATATATATATATATATATATATATATATATATATATGAACGTAAACAGTGTGACGCGTCGATGCATTTCACACACGTCGACGTATTTACACGTCGTTGCAGCACTAAAGTCTACATTTATCCAAAGTCAAAAACCACTTGTCTAAGAATATTCGTTGTAGCATCAACTCTTTTTTCAGTTGAGTTGAGTTTTTTTTTGGTTCAATCAAGGATCAGTTTCCACAAAAATATAGAGGTGTTTTCAACATTGATAATAATCATAAATGTTTCTTCAAATCATCATATCAGAATTATTTCTGAAGGATCATGTGACTCTGAAGACTGGAGTAATGATCACAGGAATATACTTGAATTGAGCCGTTTTATACTGATTTGTTAAATTTATGATGATATAAATGCAGACGACTCTTTAAAAGCTTTTGACTGAATGGTGGAGTGCTGATAAGAACTGAAATAGTCTCTCTAATACAAGAAGGAACTTGATGTGGATGGACGACTGAACGAATGACCTCACCTTTAATGTAGCACAGGCTGTGTAATTGACATTGGGCAGAACCTCCACCGGTTCCTTAAACATGACCCTGAACGTGTTGGCCGACCCGTCACAGCTGAAGCCGGTGTCGTTCTGCCCCAGAACCGTGTTGCTGTCTGTGTGAATGATCTGAAAGAAAATGTGAAGCAGAAATGCATTTACAAAAACATTCAGAAATATTCTGTAAAGGATCAAGTGTGTAAGTTTAGGAGAGTTAAAATACTTTCCCAATATATACACTAGTCACTCAAACATGCATCAGGCCACAGGAACTGACACAATGTAAACTTTTAATGCAATTCAAGTCACATTTAAGAGTGCGCCAAATGCATAAATGTACTTCTATAAGGATGTCACTGGTAGTTTGACTTCCTGAAGAGTTTAACACTGATCTGTTTGAGTGGCCTGACGTCAACATCTGATACAAACCAATAGCATGCATGAAAAAATGTGCAAAAACGACAGCAAAAAACAAATGATGTGCAAAAACGACAGTAAAAAACAAATGTGCAAAAAAAGGCAGTTAAAAAATGACAGTAAAAAACAAATGTGCAAAAACGACAGTAAAAAACAAAAGATGTGCAAAAAAATGGCAGTAAAAAAAACGACAGCAAAAAACAAATGTGCAAAAACGGCAGTAAAAAACGACAGTAAAAAACAAATGATGTGCAAAAACGACAGTAAAAAACAAAAGATGTGCAAAAAAATGGCAGTAAAAAAAACGACAGCAAAAAACAAATGTGCAAAAACGGCAGTAAAAAACAAATGATGTGCAAAAACGACAGTAAAAACAAATGTGCAAAAAAGGCAGTAAAAAAATGACAGTAAAAAACAAATGATGTGCAAAAACGACAGTAAAAAACAAATGTGCAAAAAAAGGCAGTAAAAAAATGACAGTAAAAAACAAATGTGCAAAAACGACAGTAAAAAACAAATGTGCAAAAAAAGGCAGTAAAAAAATGACAGTAAAAAACAAATGATGTGCAAAAACGACAGTAAAAAACAAATGTGCAAAAAAAGGCAGTAAAAAAAGACAGTAAAAAACAAATGATGTGCAAAAACGACAGTAAAAAACAAAAGATGTGCAAAAACGGCAGTAAAAAACGACAGTAAAAAACAAATGATGTGCAAAAACGACAGTAAAAAAATGACAGTAAAAAACAAATGATGTGCAAAAACGACAGTAAAAAACAAAAGATGTGCAAAAAAATGGCAGTAAAAAAAACGACAGCAAAAAACAAATGTGCAAAAACGGCAGTAAAAAACAAATGATGTGCAAAAACGACAGTAAAAACAAATGTGCAAAAAAGGCAGTAAAAAAATGACAGTAAAAAACAAATGATGTGCAAAAACGACAGTAAAAAACAAATGTGCAAAAAAAGGCAGTAAAAAAATGACAGTAAAAAACAAATGATGTGCAAAAACGACAGTAAAAAACAAATGTGCAAAAAAAGGCAGTAAAAAATGACAGTAAAAAAACAAATGATGTGCAAAAACGACAGTAAAAAACAAAAGATGTGCAAAAAAATGGCAGTAAAAAAACGACAGCAAAAAACAAATGTGCAAAAACGGCAGTAAAAAACGACAGTAAAAAACAAAAGATGTGGAAAAAAATGGCAGTAAAAAAATGACAACAAAAAACAAATGTGCAAAAACGGCAGTAAAAAACGACAGTAAACAACAAATGATGTGCAAAAACAACAGTAAAAAACAAATGTGCAAAAAAGGCAGTAAAAAACAAATGATGTGCAAAAAACGACAGCAAAAAACAAGTGCAAAAAAATGGCAGTAAAAAACGACAGCAAAAAACAAATGTGCAAAAAAACGACAGCAAAAAACAAATGATGTGGAAAAAAAACAACAGCAAAAAGACAAAAAAATGACACGTGCACACACACATACAAATATACATATATACACATACATATATATATATATATATAAAAAACTAATTTCAACTATTAATAAAAATTATAATAGTATGTCAATGATCCTAAAACTAACTGAAACATCATTACTTGCACCAGAAATGGCACTTTTTTTTGAAAACCGGTTCTGCCGGGCAGACATACCTGTATGTTGACCTGATAGTCTGTCGGTCCGTGTATGGATCCATAAAGCCCAAAACCCACGATAAATATCCTGCGACTCACAGAGAACCTGCGAACACGGTCACTCGGTTAGCTGACGTCACACCCGACTCTGAATGAACGCACGGAGGCGTGTTCTCGCTCACCGGATGCGGTCGCTGGTCCCGCTGTAGCCCCAGCGGCTCTCCACCTGTCCGAAGCGCGTGATGCTGCACTCCTTCCCCCGCAGACAGCAGCGCGGCCGGTCGATGAACTCCACGCGCGGTTTGGGGTTCACCGTGAAGTGCAGGAAGAGACTGACCACCTCTCGGTCCGTCAGAATGGCCGACTGAGCCGGACCTGAGTGAAACACACACATATAAACGGAGCCTGATGTATCAAAAAAGACACATGCAAACTTTTTTCTGTGATACGTCAGGCTTGATGAGCGCGCGCAGCATGGACAGAGACCTGCGGCGAACTCCTCTATAGTCATGAGCGGGAAGCGGATGAGGCCGAGGGCTTTTCCCAGCACGCGTCTCTTGTTCTCCGGCGTGGGCTGCAGCTGCTGCCGGTGCGCTTCCGCCTCTGCCCAGCGAACCGCCGCTCCGAACAACCGCACCTCCCGCACGCCCAGAGTATCCCTCTCCAACACCGCAACCAGTGTGTCTGAGAGAGGGAGTTAAAGACAGACATCTGTGAGGACGTGAAGACAAAACTACAGCTGTCATGATGCCACAGAAAATCTAACATGCAACTGAACAAAATCCGTTTCAAATGGAATTATAATATACACTCAACTGATCGAAAATACAGTGAAAAATAGTGAAATATTATTATAACTTGTAACAGCTGTGTTCTATGGGAATATATAGTGAAATAACATTTATTCCTGTGATTTTCAGCATCATTACTCCAGCGTCACATGATCCTTCAGAAATCATTCTGATGTGATCAAACATTTATGATTATCATCAATGTTAAAAACTAAATTCATCCAGAGAGTTCTTTTGAAATAGAAACCTTTTGTCATATTAGAAATACCTTTAATGTCATTTTTGAATATAAAGTATAAATGCGTTTAGAACAATCACTCTGACTGCTAACTTTTGAACGGCAGTGTATTAGAGCTGCAGCTAACGATTATTTTTTCTGTTGACTAATCTAACGATTATTTTTATTTAATTTTTTTTTTTATTAGTCGACTAATCTAACGATTATTTTTATTTATTTATTTATTTTTTAAATTATTCGACTAATCTAACGATTATATTTATTTAATTTTTTAAAATTATTCGACTAATCTAACGATTATTTTTATTTACTTATTTATTTAATTTTTTTAAATTAGTTGACTAATCTAACGATTATATTTATTTAATTTTTTAAAATTATTCAACTAATCTAACGATTATTTTTATTTATTTAATTTTTTTTTTAAATTAGTCGACTAATCTAACGATTATTTTTATTTGTTTATTTAATTTTTTTTAGATTAGTCGACTAATCTAACAATTATTTTTATTTATTTAATTTTTTTTAAAAAAATTAGTCGACTAATCTAACGATTATTTTTATTTGTTTATTTATTTTTTTAAATTAGTCGACTAATCTAACGATTATTTTTATTTACTTATTTATTTAATTTTTTTAAATTAGTTGACTAATCTAACGATTATATTTATTTAATTTTTTTTTTTATTCGACTAATCTAACGATTATTTTTATTTGTTTATTTTTTTTTTAAATTAGTTGACTAATCTAACGATTATTTTTATTTACTTATTTATTTAATTTTTTTAAATTAGTTGACTAATCTAACGATTATATTTATTTAATTTTTTTTAATTATTCGACTAATCTAACGATTATTTTTATTTATTTAATTTTTTTAAATTAGTCGACTAATCTAACAATTATTTTTATTTATTTAATTTTTTTTTTTAATTAGTCGACTAATCTAACGATTATTTTTATTTGTTTATTTAATTTTTTTAGATAAGTCGACTAATCTAACAATTATTTTTATTTATTTAATTTTTTTTTTTAAATTAGTCGACTAATCTAACGATTATTTTTATTTGTTTATTTATTTTTTTAAATTAGTTGACTAATCTAACGATTAATTCCACAGGTGGAACACCATTTGGGTTCTGCAAAGGGAACAAAGGAGCGTTTTATTCGGCCTCTGTTTAAAGTATTCCCACACTTTTGATCATCGTGGTCTGGGTTTTTGTGATAGAATGGAACTTTCTCGTAACGTAACGTAAACAGTGTGACGCGTTGCAGCACTACAGTGTATATATATATATATATAAATATATATATATATTTTTTTTTTTTAAAAGGCGTGCGGCCTTTATCAGTTAAGTAAAAGAAAACATTGCTGAAGTCAACACTAAGAACAAAAAACGAATAAGGAATGCAGCTAAAAAAAACAATAGGATTAAGTAAAATAAATACATAAAACCACTTAAATTATTGGCATGATGATGAGTCATATCTTTAGGGCGCCTGACGATCCGATCCCGATTCTGGGAGTCACGATCAAGATTCCTACATTTTTGTTTTCCATTACATTCACGATTAACTTTGACTTTTGCCTCGATGTTATTAATCTTCAGTTTCGAGCTCGTCTATTATTGTTGTATAACCGCTGTTTGCATTCCATTTGCTATTGAAGATCCTCATATGTAGTAGAAACGGAAGCTTTCATCAGTGGGGCGACGTGAAGGTGCGACCTCTAACAAAATTTAGTCGCACCGACAGGAAAAAGGGAAGCTGATATCGTCATAGTTGGACTGAGGAAGCCTGTATACTGTGGATCTGAATCTGTGATGCAGTACCAATATCGATATCTGTGAATCCTTCCGCAGCCAGAGCGTCTCCTGTGTTTTTGTCGATGTTCTCCAGGCACAGACTGGCCAGCTGCGGCTCATCAAAGAGTCTCGCCTGAACACAAACGACACGATCAGAACCATAGGAGTCGAAACGTCACACACACACACACACACAAATGAGATGCACCTGTGTAAGCAGCATGAAGGCGTTGTCCGCTCGCAGGTTCTTCTTGAGGAACTCCACGCAGTGGGCCTCCAGCGCCGGGACGGCGTATTTCTTAGCGGTGTAGAGAGTCGTCATCACCGTCTCTGGGCCGATTTGAACTTCATCGGAGTACAGGAACCTGGGGAAAAGGTCAATGTCTACATCTTTCTGGACTATATATACACATGCATACAGAGAAAAATGATCCTACTTGAGCAATGAAAGGAACGCAGCAGCTTCTACATCAGGAAGCTCGATCTCGGTGGATGTGGTGGCCATGCCTCCGTTAAACATGGCGTCAAATACCGCGCTGCCCGCTGCCAGAACAAACCTAGAATGGTAACAGTAATATATATTATACATTACAATAATTCATACATTTATAATGCTGTAAATATATCTAATAAATAAGACAAATATGCACAAAATGTCTTATATACTTGCCTTTAATTTATTCTGATTTCACTTAAAAAGTATTTCAGAAGAAATTGAAATGCGCGTTTCAAGAAAATGAAGTCAACTAATAACAAGTAACTAAAACATTAGGATTTAGTTGTGAAGGTAATTACATTATTTGCATAATTGAGTATTTAAGATATAATACTGATTTTGACTGACCTGTAAAATAAATATATTTAATAAATAATATGAATCCCTCCGAATTAAAGTGTACACCAAAATACCAGCATGGTGCATTTAATTTAATATACATTTATTTTTTTCTGAAAAAAGTTACTTAGCGAGAAATACAAAAACTTAATGCCGCGATTCAAGAATTTTTTTCGTAAAAGTTACGCTCTTCTGTGCCACGTGACCAACCGTCAGTCGCGCGCGAATGAAGAGCTCCATCTGAGGAGAAGATTTTTAAAGAGTACACCAAAATACTACCAATGGTGCTTTTAATTTAATATACATTAATTTTTTTCGGAAAAAAATAACTTAGCGAGAAATACAAAAACTTAATGCCACGATTCAAGATTTTTTTTCGTAAAAGTCTGTGCCACGTGACCAACCGTCAGCCGCGCGCGAATGAAGAGCTCCATCTGAGGGGAAGATTTTTAAAGAGTACACCAAAATACTACCATGGTGCTTTTAATTTAATATACATTAATTTTTGCTGAAAAAAGTAACTTAACGAGAAATACAAAAACTTAATGCCACGATTCAATAATTTTTTCGTAAAAAGTTACGCTCTTCTGTGCCACGTGACCAACCGTCAGCCGCGCGCGAATGAAGATCTCCATCTAAGGGGAAGATTTTTAAAGACTACACCAAAATACTACCAATGGCGCTTTTAATTTAATATACATTAATTTTTGCTGAAAAAAAAGTAACTTAACGAGAAATACAAAAACTTAATGCCACGATTCAAGATTTTATTCGTAAAAAGTTACGCTCTTCTGTGCCACGTGACCAACCGTCAGCCGCGCGCGAATGAAGAGCTCCATCTGAGGGGAAGATTTTTAACGAAAGATGTCTATCAAGTGTCTTCGGAAGACGAGGTAAAATAAGAGATGTGTCGACTACTGTTATGACACGGTTTTGTCGCACGAACATTCCGCTAAACATCTCCCATTTTGTTCAGTTTGACAGAACTTTAATTGGAATAGTTCGCTAGAATGCATTGAGTTAGTCACCTGTGTGCCGGTATCCGCTGGACTCCCATTCCTTTCCCCACTAGAAAGTGAACATCACTCAGTACTTCATTATTGAACAAAAACGCAAATCTCTCTTTAACTGTGCTTTTCGTCGCCTGCCAGTTATAAACGGGCTCCCGGTACACGAGCACGGCAGCTGCGGCCGGGGCAGCGGACAGAGACGAGTGTGTGGCCGCCGGTGTCATCACTGCGTTAGACGGGCTTCCTGTCATATTCGAGGCGGCCGGAGCCATCGCCCCGCCCAGCGGCCCCATCACCGCCGCGGCAGCCGGGAGAGAGTTCATCAGATTCGGCGGAGGTCCAGAGGCAACACCGGGGCTTTCCAATCCCGCGGGCCCCGTTTGAGGGTTTGAGCGTCTCGTTACGCCATGAGACCCTCCGCCACCTCCAACGGATCCTCCGTGACTCGCAGCCAAGGCGTAAGGACTGTTGCTCGGTTGGCTGTTACCCAAAGGTCCATGTCCGGAGATATTTAAACACGGAACACGACCGCTATTGTCTCCTGTAGCCATCTTGGACTGGGGCGCGCACCCGCTGAATGAGTAAACAAATCACGAGTAGCTCGTATCCTGTCATCTCGCGCACAACATCCGGTCTTAAAGGGATAGTTCACCCAAACAATGATTTACTCACCCTCAAGTTGTCTTCCATAGTATTTTTATTTTCTCCCAAATGTTTGCATGCCATCGTTCTTCAAAATATCATCTTATCCCATTCAGAGAACAAAGAAATTCACACACACACACTATGGCAAGCCATGTCGACTTTCATTCATTCTCAGGATATGATTCTTGATATCAACAAATCATAGGCTGCCATTCAAATTCAATTGTTGATATAAAGAATTAATTTATTACTAGTTGAAATTCCAGTTTCACATATCAGAAATACAATTCTTACTAGTAAAAATCATCGTTTTTGAAATCAATAATTACATTGTTACTACTAAAAATGCAAATGTCTGATATCAACAATTCAATTTCCACTAGTATAAACTATAATTCTTGATATCAACAATTGTATTTTCACTAGTGAAATCTCGCCATAGGCTGCCATTCAAATTCAATTGTTGATATCAAGAATTCATTTCTTACTAGTTGAAATTCCAGTTTCACATTTCAGGAATACAATTCTTACTAGTAAAAATGCAAATTTCTGATATCAAGAATTACATTGTTACCAGTACAAATGTCTATTCTTGATATCAACAATTGAATTGCGACTAGTAAAAATATTCATTTCTGATATCTGAAGATGAATTCCTGATTTCAATGTAATTTCTGTTATCTAAAACTATGGCAAGCCGTTTTAACTTTTATTCATTTTCAGGATATGAACTTGTGATATCAACAATTGCATTTTCACTAGTTAAAATGTTAATTCTTGATATCGGGAGTTAGATTTCCACTAGTAACAATGGCAATTTTTGATATCAAGAATTACATTTACGCTAGTAAAAACTATAAATCTTGATATCTGTAATTGTATTTTCACTATGGCAAGCCGTTTTGACTTTTATTCATTTTCAGAATATGAACTTGTGATGTCAACAATTAGATTTTCACTAGTAGCAATGTTAATTCTTGATATCAACAATTCAATTTCCACTAGTATAAACTATAATTCTTGATATCAACAATTGTATTTTTACTAGTGAAATCTCTCCATAGGCTGCCATTCAAATTCAATTGTTGATATCAAGAATTCATTTCTTACTAGTTGAAATTCCAGTTTCACATATCAGGAATACAATTATTACTAGTAAAAATCATCATTTTTGATATCAATAATTACATTGTTACTAGTAAAAATGCAAATGTCTGATATCAAGAATTCAATTGTAACATAATGTCTATTCTTGAAATTGTAACAATTGAATTGCTACTAGTAAAAATGTTCATTTCTGATATCATGAATGTGATTGTTACTAGTAAGAAAGCCGTTTCAGATATCAGAAATTATCTTGATATCAGGAATTCATTTTCAGATATCAGAAATGAATATTTTTACTAGTAGTATTTCAATTGTTGATATTGTAAGACTGAAAATATCCAAAGATATCTTAAAAATGAACAAAGACATTGGCTTTGCTGTTTCAGTCCCCTTTGTCATGCTACACGAGCCGTTTGGGAAGACACAAAGGAGCTGATAGTGATCAGATGCCTGTGCATCGGGGGTCTGAATTGTCACACCTTTAGTACAGTGGGGGAAGATTTACTTCTGATTGGTCGGTTTGAATGTCTCACATTTGGGTTTCAGTCACATGGTCAAGGAAAAGGATAAAAGAAGATTGCAACTATTGCTTTGTCTCTGCTTTCTTGCGGTCTTTTTCTTTTAGGCTCTCTTCTTTTGCTCTCTTACTTGGGCACTCTCTGTCCTTCTCTCTCTCTTTGTCTTCCTCTCACTTTCTATCTCTCCGGTAACTTTTTACATACATGCTGGGTACGATTAATGGTATACGTTTTTTATCATCTCATCTATTTTGTAATCATTTTAAGTGCAACCATAAACCAATATATTGTCATTAAATTCTTTCACTACAAATTCTATCAACTACTAACTTTGATATGTTGCCTATTGCAATATAATATTGTCACATTATAGCAACGCTCTCCCACATATTTAGCTATTATAACTGCGCTTATTTCCGTCGTTGGTGTAAGTTGCAGTGGGTGGTAGTAGACAAGAAATCTTGCTGATAATATTTCTTAAGTCATTCGGCAAGAATAGACATTTGTACTGGTAACAATGTAATTGTTGATATCAGAAATTTGCATTTTTATTAGTAATAATTGTACTCCTCATATGTGAAACTGGAATTTCAACTAGTAAGAAATGAATTCTTGATATCAACAATTGAATTTGAATGGCAGCCTATGACGAGATTTCACTAGTGAAAATACAATTGTTGATATCAAGAATGAACTTTATTACTAGAGGAAATATAATTCTTGATATCAAAAATTGTCATTGTTACTAGGGGAAATTGAATTGTTTATATCAAGAATGAACATTTTAACTAGTGAAAATGTAATTGTTGATATCAAGAATTCATATCCTGAGAATGAATAAAAGTCAAAACGGCTTGCCATACATTTCAATTATAGTGACAATTGAATTCTTGATATCAGACATTTGCATTTTTACTAGTAACAATGTAATTATTGATATCAAAAATGATTTTGAATGAATTTTTACTAGTAAGAATTGTATTCCTGATACGTGAAATTGGAATTTCAACTAGTAAGAAATGAATTCTTGATATCAACAGTTGAATTTGAATGGCAGCCTATGGTGAGATTTCACTAAAAATACAATTGTTGATATCAACAATTATAGTTTATACTGGTGGAAATTGAATTGTTGATATATAGAATTGAATTATTGAATTAGTGGAAATTTAATTCCTGATATCAAGAATTAACATTTTAACAAGTGAAAATTGATTTGTTGATATCAAGAATTAATATCCTGAGAATGAATAAAAGCCAAAACGGCTTGCCATAAATTTCAACTATAGTGACAATTGAATTCTTGATATCAGACATTTGCATTTTTACTAGTTATTGATATCAAAAATGATGATTTTTATTAGTAATAATTGTATTCCTGATATGTGAAATTGGAATTTCAACTAGTAAGAAATGAATTCTTGATATCAACAATTGAATTTGAATGGCAGCCAATGGCGAGATTTCACTAGTGAAAATACAATTGTTGATATCAACAAATTATAGTTTATACTGGTGGGAATTGAATTGTTGATATATAGAATTGAATTATTGATATCAAGAATTAGTGGAAATTGAATTCCTGATATCAAGAATTAACATTTTAACTAGTGAAAATTGATTTGTTGATATCAAGAATTAATATCCTGAGAATGAATAAAAGCCAAAACGGCTTGCCATAAATTTCAACTATAGTGACAATTGAATTCTTGATATCAGACATTTGCATTTTTACTAGTTATTGATATCAAAAATGATGATTTTTATTAGTAATAATTGTATTCCTGATATGTGAAATTGGAATTTCAACTAGTAAGAAATGAATTCTTGATATCAACAATTGAATTTGAATGGCAGCCAATGGCGAGATTTCACTAGTGAAAATACAATTGTTGATATCAACAAATTATAGTTTATACTGGTGGGAATTGAATTGTTGATATATAGAATTGAATTATTGATATCAAGAATTAGTGGAAATTGAATTCCTGATATCAAGAATTAACATTTTAACTAGTGAAAATTGATTTGTTGATATCAAGAATTAATATCCTGAGAATGAATAAAAGCCAAAACGGCTTGCCATAAATTTCAACTATAGTGACAATTGAATTCTTGATATCAGACATTTGCATTTTTACTAGTTATTGATATCAAAAATGATGATTTTTATTAGTAATAATTGTATTCCTGATACGTGAAATTGGAATTTCAACTAGTAAGAAATGAATTCTTGATATCAACAATTGAATTTGAATGGCAGCCAATGGCGAGATTTCACTAGTGAAAATACAATTGTTGATATCAACAAATTATAGTTTATACTGGTGGAAATTGAATTGTTGATATATAGAATTGAATTATTGATATCAAGAATTAGTGGAAATGTAATTCCTGATATCAAGAATTAACATTTTAACAAGTGAAAATTGATTTGTTGATATCAAGAATTAATATCCTGAGAATGAATAAAAGCCAAAACGGCTTGCCATAAATTTCAACTATAGTGACAATTGAATTCTTGATATCAGACATTTGCATTTTTACTAGTTATTGATATAAAAAATGATGATTTTTATTAGTAATAATTGTATTCCTGATACGTGAAATTGGAATTTCAACTAGTAAGAAATGAATTCTTGATATCAACAATTGAATTTGAATGGCAGCCAATGGCGAGATTTCACTAGTGAAAATACAATTGTTGATATCAACAATTATAGTTTATACTGGTGGGAATTGAATTGTTGATATATAGAATTGAATTATTGATATCAAGAATTAGTGGAAATTGAATTCCTGATATCAAGAATTAACATTTTAACTAGTGAAAATTGATTTGTTGATATCAAGAATTAATATCCTGAGAATGAATAAAAGCCAAAACGGCTTGCCACACTAGTAAGTACTGCATACTATGCTTGCTATATTATATGTCATTCTCACTTGGCCGGTTGCAGATATTGTGTCCGTATATTCATGCAAACGACAAAACGCAAAGGCATTAACACGACTTCAGTCCAAAACTCTCGAGACGCGCGAACGTCATGACGCCGCTCCGATGACGTCACGCGCTCAAAAGCTGCAGTAGCGTAATCTGCGAATGAATGAATCTAAAACGTAGTGTATTTATCTAAAAACGACAGAGAAATCCCGACTGGAATAAAAATGTATATATAAATATATAATTTTTTTTTTTTTTTTTGTTGTAAATACTCGTTTTAATGTTAACGTCCCACACATCCGGGCTCCATCAAAATTATACAGCTTTATTGTGCGCTTGAATGCTGTTATTATATAACGGCAGCACGTAGGCGCAGCTCCGCATGCGGATGTGCGGGAGTCCCTCGTGCGCGCGCGGGACAGAGAAACTCCAGCGCGTGGTGTGATGCTCGTCTGCCGTGACGTCACGCTGCGAGCTGTCCGCGCGGCGCTGGTGCTGAGGCAAAATGGCAGTGCGCTAAACGGCCGATAAACTGCGAGGAAAAGTGCTTTGTGTGGACATTTTCCCGTTAGTCCGTTCATTTATGCGTCTGTTTTACGAAAGGTGCAGCCGTGGCTGAATGTTGAGCTGAATCAAATCACAGCAGGTCAACGGACTGTCCCGTTCCGGAGGAGGTCGACGCGGCGCGGCGCGGCGCGATGTCTCTGCTGTGCGTCGGGGGTGAGTGAAGTCTTATTCCTGCCCTTTGTTGGGACAGGATTTTCTCTGCCAAATTAATACAAAAAGTACCAGAATACAGTATCAGAAGATCATATTCATATGATTCTTATAAATAAGTAGCATTTTGACATGATATTCCTCATGAAAAAGTACATATCTTTACATTGTAATGAATACTATTAGATTTTCAGGCTTCCTTTTAGCCCCCCCCCCATCAAATCACTTGTTAATTAACCAGTCACGTGTGAATATTTAATGCAGAATGTGGTATTATGGTATTCAATGTGGTATTATGTGGTATTCAACTGACATGTTGAAATGGTTCGCTCATGTTGTGGGAAATCTCCGGAGCGGCGTGTGTGAAAGGGAATCCTGTGCGTGTGGGTGTGTGATCTGGATGAAATGACATTTCTCGTGAAGATCATTCTGGTCACGCTCTGTGAAGCGGTGGAGTCTTTCAGGGCGTCACGTTCCTTCATTTTTATAAAATAATGATTCGTTCGTGAACGCTACAGTGCAGGTTTGATGGTCAACTGCCTCAAAACTACAATCACATGGACGTTGTTGTGTGTTCATGCTCTGAAAGCAGTGTTTGTTCTCTAGTGCATGATTCTTGTGCGTCCGATGTACTGTACTAAATAAAACAAAACAAAATGCAATAGATGATTTTGCTCTGATGCAGTGACACGTGGCCGACTCATTCTTCTTCTGTGCTGCACCAGGATGAACACACACACACACATGTTGTGTTTTAGGCGTAATGGTTTTTATACTGTACAAACTGTACATTCTGTCCCCCTACACTACCCCCACCCCTAAACCTACCCATCACACAAAATGTTCTGCTATTTTACATTTTCAAAAAAGATAATTCTGGATGATTTATAAGCTTGTTTCCTCATGGAGACCAAAAAAATGTCCCCACAAGACATTTTGTCCCCATAACGTAGGGAATACACACACACACAGACAGTTACACACAGACACAAAAGAAATAGACGCTAATCAAAGAAATTCTATATGTGTAATAAATTTTATGTTATATATTATTATCTTTCATTATGATAATAACATTTTATATATATATAGAGAGAGAGAGAGAGAGAGATTTTATGCCATATTTATTGTATATTTTACAAAAATTGTATGTTTTTATTTATTTATTTTTTCATTATGGTATGCTGGTACGTGTGTAGATTATATATATATATATATATATATGTCTATATATATATATATATATAATCTCATTATCATAATTAAATATGAATAATGTTTATGTATATATATATATATATATATATATATATATAATCTCATTATCATAATTAAATATGAATCATGTTTATGTGTATATATATATAATCTCATTATCATAATTAAATATGAATAATGTTTATGTATATATATATACATAAAATGTGAACTAATGTTCATTTGTTAACATTAGTTAATGTATTTAACTAACACGAACTAACAATGAGCGTTTGTTACAGTGTGTATTAATTTTTTCATCAATATTTGTTAATAAAAATACAGTTTTCTTGTTGTTGCTAGTTCACAACCTTCGATTTTAATAATGTTGAAATTAACAAAGATGAATGCATCCTGTTGTTCATTCTTAATTCATGTGAGCTAAAATAAAACCTTATTGAAAAGTTAGGAAAATAATGCAAAAAGCCTAACAATAATCGTATGTAATGTACGCTATCTACTATCATGGTGGTTTGCCTTAAATGATTAAAAAAATGATTGTGTCCACTCAGGACTATACTTATTATTAGTATTAATTACAGTGATGAGATTTTTTGTAATAGGAAATATATCATAATAGTGGTCCAATTTTTTCCCCCTTTTTTAGGGTGAAATATGACTGGGAAATTGCACTCAAACGCAACGTTGAGTCTCTGACAGCAGCTGCCGTCTGAAGACAAGTCCCTCATTTGGGAATTCAGTCCACTCTCGCTTTCTTTGCGCTGTAAATCAGGAGCTTTGATTTAGAGGAAGTCCCTGAGTAAAGGCACAGCGACTGCCTGGGAAAAGGGTCGTAGGTTTATTGCTCAGCGAGACGACTGAAGCTCTCATTCTCGATGTGTTGTTTGTCATGACAGAAGTGTTGGATCAATGTTCATTACAGGAGAGCTCTTAACTTAAGACATGCGCTCCACTAGATACATTCGCATATATAATAACCTTTAACAGTTTGCGTAATGAATTCTAAACATCCTATATGAATGCATTATATAATAGTTCACCTTTTTCTGCTGTTGTGTGATATAACTCTTATGATGTTCGGTGGTTTTGTCATCCCTCTACGGATGCTGAATGTAGGAGTGTTTTCACACTTATGTAATATTGAAAACGCTTTAGCAGTCAGCATGGGCGGATAACATCCCACCTCCTGTTTTCAGCCAAACATGTGAGGAAAATGAGGCATCTTCACAGTTAGTACACTGTAATGAATTACTGTAAAAATTACAGCATTATTTTACAGCCGCTGGCTGTTTTTTAATAATACAGCATATTGCTGTAAACTGCAATGCATTCTGGGGTCATGTGTTGGTTTGACTCAAATTTACAGAATATTGCTGTAAATTGACCCTTCGTAATTTAAAAAAAACAGTTATTTACTGTAATCAGAGAATACAGGGAAATTCTGTAAATTAAATTACAGTAACACTACTGTAAATTTTACAATAACTGGCTGGAAACACTGCTGCCAGTATTATACTGTAAAATTTACAGTAATTTAAAAAAATACAGTTATTTACTGTAATCAGAGAATACAGGGAAATTCTGTAAATTAAATTACAGTAACACTACTGTAAATTTTACAATAACTGGCTGGTAACCCTGCTGCCAGTATTATACTGTAAAATTTACAGTAATTTTAAAAAATACAGTTATTTACTGTAATCAGAGAATACAGGGAAATTCTGTAAAATAAATTACAGTAACACTACTGTAAATTTTACAGTAACTGGCTGGCAACCCTGCTGCCAGTATTATACTGTAAAATTTACAGTAATTTTAAAAAATACAGTTATTTACTGTAATCAGAGAATACAGGGAAATTCTGTAAAATAAATTACAGTAACATTACTGTAAATTTTACAGTAACTGGCTGGCAACCCTGCTGCCAGTATTATACTGTAAAATTTACAGTAATTTAAAAAATACCGTTATTTACTGTAATCAGAATACAGGGAAATTCTGTAAATTAAATTACAGTAACACTACTGTAAATTTTACAATAACTGGCTGGAAACCCTGCTGCCAGTATTATACTGTAAAATTTACAGTAATTTTAAAAAATACAGTCATTTACTGTAATCAGAGAATACAGGGAAATTCTGTAAATTAAATTACAGTAACACTACTGTAAATTTTACAGTAACTGGCTGCCAGTATTATACTGTAAAATTTACAGTAATTTTTTAACAGTGTAATGTGTTTCGATGTTTGAGGAGTTTTATCGCTCACAAAAGATGCTTTTTAAGATACAGATTACTTTTTAATTTCTCAATTATTTCTCCTAGATTGCAATGAAGATGAAGAGCAAATGTGTTGCTTGTTAGAAAACGACCGTGTAATGTCACAGAAATATTAATGTCTCAAACTTTAGCCAAGATCTCAAAGTCAAGAAATCATCAAATTCTCGAATAATTTTGCGCTGATGTCCGTATAAATTTTAAAGCTCTTTACTCTTATTGTTTTGTAGCAAATTAGCTCAAAGGGTAAATATTAATAATGAATCATAACTTGTTATAATAAATTCTAATTATTTGAATCGGTTAATCGCATCAAGTGGGTGTAGTTAAATTAATATCGCAATCAAATAATCAGTTCGTCCCGTGAACGCTCGGTATTTATTATTCATTAATTCTACGAAAGCGAATTTTTCACGGCCTCACACAAATAATTCTTTCTTGACATGTACGGCGAGATCAGAAATCATTTAAGTGACATTAATCTGCAGACAGAGAGTCAGAACCAAATATATGCATTGTGCACAAAGTTTTATCAACTAATCTAAACAAACTTATACACATGACCACATATATATGGACAGTGAAAGTGAAACAGAAACAGGAAATTAAGCTTTGAAAGGAGTCATGACCATCAGCTTCTTATTTGCCTTCGCAGTCTGTGAAGTTTCTGAGGAAAGTTTTGATGGTTCCATGAGTCAGTGGTGTTGCAATCGATTTCTTCTGCATTGAGTGAAGAAATTATGACGCGCTTAGTTTGACTTTGTTACGGTAAAATATCTTAATTTATGTTCCGAAGAGAGGGTGATTTATTAATGACAGAACTAAACCTTTGATATAGGTAAGATTAATAAAGCATGCATAAAATGTTATCTAATACCAAACACTCTATACAGGACAGTTATAATCTTACACACAATATTCTGGAGATGTGCATGTTCATTTATAGAACAGTTTGTCTATAAATTAATGCAGGAAAGTCAATGTGTCTTTCCTATGGTGAGTTTAGAGCAAGGCGATCTTTTAGGTCATAAATCAGCACGTAAATCGCAGATTCGAACACGTAGAATTGAAACACAGTTTCGTTTGGGTTTGCCAGAGCGTTCATTAAATATAACGAATAGGCTATTTTGTGCATCCGATCGGTCCAGCTGTTACACTATGAAAAAAGTCTTGTGTGTTTTGATGTTTTATTGCTCATAAAATGATGCTTTTTAAGATACTTGGCCATAACAATAAAACATTTCTCATCAAATTCTCTAATTATTTGCACTGCTGTCCATATTGGTTTGATAGCTTTACAGTCTTACTTTATGACAATTGTGACTCATTTGTGCTTTAGGAGAAACATCTGAATCAATGCTGCTTTAAAGGAAGCAGCTCTGAAAACATAATGGCGTTTTCAGACTCGACATCTGAGCAGTAACATTTTCCTCTGGCCGTGTGTGTAAAACCCATTTAAGAGCCCCATTAGATTTTAGAGTGAGTGTTTTGATTTTTGCACACGTTATTTCTCAATGTGTTCAGCTGAAACTCATTTGATGTGTTCATCAAACTGCAGAACTGCATCTGTGAATTGTTTTTGACTCCTTTGCTTCATTTCCTTTCACAGTCAGCTGGTTGTTTTCCCCTCGGCTGTGGCGAATAAATGGGGCCTGGGAGTCATTGATTACGACGTGTTGTTTGTGGGCAACAGATCCAGCTCTGAATTATTTATATTGGCAGTGATTTATGATTTTGTGCTATTATTAAGCACCAGTTTCCTGGGTTCCGCGATCCAGCGTCATCTTCATTGATCCGGCCTCTCTGCTGATATATCACAGCGGTCTGTTTTAACTGCACTCAGTGAAACACCGTGTGACAGAGCTGACCGGCTCTCTGTAATTCAATCTGAGGTGGAGCTTCCGGTTTGTCCCCGTTCATTATTTGACTGAGGGTCTGCTTTTGTTTTAGTTGTGAAGTGGAAAGATCTCTCAGTGGCTGAAAATAGATTTGGTCTTTGCACTGATGTGTAGTGGCTGCTCTGCCTGCATCGGGTCGTCATATTTCTGTCCCGTGTGCAGATCTGAAGAAGCTGCATCAGACTAGAGGATCTATTTTTATATGCATCTGGGGAGATGTTCAAGTAACCTCACCTGCAAACTTTCTATCCATCTGTGCGTCCATCTGTCTATCCATCTGTCCATCCATCATCTGTATCCGTCCATCTATCTGTCCGTCCGTCCATCCATCTATCCATCTGTCCATCCGTCCATCCATCCATCTGTCCATCCGTCCATACGTCCGTCCGTCCATCCATCCGTCATCCATCTCTCCATACATCCATCCGTCCGTCCATCCATCCATCTTTCCATCCACCCGTCTATCCATCTGTTCATCCATCCATCCGTCCATCTATCCATCATATATCCATTCCTTCGTCCATCCATCCGTCCGTCCATCCATTCATCCATCCATCCATCTATCTATTTATCCATCCATCCATCCATCTACCCATACATTCATCCGTCCGTCCATCCATCCATCTGTCCATCCGTTCATCCATCCATCTGTCCATCCATCTATCCATCTGTTCATCCATCCATCCGTCCATCCATCTATCCATCCGTTCATCCATCCATCCGTCTATCTATCCATCCCTCCGTCCATCCATCCATCTGTCCATACGTCCGTCCGTCTGTCCATCCATCTGTCCATCCATCCCTCATCCATCTCTCCATACATCCATCCGTCCGTCCATCCATCCATCTGTCCATCCATCTATCCATCCACCCGTCTATCCATCTGTTCATCCATCCATCCGTCCATCTATCCATCATATATCCATTCCTCCGTCCATCCATCCATCCGTCCGTCCATTCGTTCATCCATCCATCCATCTATTTATCCATCCATCCATCCGTCCAACTGTCCATCCATCCATCCATTCCTTATCTGTGTCCATCCATCTACCCATACATCCATCCGTCCGTCCATCCATCCATCTGTCCATCCATCTGTCCATCCATCCATCTATCCACCTGTTCATCCATCCATCCGTCCATCCATCCATCCGTCTATCTATCCATCCCTCCGTCCATCCATCCATCTGTCCATACGTCCGTCCGTCCATCCATCCGTCATCCATCTCTCCATACATCCATCCGTCCGTCCATCCATCCATCTGTCCATCCATCTGTCCATCCATCCATCTATCCACCTGTTCATCCATCCATCCGTCCATCCATCTATCCATCCGTTCATCCATCCATCCGTCTATCTATCCATCCCTCCGTCCATCCATCCATCTGTCCATACGTCCGTCCGTCTGTCCATCCATCTGTCCATCCATCCCTCATCCATCTCTCCATACATCCGTCCGTCCATCCATCCATCTGTCCATCCATCTATCCATCCGTTCATCCATCCGTCTATCCATCTGTTCATCCATCCATCCGTCCATCCATCCATCTATCCATCCGTTCATCCATCCATCCATCTATCTATCCATCCGTCCGTCCATCCATCCATCCATCTGTCCATCCATCCGTCTATCCATCTGTTCATCCATCCATCCGTCCATCTATCCATCATCCATCCATCCATCTGTCCATACATCTGTCCGTCTGTCCATCCATCGGTCATCCATCTCTCCATACAACCATCCGTCTATCCATCTGTCCATCCGTTCATCCCTCCATCTATCCATCCATCCGTCCGTCCATCCGTTCATCCATCCATCCACACATCCATCCTCACATTACAAATGATATTCTCCTCAAACTCTCTTCTTAGAGTAAAGTCTATGAACGAATGTGTGTATTTTTATCCGTGAAAAACTTTGTTTGTTTGTGAGGGATGAAATTAAAGCAAATGTGGCTGATTTCAGTGAGCCATTAATGTCCACTGTGAGAAGAGTCTGATAAATGACATTTTCTGCTGTTGATCCAGGATTCATCAGTGACACCGGAAAGAAAATTCCAAACAGAGACACAATGACTCAGAACCCAAGAAACAAACACCAAATGAGTCTAATGTGAGCGTTCAGGGTTTTCCACAGAGAAACAGAAAGTTAAACAGAATTAAGAGGCCACTGGTTGAAGTTGAAGTTTTTTTTCTAAACTGTAGTGTTTCCTGCTGGAAAGACCAGCATTTATTGTGTTTGGATGATGGTTCTTATGTCCCAAGGCTCAAACGTGGTTCCACTCCTCACACAAAGCTCTTGAACGGCTTCAAAAGACATTAATATTTTATATCTGTCTCATGGTCTGCTTTAATGATATTTCTGTAGTGCCATTTTGTTCTTGACAGCCACTGGTCACCATATGCTTTTATGGTTTGAAAAGTCAGATTTTGTGTCTCTCAGAAGAAAGGAAGTCACATATCCAACTATTCCCTTTGTGACTTTCTTCATCTCGTTCGTTTCGTCTCGTCTGTGTTTTCCTTCCACTGAGTGTTGAAGTCTCCTAACTCTTATTATATTACGTTAAGCTACTGGGTTTGATCATTATGTTCTGTGTCAAATTGACCCTAATTGGATTCAATACAATACCAAAAAAAAGAATATTATAAACAATATTTTTTATTTTAAATTAAAAATGTATGTAGATTTTTAAGTGCTTTCCTGAAGCTCAAATAATTGAGCACGGTGCTGAAAACATCAAGATAATGTGTTCAATTCCCACAAAATTCACATGTATGAACTGATAAATATTAAGAATTAATTTTTTTTTATAAGAATAAAAATGAATAAATTTTTATTAATAATAATTAATATTTTTTATTAATAATTGTTAAAATATTAAAATATAATTACTATTATTTTATAATTTGTATTAATAAACAATTCATAATTTTTATTAAAAGAAATTCTAAGAATAAAAATATATAAATTTTTATTAATAAGAATTAATATTTTTTTAAATATTAAAATGTAATTAATATTAAAATATTATTTTTTCATTAATTAATATTTTTCATCAATAATTTTTATTAATAAAAAATGTAGAATTTTTATTAAAATAAATTCTAAGAATAAAAACGCCTTTCAAATGCAAAATTTAGTTAGTAGTTGAAAATCTGACAAAAAAAAAAGAGCACCTGCCTTTTAACCATTTCATGCGTGTCAAATATACCCCCAATCACAATCATAATGATTGTTAAAATCATAATTTCATACGCACATTCCACTTTGCAGGCATGTTCACGACCCTAAATGAGGAATAGTCACGCAAGTTCAACAAAAACTAGTTTAATCAGTATTGCCGAGAAACATAATATATTGATCGATCTCGCAACGTCTGCTCAATCTTCATCCTTCTCTGATGTCATATCCTGCGGTGCTGACGTGGGCTTTCTTGGCCCGAGTGTGTAACTGTTCTACAGTGAGATTAAACTAACGCTCTCCTCTCAGCTCTCATCTTTTCAAATGGCTTTATTGGCTGGCATTCCGGTCGGCTGAGGTTCCGGAACGAACGCGAACGCATCAAAATCACCGCGGCAGCACTATAGTTGTGATTACCCAGAATGCAACTCACTTTAGATTAGAGTGAAGATGAAAACCATATGAAGCGTTTAGAGGACCAGCAGTGTGTGTGTGTGTGTGTGGAGTCCGGCTGACTCATGGCTTTAATACACACTCACTTCCTGTTTTAATGGCCGTTCTGAGGAAGAGGAGAGAGGATGGGTGGGTTGGATGGGGCTACAGAGTGGGTTTGAATATTAATGCTCCTCTGCAATACAGTGGGCATCAGTAATGCAGACACATACGTAATCGTGTGGAGAGATGGAAAATGTTCAGAAATCCCCTCACTTCTGTATGAAGAGACTTCTGCTAATCTATAATACATGACCTCTTCTTTTTCTAAATATACACATCTATATACTGCACGTCTCTCACAGCGGGACAGAAATACAGCTGAGTTTTAAGTCTGAAAGTTGTTGCAGAGAGGTTTGAACGGACAAACATCAACTTTGATCTCATTTTGTTCTGATGTATTTGCTCGTTATTTATCTGAGGCTAAATATTACTCTTGTGTTTGTTATCCACAGTGAAGAAGGCCAAGTATGATGGACCGCAGGGTGAGTGAACCAACATCACACATGATTTCACAGCTTCTGTGAGTCTCTTCTGTATTGGTCAACTGGTAGATAGACAGATAGATAGACGGATGGATGGATCGATGGAGATGGATAGATAGGTGGATAGATGGATAGAGATAGACGGATAGATGGATGGATAGATACAGATAGATGGATGGATGGATGGAAGGATATGGATGGATGGATGGATGATGGATGGAAAGATGGATGGATGGATAGATAGAGATGGATGGATGGATGGAAGGATAGATAGACAGTTGGATAGATGTATGGATGGATGGAAGGATATGGATGGATGGATAGAGATAGATGGATGGATGGGTGGATGGATAGACTGATGGATGGATGGATGGAAGGATATGGATGGATGGATAGAGATAGATAGATGGATGGATGGATAGATAGAGATGGATGGATGATGGATGGATGGATGGATGGAAGGATATGGATGATGGATGGATGGATGGATGGATGGATAGAGATAGACAGATGGATAAAGAGATGGATAGAGAGATGGATAGAGATAGATGGATGGATGGGTGGATGGATAGATAGACTGATGGATGGATGGATTGATGGATGGAAGGATATGGATGGATGGATAGAGATAGATAGAGAGATGGATGGATGGATGGATGGATGGATGGATGGAAGGATATGGATGATGGATGGATGGATAGAGATAGACAGATGGATAAAGAGATGGATAGAGAGATAGATAAATAGATAGACAGATAGATGGATGGATAGATATGGATGGATAGAGATGGATGGATGGATGGATGGATGGATAGATGGAAGGAAATGGAGGGATGGATGGATAGAGATAGATGGATGGATGGATGGAAGGATAGATATGGATGGAAAGATGGATGGATAGAGATGGATGGATGGATGGATGGAAGGATATGGATGGATGGATGGATGGATAGATGGAAGGAAATGGAGGGATGGATGGATAGAGATAGATGGATGGATGGATGCATAGATGGAAGGATATGGATGGATGGATGGATGGATAGAGATAGATAGATGGATGGATAGATAGATAGATGGGTGGATGTTTTTTAAATCAGAACAAGGTACATAGAAATTGTTCAGTGACAAAAACACTTCCAAAGTCATTCCTTTCTCTGTTTTTCTATTAATTCCCATTCCAAAAAAATAAAACACTGAAATATGAATTAATAGAGGGAAAAGTGGGGAGGAGGTTTTCTCTCGGCTTCAAAGAGGGAAGAGTACGTCTCCAAACAGACAGGTTTGCATGTTCTCTGAGAAGGTTCTGATTGATCCTCTGAGAAAATATAATTTTTTCAGTTTCTGGAAACATCATTATGTCAGTAAAGCGACGAGGCTTCAGATGTTCTCCTTCTGGAGATTAAAGCTGCAAAAACCACGGCATTTTCTTTATCTTGAGCTATTTGAACATCGTCTCCTCTGATACCAAACAAATCGTTGACGGGGTCAGGGTGAATTCTTCAGTTTAAAGTCTCAGAAACACTGGATATGAATCTTAAGATTGATATTTTTTAATCTTTTTGCTCACGCAGAGAAATTCAACACGTATGTGACTCTGAAGGTTCAGAATGTGAAGAGTACGACTATTGCCGTACGGGGCAGCCAACCCAGCTGGGAGCAAGACTTCATGTTGTGAGTCCTTCATATTTCTGTCCTCCTTTGGTTTTTTTTGCTTTCACTTCCTCTTGAGGCTGAGATTTACTTTAAGCAAAACCGAATAACAAACTGGTGTGACATCGTTTCAAACAAAATCAGTTCGTTTGGAGTTCATTTCAGGAGATTGGCTAACTTTCGATAAATTTCCCACCGGCTGGTAAACACCTTGTTCGTGGCGATGATGTAATAAGTGGGTGTGGCTCTGAGGCTCCGCCTTCTTTGAGGTGAAAACCTTCATTTCTTCTGTCATTAATTCTAATTTAAAGTGACATTGACACGTTTAAGATCCTTTAACCCTCTGATGCTCTTCGCCTGGCTTTTTTTTTTAAATGAAATCAATGTATTATTGATAATGTTTTTTATTTAATATTTTTTTATTTTTAGGGGCTTTTATGGTACTATCTGAAGTGAACTTTTGTAAAGTGAAGTTAAAAAAAGCTTTAGAATTTTACATTATAGTTATGAAAAATGCAAAAAATACTGTAATTTTTTTTTTTAAATGAAACATATATTTTCCAAAATACGTTTTACTCTAAATCTGCAAGAAAATCAAAGTCATAAATCCAAACAAGTCCAAATTTGAGCTTTATATCTCAAAAAATGAGCTTTCAGTAAGATTTTATTTGGGCGGAGTACCAAACGCTTCCACTAGATGAAATTTGTTTCCCATTCATTTCCCATGCGTGACTTTTTTTTTTCAAGACCGTGAACGTTTTCAAATCATGTTCATGATTTTTTTGGTGTATTGTCATAGCAATTTGACAAGTTTCGTTTCAACTCTATGGAAGCCCGTTTCCACCACTGTTGAGAAAAAAAAAAATTCCGCAAGTCGTAATAATGAGAAACTTTCTCATAATAATGACTTAACATCTCATAATAATGACTTAGTATCTCATAATAATGACTTAATATCTCATAATAATGACTTAGTATCTCATAATAATGAGAAACTTTCTCATAATAATGACTTAGTATCTCATAATAATGACTTAGTATCTCATAATAATGAGAAACTTTCTCATAATAATGACTTAGTATCTCATAATAATGAGAAACTTTCTCATAATAATGACTTAGTATCTCATAATAATGACTTAACATCTCATAATAATGACTTAATATCTCATAATAATGACTTAACATCTCATAATAATGACTTAATATCTCATAATAATGACTTAGTATCTCATAATAATGACTTAGTATCTCATAATAATGACTTAGTATCTCATAATAATGACTTAACATCTCATAATAATGACTTAGTATCTCATAATAATGACTTAGTATCTCATAATAATGACTTAACATCTCATAATAATGACTTAATATCTCATAATAATGACTTAGTATCTCATAATAATGACTTAGTATCTCATAATAATGACTTAACATCTCATAATAATGACTTAGTATCTCATAATAATGACTTAATATCTCATAATAATGACTTAATATCTCATAATAATGACTTAGTATCTCATAATATAATAATGACTTAGTATCTCATAATAATGACTTAGTATCTCATAATAATGACTTAGTATCTCATAATAATGACTTAGTATCTCATAATAATGACTTAGTATCTCATAATAATGACTTAACATCTCATAATAATGACTTAGTATCTCATAATAATGACTTAGTATCTCATAATAATGACTTAACATCTCATAATAATGACTTAGTATCTCATAATAATGACTAACATCTCATAATAATGACTTAGTATCTCATAATAATGACTTAATATCTCATAATAATGACTTAGTATCTCATAATAATGACTAACATCTCATAATAATGACTTAATATCTCATAATAATGACTAACATCTCATAATAATGACTTAGTATCTCATAATAATGACTTAATATCTCATAATAATGACTTAGTATCTCATAATAATGACTTAACATCTCATAATAATGACTTAGTATCTCATAATAATGACTAACATCTCATAATAATGACTTAGTATCTCATAATAATGACTTAACATCTCATAATAATGACTTAATATCTCATAATAATGACTTAGTATCTCATAATAATGACTTAGTATCTCATAATAATGACTTAACATCTCATAATAATGACTTAGTATCTCATAATAATGACTTAATATCTCATAATAATGACTTAATATCTCATAATAATGACTTAGTATCTCATAATATAATAATGACTTAGTATCTCATAATAATGACTTAGTATCTCATAATAATGACTTAGTATCTCATAATAATGACTTAGTATCTCATAATAATGACTTAGTATCTCATAATAATGACTTAACATCTCATAATAATGACTTAGTATCTCATAATAATGACTTAGTATCTCATAATAATGACTTAACATCTCATAATAATGACTTAGTATCTCATAATAATGACTAACATCTCATAATAATGACTTAGTATCTCATAATAATGACTTAATATCTCATAATAATGACTTAGTATCTCATAATAATGACTAACATCTCATAATAATGACTTAATATCTCATAATAATGACTAACATCTCATAATAATGACTTAGTATCTCATAATAATGACTTAATATCTCATAATAATGACTTAGTATCTCATAATAATGACTTAACATCTCATAATAATGACTTAGTATCTCATAATAATGACTAACATCTCATAATAATGACTTAGTATCTCATAATAATGACTTAACATCTCATAATAATGACTTAGTATCTCATAATAATGACTTAATATCTCATAATAATGACTTAACATCTCATAATAATGACTTAGTATCTCATAATAATGACTTAATATCTCATAATAATGACTTAACATCTCATAATAATGACTTAGTATCTCATAATAATGACTAACATCTCATAATAATGACTTAGTATCTCATAATAATGACTTAATATCTCATAATAATGACTTAGTATCTCATAATAATGACTTAACATCTCATAATAATGACTTAGTATCTCATAATAATGACTAACATCTCATAATAATGACTTAGTATCTCATAATAATGACTTAACATCTCATAATAATGACTTAGTATCTCATAATAATGACTTAATATCTCATAATAATGACTTAACATCTCATAATAATGACTTAGTATCTCATAATAATGACTTAATATCTCATAATAATGACTTAGTATCTCATAATAATGACTTAGAATCTCATAATAATGACTTAGTATCTCATAATAATGACTTAATATCTCATAATAATGACTTAATATCTCATAATAATGACTTAATATCTCATAATAATGACTTAATATCTCATAATAATGACTTAGTATCTCATAATAATGACTTAATATCTCATAATAATGACTTAGTATCTCATAATAATGACTTAGTATCTCATAATAATGACTTAATATCTCATAATAATGACTTAATATCTCATAATAATGACTTAATATCTCATAATAATGACTTAGTATCTCATAATAATGACTTAATATCTCATAATAATGACTTAATATCTCATAATAATGACTTAACATCTCATAATAATGACTTAACATCTCATAATAATGACTTAGTATCTCATAATAATGACTTAATATCTCATAATAATGACTTAATATCTCATAATAATGACTTAATATCTCATAATAATGACTTAGTATCTCATAATAATGACTTAATATCTCATAATAATGACTTAATATCTCATAATAATGACTTAGTATCTCATAATAATGACTTAATATCTCATAATAATGACTTAATATCTCATAATAATGACTTAATATCTCATAATAATGACTTAGTATCTCATAATAATGACTTAATATCTCATAATAATGACTTAATATCTCATAATAATGACTTAACATCTCATAATAATGACTTAACATCTCATAATAATGACTTAGTATCTCATAATAATGACTTAACATCTCATAATAATGACTTAATATCTCATAATAATGACTTAATATCTCATAATAATGACTTAGTATCTCATAATAATGACTTAATATCTCATAATAATGACTTAATATCTCATAATAATGACTTAGTATCTCATAATAATGACTTAATATCTCATAATAATGACTTAATATCTCATAATAATGACTTAGTATCTCATAATAATGACTTAACATCTCATAATAATGACTTAATATCTCATAATAATGACTTAATATCTCATAATAATGACTTAGTATCTCATAATAATGACTTAGTATCTCATAATAATGACTTAATATCTCATAATAATGACTTAGTATCTCATAATAATGACTTAGTATCTCATAATAATGACTTAGTATCTCATAATAATGACTTAGTATCTCATAATAATGACTTAGTATCTCATAATAATGACTTAATATCTCATAATAATGACTTAGAATCTCATAATAATGACTCAACATCTTTTACTTAATAAAAAAAGTTTTTTTTATGAAGTTAAAGATACGAAGTCATCATTATGAGATTCTAAGTCATTATTATGAGAAAGTTTCTCATTATTATGACTTACGGAATTTTTTTTTTCTCAACAGTGGCGGGAATGGGCTGATGAATTCTGATGAAGTAAAAAATTCTAAAAAATAAGAATTTTTTTCGCTTTAAAGTGACCGAAGAGCACCTATTTTATAAAGTAAATGTAAGGTGATGTGACCTGAAAAGAGTGTAATGGGCCTTGAATAGAGTTTTAAGTATCAACTTTGTCTCAGAGGTTTCTCCTAAAATTCTTCAGGGCGAATAAAAATATAAATAAATGAATCGATAGTTTTAGCTATAAATAAGCTCTAAAATGAATGTGGATAGCAGCTCAGATCATATGATCTACAGTAAATTTGAACTGAAATATTTCAGACTTTTGATTACCGATTTTGGTCTAAACATAGCCGTCTAATGGAGACACATGTGAGATTACAGGGCTGTTTTTCCTCTGAAACAGCTCCATTACATTTCTTCTCTGTGAGTATAAAGTCACGCTTTCATGCGGTCTAGCCTGTTTTCTCCTCTCACTTGCTCGGTATCTTCTGTTTGATTGCTCAGCTCTATCGCTGTCATCTTCACTTTATCTCCGTGTTTTGCTCCTTCATTCGCCAGCGCACTCTCTCCCGCGTTCATTCATATATCTCTCTCTCGTTCATTGATGGCAGACGGCGTACAGATGAACTGGAAGCGTCTGCGCTGGTGCAGCACGGCTGTTCTTGCGTAACCCGGCTCTGCGGAGAATCTCTGCTGAACGTGTTCAGAATGGAATATCACACTGCATACTGTACATATATATATATAAGACATTTTGATGGTCTGATCAAATAATAAGTCATGGTTTCATTAAAAATTTATATTTCTTCCAGGTCGTTTATTATACTAGAAATAGAGGCATTACGGGAGACAATATTTGAATAATTACTCTGTTGTATATAATTCGCCAGATTTTTTCCTAAAAACATAAATATATATTAATTTTTCTGATTTATGGAGCGATCAAAATCTCCTTTGCGCTCAACAATCTCAAACAAGAGTTTCGAACATGACTTTTAGCATTTAGACTTTAATGCATCATTTGCATATTTAAACATTGAGTAAAATTTTTTTTTTCACCCTATTCACCTGTATAGTCTTGCCTTAAGTGATTAATATTTACAGAATTGATATATTATTACTTATTATTTATATATTATGTCTTTATATATAATATATTTGAACTTTTGAGCAGCTCACACCTGTTTTGCAGGTTATTTCTGATTATTTTGCTGATTAATCGGACAAGTTTGATTATTTTCCTGATTAATCGAGTAAATTGAAAAATTAAAATTTTTTGCAGATTAATCGGGCAATTTCTGAGGTTTTTTTTGCCAATTAATCGGGTAACTTCTGATTATTTTTTGCCGATTAATCGGGTATTCCGTTTTTAATTTTTTGCCGATTAATCGGGGTAATTTCTGATTATTTTGCTGATTAATAGGACAATTTTGATTATTTTCCTGATTAATCGAGTAAATTGAAAAAATAATTTTTTTTGCAGATTAATCGGGCAATTTCTGAGGTTTTTTTTGCCAATTAATCGGGTAACTTCTGATTATTTTTTGCTGATTAATCGGGTATTCCGTTTTTAATTTTTTTGCCGATTAATCGGGGTAATTTCTGATTATTTTGCTGATTAATCGGACAAGTTTGATTATTTTCCTGATTAATCGAGTAAATTGAAAAATTAAAATTTTTTGCAGATTAATCGGGCAATTTCTGAGGTTTTTTTTGCCAATTAATCGGGTAACTTCTGATTATTTTTTGCCGATTAATCGGGTATTCCGTTTTTAATTTTTTGCCGATTAATCGGGGTAATTTCTGATTATTTTGCTGATTAATAGGACAATTTTGATTATTTTCCTGATTAATCGAGTAAATTGAAAAATTAAAATTTTTTGCAGATTAATCGGGCAATTTCTGAGGTTTTTTTTGCCAATTAATCGGGTAACTTCTGATTATTTTTTGCCGATTAATCGGGTAACTTCTGATTATTTTTTGCTGATTAATCGGGTATTCCGTTTTTAATTTTTTTGCCGATTAATCGGGGTAATTTCTGATTATTTTGCTGATTAATCGGACAAGTTTGATTATTTTCCTGATTAATCGAGTAAATTGAAAAATTTAAATTTTTTGCAGATTAATCGGGCAATTTCTGAGGTTTTTTTGCCAATTAATCGGGTAACTTCTGATTATTTTTTGCCGATTAATCGGGTATTCCGTTTTTAATTTTTTGCCGATTAATCGGGGTAATTTCTGATTATTTTGCTGATTAATAGGACAATTTTGATTATTTTCCTGATTAATCGAGTAAATTGAAAAAATAATTTTTTTTGCAGATTAATCGGGCAATTTCTGAGGTTTTTTTTGCCAATTAATCGGGTAACTTCTGATTATTTTTTGCCGATTAATCGGGTAACTGTTGATTATTTTTGCCAATTAATCGAGTAATTTTTTTATTAGTTTTGCCGATTAATCGAGTAATTTTATTTTATTTTATTTTTTATTTCTTATTATTTATATATTATGTCTTTATGTATAATATATTTGATCTTTTGAGCAGCTCACTCCACACTCAGAACGCCGTAGCGTCTCAGAAATGCAAATGTCTTTTCTCCTCTCGTGGTTTTCTTTCTAACAATGTGTCCTGCTGTTTTGCAAATTAGATATGTGGCGTATTTCTCCCAGCCATGATTTGTTTCCTATTTGTTTCCATTTTGCCGTGATGTAATTATGTAAAGCAGTTTAGTCTATGAAATCTTCTCAGTGTGGTGCCAACAATCAACCCAGATGAGCAACAAATGCAAATGTCTCCCCATAAACATCAAATCTTGATTCCAAGCGAGCTCTTCACCCACGCAGCTCTTGGTTAGTGCTTTGCTACTTCACGCCAGGCTTGATGTTGAATAAAAGCCTTTTACTTTCTTCTGCAGAACATCCCATTTTCTTTATGAAATATACAAATAGCCCTTCCCTCTGTCTAAAATGACCCGTTTTGAAGGCACAGCTCCTGAAAGGCTCGCCTTTTTGCTATTTAAAGGGCGTGCAGCAGCACATGAACATTTTTAAATATTAAAAATGAAAGGATTCCTATCTGGAGAAGTGTGTGACGTCACATGTCGCACAGTATCAAAACGAGCTCGATTAAATAAATGCTTCGTTGATAATGAGGAGGTTATTTTAAGCTATGCATCTTGTAGGATGTTTTATGGGTGCAAAGAACTCTTATATGTCAAAAGATCGACGCAAATTTGATTTTTCGTGTCATGACTCCTTTAAATATTTAAAATTGATGAAATATTTTCCTCCTATCTTGATTGTTTAAAAAGAATGATCATTTTATGGATTTAGTTGTTATTTTAATTCATTTTTAATTTGAATTCAATTTTATTTATTAAGCATCTCCACTACAATAAATTGAAATAACCCATTAAACATGAAAGTATCACGCACTCATTTAAGACATTTCTCCTTATATGGAATCTTTCTAGCACAAAGGGTTCTTTAAAATTCTATATCGAACTCCACTGAACCTGCTCTGCCACCTTCATTTATCTTCATCTAATGCTTGCTCTTGCTTTCTGTTTTCTCTCTCTTCCTGTCTAGTGAGATAAATCGTCTGGATCTGGGTCTCACTGTGGAGGTGTGGAATAAAGGGCTGATCTGGGACACCATGGTCGGCTATGTTTGGATGCCGCTGCAGAACATCCGCCAATCAAATGAGGTCGGTGGGTTTTTATGAGACCAACATTTCAGTGGTTGATATGAACGCCATTATTGATACCAATTTCAATATGACAGCAAAAAGAAATAATGTAGTAAAATATTATTTTATAGAAAAAAGTTAAATTTCAAGTTGTCATTTTGGTAATCGAGTAATCTGACGATTATTTCGTTGATTAATCGAGTAATTAGGATTATTTTTTTGCCGTATTTTGTTTTTTGTTTTTCATTTTTGTCGATGAATTGGGTAATTTCTGTTTTTTTGTTTGTTTGTTTTTTGCAAGTTTGATTATTTTCCTAATTAATCGAGTAATTTTTGGGGGAAGGGGGGGTTTGTCAATTAATTTTGCCGATTAATTGGCTAATATCCGATTTGCCGTTTAATCGGGTAATTTCTGGGGGGTTTTTTGCCAATTAATCAGGTAACTTCCAATTTTTTTCCCTACGATTAATACGATTATTAATATTATTTTTTATTTTTTTTTGCCGATTAATCGGGTAGTTTCTAAGTATTTTTTGCTGATTAATCGGGTAACTTCTGATTATTTTTGCCGATTACTCGGGTAGTTTCTAAGTATTTTTTGCTGATTAATCGGGTAACTTCTGATTATTTTGCCAATTAATCGACTAATTTTTGACTAGTGTTGCCGATTAATCGAGTAATTTTACTTTTATTTAATTTTTTGTGGTAATAAAAATAGACGAATATGACAAATAAGAAGATAGCCGTTAATAAGATTTTTATTCTCAATAATGTCTTAATAATGAGTCTCAAGGTGTGGCCATATTTGATGTTAAATTTTTATTTCTGTTATGATATTGTGGGCTTCTTTACATCTCATAAGCCTTGAAAGAGCAACATATGAGCAAAACATGTGCTCTGTGGGGCGATCAAACTGAAATATAAAACAGATGATCGTGGGTGTGATGTCAGATAAGGGGAAGTGAAGGTCACGTTATTTGATTAGATGCGGTGCAGACGCAGGACGCGCTGCTGGATTTATGGGCGCAGTTACTCAGACCTCCTCGTGAGCCTCTACCCTTCCTGTCCTGTTACATAAGCCAATGCTTGCTTTATTTAAAGTCAGCGGTTTCACTGAGGCGCTTCCATTTGCTGCTTTTATGTCCCATTTTTAATATGACCCTGAGTTTTTCCTCATGCGTTCATGAATAATATATCATATGCTCTCAATAATGAATGAGTATTTTCTTCTCTCTCCGCTTCTGACGTTCTGATGTTTGTGTGATTTGAAGCCATCGAGGCATTCATTGTGTTTTCTAAACATTGAGGATGATTTTTGTATGTGCATTTGACCCTGGACCACAAAACCACTCATAAAGGGTACATTTTTTGAAACTGAGGTTTATACATCATCTGAAAGCTGAATAAATAGACTGTATTCTTATCAAAAATAAATCAAAATATTGAGAAAATCACATTTAAAGTCGTCCAAATGAAGTCCTCAGCCATGCATATTGTAACGAGCAGGCCGCGAGAGATAATGAGCGTAACCTGCGCGCTACACCGGTCTCGTGTCTCTCACGGAGGAGTTCCGGAAGCATAAAAGAGGAGCGACGACAGTGAAGGACGAGAGAGGACCAGGCCTGGACTTTATGTTGTGTTTTATTTTGTTTGTGTTCCTCACGGCGACTGCCGCCCTTTTACTTTCATTTTGTTGTTTGTTTTTGAGTTTATTAAAAAGTATGTTGAACGTTCGCCGGTTCCCGCCTCCTTCCTTCCATTTAACCCCGTTACACATATCCACTCACAAAAATTAATTTGGTTCCCACTGGTCCCAATTCACATGCTTATGCACTATTCTATACCATTTTTCAGTATAAATAAAGTGTGATTAGTGTTTTCACACTGAAAAGTCCAACAATAGGAAGTGCACTTCAACTTCCCACTTAATTTACTGACTGTCAAATGAAGTGGACACAAACTAGTCATCTTAATGTCATACACTAGACAGTAGGGTTCATAATGCATAGTTAAAGACTTTAGATATACAAAGGTGTTGCACTGTTTACGATGAATGGGACAACGTGCAATATGGCAAGATAAGTCCCGCCTTCTAAATAAAAGAGCCAATCACTGATTGGTAAAATCATTGTGTTTCTTTGGCGTACTGTAAGTGCATAGTGTATGAATAGTGTGTCATTTGGCACATATCCTGTGTGTAGATGTGTGAATATAGTTCATTTGTGTGTGTGTGTCTGTGTTTCAGGAAGGACCAGGGGAATGGCTGACTCTAGATTCTCAGGTCATTATGGCGGATAATGAAATCTGTGGCACCAAAGATCCGACATTCCACCAACTGCTTCTGGACACGCGCTTCGAACTGCCGCTGGGTGAGGTCATACTCGCTATAAACACAAAAATACAGCTCATACACAGACACCATCAAAGAAAAACGTCTGTTAGCTCATCTGTATGATCATGTGACCCTAAAATCAACCGCTACCATTCAAAAGTTCGGATTTTTTTAATGTTTATGACATTAATTTGATCAAAAATGCATTAAAAACAGTAATACTGTGAAATGTTATTATTGTGAATATATTGTAAAATACAATTTATTCCTGTGATTCAAAGCTGAATTTTCAGCATCACTCAAGTCTTTTTTTTAATCATTATAAATGTTGAAAGCAGCTCATTTTATTTTTTCGTGATTCTTCGATGAACAGAAAGTTGATTAATTTAGATGAAATAGAATCTTTTGTAACATTATAAATGTCTTTACTGGCACTTTTAATCAATTTGAGCGTAAACGTTCCGTTTATCTATTTCATTTAAATGGATAAAAACACATGCGCAGACAAGTAGAAAATCATGGGACTGTGATGTACTGTAAATTAAAGGCTGTTTTCTCCCAACTTACTGTTTTAATAGGAAATGCGTCAACAAAATAAAGAAAATTGTATTTATCGTTTAAACATCATGTTCTTCGTCCTGTTGAATTGCTTTTTACTTCTTCAAACCTGCTTTTAAACGGCCTCAAAGAAAAGATGAGCCTTTCTAAATGAGGTGTTGCTCTCAAAAAGACCGTGTTCAGCAGAAACACACCTCAATGTTAATGAGCTGCTTTCCCTCTGAAGAGACCCTGCTGTCTGTAGACGTGTGACATCTGTCTGAACGGAGGCTTTCCAGCTTGAAAACCGTCCATTTAGACAGTCTGAAGGTTATTTTGTGTCATATTCACTCTTGTAGTTCGGTTCTCTTGGTTCTTTTGGTCCAGTCCTGGTTCTCTTAGCATTAACACCGTACCTAATGATACCAAACAAAAAAAGGCTTTTATATTTTGCGACTGAACATCCAAAACTACTATGACGGTAGTTTTACCCGCTGAGAACTCACGGAGAGCTTATAAAAATGGTCAAAACAGCGGCAGGAATCCCTCCGTCACGCACACAAACGAAGGTTCTGACGACTGTGACAAACTTATATTATGCTTATGTGCAACATCACGACTATGATTTTTAGGGTCGCATTTTGTGACATCACGCCCTGTTTTTGCTTCGTCTACACTTAAAAAAATATATTTTTTTAAAGTTTTATGTAATTTAATGACATAGCAATTTTCCATCCATTTGGATGACATAGTTTTAACATAAACAAACTAATAAACTTAATGTGATTCATATTTGTCAGTCATATGTAAATGAGATAGGTCAAATTTATGTAATAGTTGCGAGATTAAATGTCTGATTTCATTTGTAGTTCTTGTGTTTCTCTGTCCTTCAGTGATTCTGCTTGTTAACAGCAGGCGTTCATCATTACTGCTCCATCATCACTTAATGATCTCATGAACTCTGACACTGCTTCAACGGTACTTTAACTCAGTAGTGCGCGCACACATGACCACTAAACAGTGTTCACTAACCTGTGAACTATTACATCAATCTAACCTATCTCATTTACATATGACTGACAAATATGAATCACATTAAGTTTGTTTATGTTAAAACGATGTCATCCAAACGGATGGAAAATTGCTATGTCATTAAATGACATAAAACTCATGTTTAGACTGAAATATTCATGCTGTGTTCATACATGTATTTCAGGGTTGGAAACCAAAATGTGGTGCAAAAAAAGTCTCAGAATGAGTTATTTTCTATTTCTAGCACATTTGCATTTTATACAACATTTCAAGAAACAGTAAGTTAATAGGCTATTAAGTTACTTACATTTTTAGACTTATTATTATTATTATTATTATACATGCTTGTCTCTGAATAAACGCACGTTTTTTGAACGAATAGTTCAACAGCCGTTTTGAATGAATCATTTGACGGAATGATTCAATGCCTAACTCGTCAAGACGATGATTCGTCGCCACCTACTGGCGGTTTTAATATCATTTCATTCTAGCTGAGGGACGGATTTTTTTGTTTTCGGTCGTGATCGTAACAATAGGAGATAGAATGCGTTTATAAATAGAGATGACATTGAAAATATAGCATACAATGTTTTTGTTTTGTCTTTTTTTCTGGAGGGCGGGCCGGAGTTTTCTTTGAATTGCAAAGGCCACCGCCTTGTTTAGTGGCAGCAGTCAAATGAATCGCACTGACGGAGAAATCGTACCAGAGTTCGTTTATATAAAACCAAACCATCTGAAACTAGTGATGACTTAGTCTTTCTCCCGCAGACATCCCGGAAGAAGAGGCTCGATACTGGGCCAAAAAACTGGAGCAGCTCAACGCCATGCGAGACCAGGATGTGAGTCTGTCCTCTCTCTGTGCTGACCATGTGTGGACTGAAGTGATTCCCACGATGTCGTTCTGTTATTGTTATAGTTGTGGTGTGAACTCTGCTATTCTTTTATATTTCGATTTTTAGAACTATCGGTATGAAAAGGCCTTAAGGCTCCGTTCCAAACCCTAGTGAGATGCCATGCTGTCTACATAGGGAGTTAACCTTCTAAGACAGCATCCTAACAAGGATGTTGCCTCATTAGCAAGGTTATTATAGTTTAGTAAAACTAAAACCATGAAGAAACATTTTGATTACTTGAAATTAAATAAACTGAAATAAAATGTGTATAAAAAAATAAACTTATTTTATTTCATCTAGTTTCCAAGGCAAATTTACCCATTTTAATTTTTTCAACTAATAAAAAATGACTAAATATAAAAAAATATATATAAAATATGATATATATATATATAAAATATTATATATATATTATATCATATTTTATATATATATTATATAATATATATATTATATCATATTATATATATATATCATATTATAGATATAATATATATTATATATATATATGAAAATATAAATATAAAATCAAAATATTAATAAAAACTAGAAATAAAAATGACAAAACACAACAAAAACTTTAACTAAATTTAAAATGAAAATATAAAAATAAAAACTAATAAAAACGAGTATTGCATCTCAGTTAAACATCAATAGTGACTCGTTCTAAAACACTCTTTTACTCTTGAAAATGAGTTTGAAATTGTTTTTAGTGTTTAGTGAATGCTTATTTTCAACGTTTCTTTCGCAATCTTTTTTTTTTAAACTCATCACAATGCATTGTGGGATTGTCTTCTCTAATTTAAAACTGCCTTAAAATTTGCCGAAAAGAGGAAATATAATTACGCTGCTTTCCTGTAGAAACGTTAATCTCAGGAGCTCAACTATGATCCCTTAAATGCTGCCTGTGTGGGTTTTGGAATAGACAACAAAGCATTTCTTGTTCAGATCAAGTGTGAACGAGAGCTGTTGTAGACATTTTTCTCATTACTGTGTCAGTGTTCGATTAATTGTGTGTGTGATTTGTGTTGCAGTATTCATATCAGGAGGTTCAGGAGAGGCCGCTGTCTGTACCTGGAACACAGTGCTGTGAGTCCGACCTTCTAAAAAAGCTTCAACTTTTTTTGGTTAAAAACGATCCAAAATCAAATATTACTTACTACTTTTTACTTTATTATTACTATCTAAGCTTGTAATAGTGTTTTATTATTCGAGCGGTACTGGTGGGTTTCTGTGGGAAAGACTCTGTGATTCTGAAGTACAGTGACTGACAACAAACGTTAGATTCATCCGAGACACGTGTAAAAATGATAATTCTGCAAATAACTGCAATTGCGGCTTTCAAACAGAGATGGCGACAAAGAGGCAAAACTTACAGACTGCAGCTTTAAATCTTCATCAAATTACACAAAAAGGTTCATTTCCCCTTCTTTCAGTTCCAAAAGCTGACATTTTCGGGCAAATATTACTAAATATTTATTAATAAGTGACTGAAGTTCATTGAACTTTATGAATGGAAGTTTTGTGGAAATCCATTAATATAGTTTTTGATCATATTTCGAATTATTTTTATATTTTCTATTAAAAAGTTTTAGTAATTTTTGTCATTTTTATTTTGTTTTTAAAATATGTCTATATTGTTTTTATTCATTAGTTTTAGTTATTTTTAATATGGATTAGTGTTATTTTAGTATCATTAATATTCTATTTTATTTTTGTTATTATTATATTTTTTATTTTTAACAGTTAAAGTTTTTATTCAAATGTATTATTTAGTTTTAGTTATTTTAGTACAGATTTGTGTAATTTTTTGCATCAGTGATATACTATTATATTTTTCTTAATAATTTGAATTATATTTTATTTTTGCATTGTCTGTTTCACTTTCATTTTGTTAATGTTTTAATAATTTTGTTGTATTTTTTTCATTTTTTTTTTTTTTTTTTTTTTTTAAATGTCTAAAATATGCTTTAGTCATTTTTGTATTTAAAGTTAAACTAAACAAAAATGAGAAATGTTGGCAACTAGCTGGAATAAAATAAGTTGATTGAATTTTATTTTATTTCAGTTAATGTATATTTTGTTTCAAGCAACATTTTTTTGTTGTCAGCTGAATCACATTCACAGTTCTGGGCATCTAAACCACTAATACAGTAGCGGTTCAGCTCTTCCTGTACGTGTCACTGTTAATGTGATTTATGAATGACGGTAATGACGGAAGTACCGCAGAAAGCTGAATGAGCAGCTGTGTGCATGAATGGAGCTCTGACTTACTGTGACTTACCCTTTTATTTCACTCACACACACACACACACACACACACACGCACTCCTTGAGTGCTGCTGATGCAGCTCCCAGAGGGGGCGGGGCTAGACTGTGGGACTTACTCATTGGTTGAGCCATGCAGCTGGGAATCATCACTGGACGGCGGCCAGTAACACATCACCTTAATCACAGAACACTGAGTCATCACGACGAGACTTAACCCTGTTGCAGGAAGAGACGCAGACAGAGTTTGTGACAAAGCGAACCCCGGCTAGCAACAAATGTTGCGAGAACGTTTTGATAATGTTCCCATTAAGTTAACATGAAAACGTTATTTCTGAATGTTCTCTGAACTAGGCTAAAAAATATATCACAATTTAAAAACCTACTAAATATAAATGAACTATTTTGCAAGTGTACAGCCAAAGTAATTTCTACGGTGGCCGAGAGAGCTCAAAAGCACATATAAATAAAAAAAACACATGCAAATAATAAAAAAAAACGCATGCAAATAATAAAAAAAACACATGCAAATAATAAAAAAAACGCATGCAAATAAAAAAAGCACATGCAAATAAAAAAACGCATGCAAATAAAAAAAAAAACGCATGCAAATAAAAAAACGCATGTGCATGCACATATTTGCATGTGTTTTTTTATTTGCGTGTGGGTTTTTTTATTTGCATGTGGTTTTTTTATTTGCATGTGTTTTTTTATTTGCATGTGTTTTATTATTTGCAGCGCTTTGAGCTCTCTCGGCCACCGTAAATTTCCCTATATTTTAAATATGCAGCCTTACAAGGTTAGCAAAATATAATGACAGACTTTTGAGACCAAAGTAGTATTTCATTATTTTATAAATGAGATAAAACGTTGAATAACATGAGTTGGAATGATGTTTGTTCGTAGCTCTGCATTATGAGTGATTCTCTGTCTTCTCTTGTCTCTCACAGGTAACTGGTGGGGTGAACAGCAGAGTGAGTTTTCATATCTGTCATGATGAGCTCATTAATCTGACATCTGCTTTCCTGTTCATTTTGCCATCAGCGTTACATTTAGATAGCTTTGTGAGCATTTCAAGCTCGAAAAACACACACTCTCGATGGTTGACATGTTTTTTTACACTGACCGATATTCCACAAATAAACAGTCTTGAAGTTTACAGTTGAAGGCGGTAAATTTGTACGTAATCTGTACAATTTTAAATTGGCGAACTCTTTTGCAGTTTTAGCATGTGAGACTTCTAACATGCTAAAGGCAAGATGTTAGCAGTGTGCTAAACATGCTAGCAATATGCTTAATCGTGCTAAGAATGTGCTAACACATGCTAGGAACATGCTAATTCCTGCCAGCAACATGTTAAAGCATGTTAGAAATATGTTAAAACTTGTTAGCAACATGTTCATTGACACTAGTAATGTGCTAAAACATGCTAGCAACACGCTTACTCGAGCTAACAATGTGCTAACACATGCTAGCAACATGCTAATTCATTGTAGCGACAAGTTAAAGCATGCTAGAAATGTGTTAAAACTTGTTAGCAACATGTTCATTGACACTAGTAATGTGCTAAAACATGCTAGCAACACGCTTACTCGAGCTAACAATGTGCTAACACATGCTAGCAACATGCTAATTCATTGTAGCGACAAGTTAAAGCATGCTAGAAATGTGTTAAAACTTCTTAGCAACATGCTCTCTCATGTTAGCAACATGCTTAAACATACTAGCAACATACACAAAATGTTAGCAACATGCTTAATCGTGCTAACAATTTGCTAACACATGCTAATTAATGCCAGCAACATGAAATTAATGCTAGCAACATGTTAAAGCAGGCCAGAAATGTGTTAAAACTTGTTAGCGACATGTTAAAACATTCCAGTATTGTGCTAATTCATATTAACAAAATGCTAATTCATGTTAACATGCTAAAACATGCTAACAGCATGTTAAATCATGCTAGCAATGTGCTATGTCATGCTAACAACATGCTATATATGTTCTCAACGTGCAGATTTATGCTAATAACATGTTAAAACATGTTAACAAGTTCCAAAATGCTAAATCATGCTAGCAATGTCATCAAACTTGTTAACAACATGCTCATTTATGTTAACAGTGCTAAAACATGTTAGCATGCTAACAGCATAATAATTCTAGCAATGTGTTAAAACATACTAACAATGTGCTAGTTCATGTTAACAACATGCTAATTTATGGTAATGCATGCTAAAACATGCTAGCAACATGCAGATTCATGCTAAGAACATGCTAAATCATGCTAGCAATGTGTTGCTAACAAGTTTGAACATGTTCATTCATGTTAGCAACATGATAAAACATGCTAACAACACAACAAAACATGATGAAACATGCTAGGAAGCTTACAGAACTTTCAAACAAGCCAACATAAAATCTTTTTAAATCTACACTTGCAAATGGATAAAGTACAATAAAATAAACACATAAATGTGCATTTAGGATGTTTTTTTTTCGCTAGCAAAACCAAAATTGACCAGTGCATGACAAAACAACAGTTTTGCGTGTAGAACTGCACACTTTCTCACGGTCATGGCAGATTTGTGTGTGTTGTTGTGTTTTATCAGTCTTTCTAATGCTTTTGCCAATGCGTGTGTTTGATTTGTGTGTGTATAGATAATGATCCAGACAGCGCAATGGACGACCGAGACAGCGATTACCGCAGCGAGACCAGTAACAGTATACCACCCCGTACTACACCACATCTCAACCCAACGCCTCCGTCCACCAGTATCCCATGAGCCACCAGCACCGCAATCCCCGCGGCTCCTACTCACGCTCCATCAACAACTGTGACCTTGAGTACGACCATCCGAGAGGCATCAGGTGAGAGAGAAAGAGAAGGACAGTAATACTCAGTTCTTTTTACCCATCATGTGGTCATTACAGCAGTAGACAATGGTAACTCACAACTCTGACTTTATATCTCACAACTCTGACTTTATATCTCACAATTCTGACTTTATAACTCACAACTCTGACTTTATATCTCACAACTCTGACTTTATAACTCACAACTCTGACTTTATATCTCACAACTCTGACTTTATAACTCACAACTCTGACTTTATAACTCACAACTCTGACTTTATATCTCACAACTCTGACTTTATAACTCACAACTCTGACTTTATAACTCACAACTCTGACTTTATAACTCACAATTCTGACTTTATAACTCACAACTCTGACTTTATAACTCACAACTCTGACTTTATATCTCACAATTCTGACTTTATAACTCACAACTCTGACTTTATATCTCTCAACTCTGCCTTTATAACTCACAACTCTGACTTTATATCTCTCAACTCTGCCTTTATAACTCACAACTCTGACTTTATATCTCTCAACTCTGACTTTATATCTCTCAACTCTGACTTTATATCTCACAACTCTGACTTTATATCTCACAATTCTGACTTTATAACTCACAACTCTGACTTTATAACTCACAACTCTGACTTTATATCTCACAATTCTGACTTTATAACTCACAACTCTGACTTTATATCTCTCAACTCTGCCTTTATAACTCACAACTCTGACTTTATATCTCTCAACTCTGCCTTTATAACTCACAACTCTGACTTTATATCTCTCAACTCTGACTTTATATCTCTCAACTCTGCCTTTATAACTCACAACTCTGACTTTATATCTCTCAACTCTGACTTTATATCTCTCAACTCTGCCTTTATAACTCACAACTCTGACTTTATATCTCTCAACTCTGACTTTATATCTCACAATTCTGACTTTATATCTCTCAACTCTGACTTTATATCTCTCAACTCTGCCTTTATAACTCACAACTCTGACTTTATATCTCTCAACTCTGACTTTATATCTCACAATTCTGACTTTATAACTCACAATTCTGACTTTATAACTCACAATTCTGACTTTATATCTCTCAACTCTGCCTTTATAACTCACAACTCTGACTTTATATCTCTCAACTCTGACTTTATATCTCTCAACTCTGCCTTTATAACTCACAACTCTGACTTTATATCTCTCAACTCTGACTTTATAACTCACAACTCTGACTTTATATCTCTCAACTCTGCCTTTATATCTCTCAACTCTGACTTTATATCTCTCAACTCTGCCTTTATAACTCACAACTCTGACTTTATATCTCTCAACTCTGACTTTATATCTCTCAACTCTGACTTTATATCTCTCAACTCTGCCTTTATAACTCACAACTCTGACTTTATATCTCTCAACTCTGACTTTATATCTCACAATTCTGACTTTATAACTCACAATTCTGACTTTATATCTCTCAACTCTGCCTTTATAACTCACAACTCTGACTTTATATCTCTCAACTCTGACTTTATATCTCTCAACTCTGCCTTTATAACTCACAACTCTGACTTTATATCTCTCAACTCTGACTTTATATCTCTCAACTCTGCCTTTATAACTCACAACTCTGACTTTATATCTCTCAACTCTGACTTTATATCTCTCAACTCTGCCTTTATAACTCACAACTCTGACTTTATATCTCTCAACTCTGACTTTATATCTCACAATTCTGACTTTATATCTCTCAACTCTGACTTTATATCTCTCAACTCTGCCTTTATATCTCACAACTCTGACTTTATATCTCTCAACTCTGACTTTATATCTCTCAACTCTGCCTTTATAACTCACAACTCTGACTTTATATCTCTCAACTCTGACTTTATATCTCACAATTCTGACTTTATAACTCACAATTCTGACTTTATAACTCACAATTCTGACTTTATATCTCTCAACTCTGCCTTTATAACTCACAACTCTGACTTTATATCTCTCAACTCTGACTTTATATCTCTCAACTCTGCCTTTATAACTCACAACTCTGACTTTATATCTCTCAACTCTGACTTTATAACTCACAACTCTGACTTTATATCTCTCAACTCTGCCTTTATATCTCTCAACTCTGACTTTATATCTCTCAACTCTGCCTTTATAACTCACAACTCTGACTTTATATCTCTCAACTCTGACTTTATATCTCTCAACTCTGACTTTATATCTCTCAACTCTGCCTTTATAACTCACAACTCTGACTTTATATCTCTCAACTCTGACTTTATATCTCACAATTCTGACTTTATAACTCACAATTCTGACTTTATATCTCTCAACTCTGCCTTTATAACTCACAACTCTGACTTTATATCTCTCAACTCTGACTTTATATTTCTCAACTCTGCCTTTATAACTCACAACTCTGACTTTATATCTCTCAACTCTGACTTTATATCTCTCAACTCTGCCTTTATAACTCACAACTCTGACTTTATATCTCACAACTCTGACTTTATATCTCTCAACTCTGACTTTATATCTCTCAACTCTGCCTTTATAACTCACAACTCTGACTTTATATCTCTCAACTCTGACTTTATATCTCACAATTCTGACTTTATAACTCACAACTCTGACTTTATAACTCACAATTCTGACTTTGTAACTCACAATTATGACTTTATATCTCTCAACTCTGACTTTATAACACGCAGTTGCAACTTTATATCTCACGAGCTTCCATAACAACATATATTTAGCATATATTTAAAATATATTTTTGCTGGAAAAATTTGCTGGTTTTCCGTTTGGTTAAACTGATTCATTCCTCATTTATGAAGCAATCATGACACAATTAACTGATACAGCATGAGCAAGAGAAGGTGTTTCTCAGCAGGTGTGTCTCTTTCTCTTTGGCTCTTCGGTTTTTCTTTAATGGACTCATTCATCATGTCTGATCGGCGTGTCTTCTATCTCCTTTTTTCTGATACTCTTTTTTTTTCCCTCTTGGCAAAGACCTTTAAATTCCACTGTCTCCTTTGTTTCTCTTCCATTATTCAACAAGACGAGTTTTCATTGATTTATAAAAAGATTTGACATCAGCGTACCTTGCTTAAGGGCTCAATGGATTCTCCTGTTTCTGGATCAGCCTTGTTTGGAATTAGATAAGCAGTAGTAGAGCTAACTAGTGTTGTAGTACTTGAGAACAGTCTTGGTCTCAAGACCATTTTTTTGAAGGCCTTGGTTTTATTTCATTTTATTTTTATCCTGCTTCAAATGCAATCGATAGCTTATTTCTAACGTGATTTCTTGGTAACACTTTAGTTTAGGGTCCAATTCTCACTATTAACTAGTTGCTTATTAGCATGCATACATTAGGATATTAGCTGTTTATTAATACTCATAAAGCACATATTAATGCCTTATTCTGCATGACCATATTCTACATCCGTTAATAACTACCTTTCTAACTATTAATAAACAGTAATTAGAGGTTTATTGAGGCAAAACACGTTGTTAATAGTGAGAATTGGACCCTAAACTAAAGTAGGACCGATTTCTTTTGAGGAAAATGTCACCAAAATGAATACAAATCTTGTTTTTATAATTATAAATATAACAATTTATAATTTCGACTCATCTCTCTTTTCTTAAAGAATGGTTTAAAGACTGAAATGTGATAAAATGTTATTTTATAATGCCCTGTTTTTGTCAAAACCTGTAAAATTGTTATGTTACCTTAGAAATTTTCCCTTAGTCTGCTCATACGGTATTGATTTTATTTGTGCGAGTCTTTCAAAATCCCCCACAGAACATTTTTTATAGCTTGTCAAATTTGGTGTGGGTGGGTGTGAGCATTTAAATGCAAATGAACTGCTGCTCCTCGCCCCCTTTCCAGAAGAGGGCGGAGCTTTAACAGCTCAACTACAACAAAGCTGGAGAATCTCACACAGACAAAATGAGGAAAGTGTTCATCCTTACATTGTTCAAACCGGAGTCGACACTGATGGAGAGACTCAGGAAGAAGTTCCAACTTTTAGACGTTTCTGAACAGTTAGTGGATAAATTTATATAGTCGCTGTGGAGTTGATTCAACTCATGTGTCGTTAATCTTTTGTGCAAATCCAGCGTTGAATTGATCCTCGTTTGTGAAGCAGCCGAACATGGCCACGCCCCCTTTGTTGTATGTTCTTGGGGGGCAGGTTTATGTAAATCTTAGGGTTTGTGATGTCACCAACCCGGGAAGAAGCTCATTGTAGTCCCTAATACCAGCCTTTTGTTGTAGTCCTCAAACAGCAAATTTTGTAAAAGAACCCTAACCCTGCAGATACCCTGAACAATGTGTGTAAATTTCAGTCTTCCTAAAACAGTGAATTGCTTTCTTGTCCCGCCTAATCTTTGACTCATTCTTTGTCCTTTTCCAGTCCGACCGGGAGCTATGCATCCTCAGCCGAGCTCAGTCATTGTAGTTCTCAACTGAGCGAAGAGTACGGTGAGCGAGAACTTTATGACGAGAACGACTCGTACCACTCCTGCCACTCATCCGTGTCCTACAGCAAGGGCTCGCCCGACTGGGACGAGACGCAGGGGGCGTACAGCGACGAATGCGCCTACAGTAAGGACGGAGGCGAAGAAGGTGCTCTACTTGAGGAAGAAGACCTGTACGTAGAGGAGGTGGACATGTACGAGGATGAGGAGAACTTCCACTACGAGGAAGACGATTTGTATCCACTGGACGAGGACCAAGAGCTTCCGTTCACCCCGACTCCATCCAGCACCGCCCCAGCGCTGGACGTCCCATCAAGACCTCCTCTGGAGAAACAGCCCTCGCTTCACCAACAGCAGCAGTCTCAGAACGCCAGCCAACCTCCACCTCAACCATCCAATCAGACCCAACCCCAACCTCCAGTCAAACCCCTAAACCAGCAAGTTCCCGCCCCCCAGCAACCGCCCCGTCAACAACCGCCACCCCAACAACAGTCCTCAGGCCCGATCCCTTCAGTTCAGTCTTTCTTCGCCATGGCTAAGCCATTGACTGCCGTGTTCGGGCTGGGTGGATCTACTCCTTCACCTCCTCCTGCACCAGTATCTCAGCCCACAACAACACAATCCCAAACTCCAATGCCGCAACCTCCCACCCCTGCCGCCCAACAGGTGCCTCCAACTACAACCAAATCCCCTGAGCTTCCCATCCCTGCACCCATAACCAACTCCAAACCTCCTGCACCAGAACCCAAACCTCCAACCCCAACAGAGGAGAAACTGCCTGCAGAGCCAGAGCCAGAGCCAGAGCCACCAATGAAGGAGGAGCCTCCACTTCAAGAAGAAGACTTCCCCATGGAAGAGTCTCCGATTGAGGAAATAAAGATGGAGAGTCCTCCTCCATCTCCTCCTTATGAAGAGGAGGAACTGGTTCCCGAACCTGAGAGGTATCGTAAATATCTAAAGCCGTTCACCAAAACTAATAGTATAGTTGAACTATATGTATGCGAACCATATTATTGGATGACTTAAAAGCTGTTTTAGGATATTTTACCTTGTTTAGATAGTTAACCAGCTTGTCTTCCAGCTTGACCAGGCTGATACGTGCCCAAAAACCCTTTTAAAACCAGCAAACCAGATAAGCTTTCCCAGCTAAAACAAGCAAACTACATTTATTAGATTATTTAAAAGGATATTTAACCTTCTTTAGATAGTTAACATGCTTGTCTTCCAGCTTGACCAGGCGGATAAGTTCCCAAACCCTTTTAAAACCAGCAAACCAGATCAGCTTGGCCAGCTAAAATTAGAAAAAAAACATTCATTGGATTATTTAAAAGCTGTTTTAAGGATATTATACCTGGTTTAGATAGTTAAACCATCTTGACCAGGCTGATAAGTTCCCAAAACCCTTTTAAAACCAGAAATCCAGATAAGCTTTCCCAGCTAAAACAAGCAAACTACATTTATTAGATGATTTAAAAGGATATTTAACCTTCTTTAGATAGTTAACCTGCTTGTTTTCCAGCTTGACCAGGCGGATAAGTTCCCAAAACCCTTTTAAAACCAGCAAACCAGATCAGCTTGGCCAGCTAAAATGAGAGAACAATATTACTGGATGATTTAAAAGCTGTTTTAGGATATTACACCTGGTATATAAAGTTAACCAGCTTGTCTTCCAGACTGATACGTGCCCAAAAACCCTTTAAAGCCAGCAAACTGATGAGCTTGCCCAATTTTGGATTATACATGCTAACAATCTTGAATGTGTATACAGTGAACCGGTGGAGGAGGAGCCGAAGGAGCCGGTGGACCCGGCAGTCAGAGCTAAAGAAAACTGGCTCCGACTCTTTGAGAAAGTCCGACGACAGTTGCAGGAGGTGAGGCTAGAAAGTCTACATCACTGAACTATTACCGGATGAAAAACAGTTTATGTTCTTCATCTCGATTTACGTCTTGTTTTATGCACAGTTCACACAGAAATTGCTCTCATTTCATGAAGGAGTGTGTAGAAAAAATGCAAATCGCAACCACAGAATGCTTGAAATCAGAATTAATTGCGTCCTGAAGATGTTATTGCATGTTATTCCAGAGAAAGTAGATGTTGCACAATCCACTGCTAACTTGCGTTCATTTTCTATCATTAAAAAATAGAAGTAAAATGTGTCGCAAGCACAATTTATTTTTATATTTTTATGCATCCACACGTTTTCTGCTCTATGATGCAATGAAACACCATGCACTCTAACCGCTTGATTATTTTGCAGTTCGCCACGTCCTCTTTGCTTCTTTTTTGTGTGCGTTATTCTGTTGACTCTTTATCCTTTCTTGTTTGTTTCTATCCCGCCGTTTTGTCGTCTTTCCAGTCTCTTTTCATTGCTTTAGCGATTTGCATGTTCACTCAGATGACCCATGATGGGACGAGACTGTCAGGTGGGTCGGTTGTTGGTTGTGTGAACGTTCTGTGGTGGTTTTGTGTAAGTTGTGTGCTTAGGATATAAACTAAAAATTCCTTTCAAACAGTAAAATATTTCAAACATATGGATTTGCTGCATGATATTGTTTTTTTTTTGTGATGGCGATGTCATCAACAAAACAAATGATTTTTTTATGTTATTATTATATTATTTTATTATATTATACAGATATTCGATCACTGTATTTCGTTCAACTCAATATTTTATTGAATAAAAGTTGTTATAGTCAGGGTTGGGGAGTAACGAAATACAAGTAACTTAGTTACGTGTTTAAAATACACAATTTACAGTTACATTTTAAATCAAATTACAGTTCCGTGATTACTTTGAATTTTAATGTCATTTAAACATTAATGTCAACAACAATTGGTGATTCACAAAATGACTGGATTTATAAAAATTGGCCAATTCAAAAATGTACATATGGAATCTTTACTGTCCTGGATGATCCTCGACTCTTTTCATGTTTTGCGGTAGTTGATTGTGAGTCACTTTGTAATTGTAAATTTATCTCACATTTCGACTTTTGCTTCTCAAAATTCTGACTTTTTTTCACAGAAATAAACATGTAAAATCGGAATTGGGAGATTTAAACTCACAATTGCAAGTTATAAAGTCAGAATTGCGTGATAGAAACTTAAAGCAATACTGACTTTTTTTCTTGCAATTGCGAATTTGTATCTCAACTTCTTTGCTTGAAATTCAATATTGTGAGTTTATATCTCATAATTCTGACTTTTCTCAATATTGTCAGTTTATATCTCATAATTCTGACTTTTCTCAATATTGTGAGTTTATATCTCATAATTCTGACTTTTCTCAATATTGTGAGTTTATATCTCATAATTCTGACTTTTCTCAATATTGTGAGTTTATATCTCATAATTCTGACTTTTCTCAATATTGTGAGTTTATATCTCATAATTCTGACTTTTCTCAATATTGTGAGTTTATATCTCATAATTCTGACTTTTCTCAATATTGTCAGTTTATATCTCATAATTCTGACTTTTCTCAATATTGTGAGTTTATATCTCATAATTCTGACTTTTCTCAATATTGTGAGTTTATATCTCATAATTCTGACTTTTCTCAATATTGTGAGTTTATATCTCATAATTCTGACTTTTCTCAATATTGTAGGTTTATATCTCATAATTCTGACTTTTCTCAATATTGTGAGTTTATATCTCATAATTCTGACTTTTCTCAATATTGTCAGTTTATATCTCATAATTCTGACTTTTCTCAATATTGTGAGTTTATATCTCATAATTCTGACTTTTCTCAATATTGTGAGTTTATATCTCATAATTCTGACTTTTCTCAATATTGTCAGTTTATATCTCATAATTCTGACTTTTCTCAATATTGTGAGTTTATATCTCATAATTCTGACTTTTCTCAATATTGTGAGTTTATATCTCATAATTCTGACTTTTCTCAATATTGTGAGTTTATATCTCATAATTCTGACTTTTCTCAATATTGTGAGTTTATATCTCATAATTCTGACTTTTCTCAATATTGTGAGTTTATATCTCATAATTCTGACTTTTCTCAATATTGTGAGTTTATATCTCATAATTCTGACTTTTCTCAATATTGTGAGATTATATCTCATAATTCTGACTTTTCTCAATATTGTGAGTTTATATCTCATAATTCTGACTTTTCTCAATATTGTGAGTTTATATCTCATAATTCTGACTTTTCTCAATATTGTGAGTTTTTATCTCATAATTCTGACTTTTCTCAATATTGTGAGTTTATATCTCATAATTCTGACTTTTCTCAATATTGTGAGTTTATATCTCATAATTCTGACTTTTCTCAATATTGTGAGTTTATATCTCATAATTCTGACTTTTCTCAATATTGTAGGTTTATATCTCATAATTCTGACTTTTCTCAATATTGTGAGTTTATATCTCATAATTCTGACTTTTCTCAATATTGTGAGTTTATATCTCATAATTCTGACTTTTCTCAATATTGTGAGTTTATATCTCATAATTCTGACTTTTCTCAATATTGTGAGTTTATATCTCATAATTCTGACTTTTCTCAATATTGTGAGTTTATATCTCATAATTCTGACTTTTCTCAATATTGTGAGTTTATATCTCATAATTCTGACTTTTCTCAATATTGTGAGTTTATATCTCATAATTCTGACTTTTCTCAATATTGTGAGTTTATATCTCATAATTCTGACTTTTCTCAATATTGTGAGTTTATATCTCATAATTCTGACTTTTCTCAATATTGTGAGTTTATATCTCATAATTCTTACTTTTCTCAATATTGTGAGTTTTTATCTCATAATTCTGACTTTTCTCAATATTGTGAGTTTTTATCTCATAATTCTGACTTTTCTCAATATTGTGAGTTTATATCTCATAATTCTGACTTTTCTCAATATTGTGAGTTTATATCTCATAATTCTGACTTTTCTCAATATTGTGAGTTTATATCTCATAATTCTGACTTTTCTCAATATTGTAGGTTTATATCTCATAATTCTGACTTTTCTCAATATTGTGAGTTTATATCTCATAATTCTGACTTTTCTCAATATTGTGAGTTTATATCTCATAATTCTGACTTTTCTCAATATTGTGAGTTTATATCTCATAATTCTGACTTTTCTCAATATTGTGAGTTTATATCTCATAATTCTGACTTTTCTCAATATTGTGAGTTTATATCTCATAATTCTGACTTTTCTCAATATTGTGAGTTTATATCTCATAATTCTGACTTTTCTCAATATTGTGAGTTTATATCTCATAATTCTGACTTTTCTCAATATTGTGAGTTTATATCTCATAATTCTGACTTTTCTCAATATTGTGAGTTTATATCTCATAATTCTGACTTTTCTCAATATTGTGAGTTTATATCTCATAATTCTTACTTTTCTCAATATTGTGAGTTTTTATCTCATAATTCTGACTTTTCTCAATATTGTGAGTTTTTATCTCATAATTCTGACTTTTCTCAATATTGTGAGTTTATATCTCATAATTCTGACTTTTCTCAATATTGTGAGTTTATATCTCATAATTCTGACTTTTCTCAATATTGTGAGTTTATATCTCATAATTCTGACTTTTCTCAATATTGTGAGTTTATATCTCATAATTCTGACTTTTCTCAATATTGTGAGTTTATATCTCATAATTCTGACTTTTCTCAATATTGTGAGTTTATATCTCATAATTCTGACTTTTCTCAATATTGTGAGTTTTTATCTCATAATTCTGACTTTTCTCAATATTGTGAGTTTTTATCTCATAATTCTGACTTTTCTCAATATTGTGAGTTTATATCTCATAATTCTGACTTTTCTCAATATTGTGAGTTTATATCTCATAATTCTGACTTTTCTCAATATTGTAGGTTTATATCTCATAATTCTGACTTTTCTCAATATTGTGAGTTTATATCTCATAATTCTGACTTTTCTCAATATTGTAGGTTTATATCTCATAATTATGACTTTTCTCAATATTGTGAGTTTATATCTCATAATTCTGACTTTTCTCAATATTGTGAGTTTATATCTCATAATTCTGACTTTTCTCAATATTGTGAGTTTATATCTCATAATTCTGACTTTTCTCAATATTGTGAGTTTTTATCTCATAATTCTGACTTTTCTCAATATTGTGAGTTTATATCTCATAATTCTGACTTTTCTCAATATTGTGAGTTTATATCTCATAATTCTGACTTTTCTCAATATTGTGAGTTTATATCTCATAATTCTGACTTTTCTCAATATTGTCAGTTTATATCTCATAATTCTGACTTTTCTCAATATTGTGAGTTTTTATCTCATAATTCTGACTTTTCTCAATATTGTCAGTTTATATCTCATAATTCTGACTTTTCTCAATATTGCGAGTTTATATCTCATAATACTGACTTTTCTCAATATTGCGAGTTTATATCTCATAATTCTGACTTTTCTCAATATTGTGAGTTTATATCTCATAATTCTGACTTTTCTCAATATTATAGGTTTATATCTCATAATTCTGACTTTTCTCAATATTGTGAGTTTATATCTCATAATTCTGACTTTTCTCAATATTGCGAGTTTATATCTCATAATTCTGACTTTTCTCAATATTGCGAGTTTATATCTCATAATTCTGACTTTTCTCAATATTGCGAGTTTATATCTCATAATTCTGACTTTTCTCAATATTGCGAGTTTATATCTCATAATTCTGACTTTTCTCAATATTGTGAGTTTATATCTCATAATTCTGACTTTTCTCAATATTATGAGTTTTTATCTCATAATTCTGACTTTTCTCAATATTGTGAGTTTTTATCTCATAATTCTGACTTTTCTCAATATTGTGAGTTTATATCTCATAATTCTGACTTTTCTCAATATTGTGAGTTTATATGTCATAATTCTGACTTTTCTCAATATTGTGAGTTTATATCTCATAATTCTGACTTTTCTCAATATTGTCAGTTTATATCTCATAATTCTGACTTTTCTCAATGTTTTCAGTTTATATCTCATAATTCTGACTTTTCTCAATATTGTGAGTTTATATCTCATAATTCTGACTTTTCTCAATATTGTGAGTTTATATCTCATAATTCTGACTTTTCTCAATATTTTCAGTTTATATCTCATAATTCTGACTTTTCTCAATATTGTGAGTTTATATCTCATAATTCTGACTTTTCTCAATATTGTGAGTTTATATCTCATAATTCTGACTTTTCTCAATATTGTGAGTTTATATCTCATAATTCTGACTTTTCTCAATATTTTCAGTTTATATCTCATAATTCTGACTTTTCTCAATATTGTCAGTTCATATCTCATAATTCTGACTTTTCTCAATATTGTGAGTTTATATCTCATAATTCTGACTTTATAACTCACAATTGCAACTTTATATCACTCAATTCTGAGGGAAAAAGTCAGAATTGTGAGATAAAAACTCTCAATGACCTTTTTTGTGTTTGTTTCACACTTATTAGTATTCCAAAGTATTCTAAAGTATTTAGATGAAGTGACTAAACTTGAGTAATGTAACGAAATACGTTACAAATGACTTTTTAAAGCATGTATTTTGTAATCTGTAGTGAAATACATTTTAAAAGTGACCCACCCAGCCCTGATTATAGCGATATAGCTGTGAAAATACTTTTGTACTGACTCCAGAAATGAATGTCAGGTTTTGTTTTATTAGTGTCCGACTCTAATATGGTTTTGTTGATGGCTGGTAATATAAAGGAGGGCTAAAATAACGTTTTTATAACTTAAGCAAAACATTCTGAACACGTTTTTGTTCACTGGGTTTATTGTTAGAGAGATTTCTTTCCAGTGTTTGTTCCAGTGTTATTTTAATGTGATATGTTTTTGCTCATATTTTTATTTTTATATTTTCATATTAAAAATATTTTCATATTTTATTTTATTTTTTTTTATTTTATATTTATATATAATATTTTAGTTCAAGGCGTAATAGTAATGTTTTGGGTGTTTTTCATAATTTTGTGTTATTTTAATTTTTTTCGTGTGTAGTAGTCATGCATACATTACAAAATTAAAAGGAAAATTACAGATACTCTCAGTCCAGCCGATATCCTATAAATTTGTAATATTTACAGAACCTCAATTACTCACAACAAATAAGGTTGAGAACTAATAAAATAATATATGTACACTATATGCATGCATTAATGTGCATATATGCAAAATAATTTATTATCTTTATTTTAGGTTTAGTTGTTTTAGTGCTTCAAGTTTAAATCTAGCTGAAATAAAACAATTCCAGTTAACATTTAATTTTACTTCATGATAATAACCCTGGTTTGTTGCCGTGTTTTGTGGCGATTACAGAAAATATTTAGACTCTGATGAAAGTTTCTCTTTCTCCATCTTTCTCTCAGGCACGTGGAGAGACAGGCTCTCAGTCTCTATGGTTTGGTAAAGGAGGGTAAGTCAAATTCCAGATCATCTCCAGTCGCTCTGATTTAATAACGACTAATACACAGACATCAGTCCATGAAGTCGATCTAATGCGGTCTGAGTACACTGACACACACACTCCAGTGTTTATCTGAGCAGTGCAGATGCTAACAATAGTTTTTTTTCCCTACCATTAGTCCTCAAAAAGAAGAGCAAGTCTAGATCATGGGGTTCGATTCCCAGAGAATGAATGAACTTTGTAAAACGTAACACTGGAAACGAGGCAGACGGAGACGAGGAGTAGTTTAATGAGACCCAAAACACACAAGAAACATCCAGCAAACAAGAGCTGTGTCCGAATCCGTTCGCTTGTTCACTCGTTCACTATATAGTGTACGGCATTTGAGTGCTCTATATCTGCAGGGAGTGAACGATATTAAATGAGTGAATTCGGACGCCGACGTTTACACCTGGAGCTCGACACATGATAAAACTACTTATAAAATAATGTTAATAATAATAATAATAGTAATCATGGTTTGTCATGCTTAATGTGTCCACAAACATTAAATACTATAAAAAAGTGTACATTATTTTTTACAGTATTTATTATTTTTAATACAGTTTTTTTAGTTTGTTAGAAACTCTCTCGATCACAGGTGACGTGTCGTGGAGCGCCCTCCTCAGGCGACCGTTGTGATTGCACAAACATTTTTTTAAATCATCCAATAAGTTGAATGCCGCAAATTATTGCCGTTAGTGACATTAAATTGAGTTAATGCCTACATAATATATTTTAATAATAAAAATAATGTATTTATTTTTACCTTATTAATATAATTTAATTTTTTATTATTAATGTTTTTATTCAAGTAATGATTAATAATAATAAAAAGGGTAAAACCATAGAACTAACTAAAGCTGTAAAGTAATCGCCTCATTGAATGTACACTCGAAATCAGAGAGAATTGTGGGTATAAAGTAGTGAACGAATGTAGGGAATGAAGTCTGACAGCACTACAAAATAGCCGACACCTGATATAGTGCACTATATAGTGGATAGAGACCCAGCTAAGGGCAACAAGACACACCTGGGGAAAAACTACAATCTGACTACAAACAAGAACAGGAAACTACAAATACAACATAAGATAAAAGTCCAGAAAGAACATACGACAATGCAATGGATAAAACACGCCCACTTCGATTATTATCAGAGATTAAATATAATACAGTTATACTGTAAATATCTACGGTAATTTAGTTCAAGGCATGATGATTATACTCTGCGATATATAATGTTCCTGTTTGGTATTTTCAAATCAAATTTTCTATTAAAAAATGTTTATGATTAAAACAAGTTAACATATTTTTTTATGACCCTGTTGGCAGATATTTGTTCTTAAACTTTCCTCATTTTGATACATTTTTCATTCATCAAGACTTAACATCTTCAGTCTTTGCTCTTCTCCGGTACATGTATCTTGATTTAAGAATGTTTGTGCTGGAAAACGACAGAAATAACTAGAACCTAAAGTTCGTAGAACAAACTTTGATGTTGGCTTGGGAAAGCCAACCAGGGGGAAAGTGCATACACACCCATTAATATCGTACACGTGCAGTACTGTCCACTAGAGGGAGCCACGAGACCGTCTCTGTTATTTAATTCAGCTGAAAATGGGATTGTGGCTCCCTCTAAAGGACGGTACTGCACCTCTAGAGGGGGCATTTTTGATTTTTCAATGCATTTCAATGGGAAAAAAAATAAGTTTGAAAATTAATATCTCACGTTCTGCGCACGTGATTACTGTAAAAAGATATAGCAACAAATTACACACCAGGGCCCACGTCTGTGGCAAGTTTGGGGGTTGGGGCATTAAAGCTCTAGGAGGAGTAGCGTATAGAAATTTGAGGAACAGAAGAATAATAACCAGTAGAACAGTATGTTGGCTTTCCCAAGTCAACATAATGAGGAAGAACATCATTTTTGGCAGTGTAATGTTGATGAAATGATTTTTCACGCACCATTATGTTTGTGTTTATTTGTGAAGGATGGGAGGAGCGCTGTACAGCATTGACAGCATGCCTGATCTGAGGAAGAGGAAGACCATTCCTCTGGTCAGAGATCTGGTGAGAAACCGGCTGCAGATCCTCACGTTTTGTGTTACGATGTTAGACTTTGATCACTTCATTTCTGACCCCGTTTGGCAGATATTCCTTCCTTGTTTTAACCAAAAACTCACTTGATTTTGTTTTAAGAATCTTTAGATAATCATACTGAAAAACAATAGAAAAATAGTAAGTCAGAAAGTCATTATGTCGGCTTGAGAAAGCCTCAACCACCAAACTCGGATCTTTTGACTGACCTGACTTACGATTTTCGTTAAACAGATGATCCCAAACACTTTCACTGAGGGACTCGAAACTTTTATACAATAATAAGCTTCATCCATCAAGTATCTATGACTAGCAAAGCCTAGCAATTAGCTTAGGACATGCTAACAATGCATTAAAACATGCTAGCAACATGCTAAAACATGCTAATTCATTTTAGCAACATGTTCATTCATGGTAGTAAAGTGTTAAAACATGTTAGCAATGTGTTGATTCATGCTAGCAACATGCTCAATCATTCCACCAACATGTCAATTAATGCCAGCAATGTGCTAATTTATGCCAGCAAAATGTTAAAAAATGGTAGCTTTTTGCTAATTAATGGCGGCATCGTACAAAAACTTGTTAGCAATATGCTAATTTATGCCAGCAAAATGTAAAAAAAATGGTAGCTTTTTGCTAATTCATGTGAAAACATGTTAATCCATGTTTGCGGTGTGCTAATTCATGTTAGCAAAATGCTAATTTATGTTGGCAACATGTTAGCAAAGTGCTAAAACATGCTAACAATGTGTTAAAGCATGCTAAAAAAACGTTAATTCATGTTAGAAATATGCTAGCAACAAGCTAAAACATGTTAGCGATGTGCTAAATCATATATCATATATCTGTTTTCTGATTCAAAACCTTCAAACTTCAAGCTTTTAAAACTCAGGCTTTCTCAAGCCAACATCAAAATTGGTCTTGAACATTTTTTGCAGTCCGAAGTCAGAAGTATAAAAATATCTCAGATTACCTGTTAATTCACCCTAAAGTGTTTATCGGTGTTTTATTGGGACAGCACATTCTTACAGGTTGTAATGTCTGTTTGGGACACGTTCGTTTCTCTGTGAAGATTCTTGAAATGTGAGTAACACGTTTTCTATCTTGTTTTCTTTGCTTCTGCTGTCTGGATTCAGGCTATGGTAAGGAGTTGTTCTAGTTGTTATATTTTACAGCTCCATTGTTTGTCTTTTCGCAAATATTGTCGACACCAGTGTTTTATAAGTGCATATTTTAATAGAGTCTATGAAAGTTTGTCTCGGGGGAAAGTTTGCTCTGGAGACTTCATGCTTCATAAAGTATTGAATGTGTCTCAGATGTTTCTCCTAAAACCCTTTGAAGGAATAAAACAAGACGGAAATGTCTTTGGTAAATACGAGACGTTGAGATTCCTGTGAATGTCGCTGCTGACTAGGAGGAAGAACTGAGATATTGAAGAGCTGCAGTGTGTTTCTCTCTCCTGTGTGTTCAGTCTCTGGTGCAGAACTCTCGTAAGGCTGGGATCACGTCCGCTATGGCCTCCAGCACCCTCAACAACGAGGAGCTGGTAAGTGATGCTTTCACCGGATTCAGTTTGAACAATCTTTCTGTTCGAAATACAAGTTTAAAGCTCTGCTGCTTGTGAAAGTGTGCCCTGAATTCTGTAGACTTGGTGAAAAGCATTGCATGAGTTGTTGTCTGCTAAAACTAGAGCTAAAACTATTAAAAACAATTTTATTCAGATATATATATTCAGAAATAAAATATAAATATGAGATGAAAATTTTAAATTTGAATTAAAACCTAGCTGAAATAAATAAGTTGAAGTACTAAAACTAAAATAAAACTTAAATATAAATATTAGATTAAAAACTTAAACTAAAAAACTTTCATTAGCAACAAATTGAAATAAATAAGTTTAAAGTGAAGTACTAAAACTAATAAAACTAAAATTGAAATGAAATAAAGTAAAGATTAATTAAATTATAATTAGAATAAAAATTAAATAGAAATAAGTTGAAGTGCTCAAACTACAAAAAATATAATTCAAATAAAATAAATACAATTTAATATTTAATATTAATTAGATTAAAAAATAAATAAAATACTTTAATTAGAAACAAACTGAGTTGATGTACTAAATCTACTCAAATTGAAATAAAATTAAAGCTAAATAGAATTATTAGATTAAAAATTTAATTAGAAATGCACTGAAATAAATACGTTGAAGTACTAAAACTAATAAAACTAAAATTGAAATGAAATAAAGTCAAGCTAAATTAAATTATAATTAGAATAAAAATTAAATAAAAATAAGTCATATAAGCTGAAGTGCTCAAACTACAAAAAATATAATTCAAATAAAATAAATTAAAGCTTAATATTTAATATTAATTAGATAAAAAATTTTTTTTAATTAGAAACAAACTGAGTTGATGTACTAAATCTACTAAAATTGAAATAAAATTAAAGCTAAATAGAATTATTAGATTAAAAATGTAATTAGAAACGCACTAAAATAAATACGTTGAAGTACTAAAACTAAAATTACTACTAAAATTAGATAACGCTAAACAGAATCATCAGATTAAAAATCTAAATAAATAACTTTAATTAGAAACTAACTGAAATAAATAAGTTGAAGCTGAAGAACTAAAACTACTAAATTAATTATAAGCTATTAAATAAATTCAATTAAAATTTATATAAAATAACTTAAATCTAAATTGAAAAATTAAAAAAACTTGACGCAAAAACAATTACTAAAACTTAAAATAAAATTGAAGTGAAAGCTGAGAATATAGAAGCTAACTCAAAATATTAATAAATACTATAAAGTCTCCTTTATTTCTACAGCGGCTTATTCAATATTATTTCAAGGCGCTTTGCGATGATGCAAACAGAAGTGAATTCTGCTGGAAAACAGCCAGTTCAGTTCAATAACTGTGTAAAAGCGCTTCACCTCTGCATCACGTGTCGATAGTGTAATTACTCTGATTCTGCTCCTGCAGAAGAGCCACGTGTATAAGAAGACGCTCCAGGCTCTGATCTACCCCATCTCCTCCACCACCCCGCACAACTTCGAGGTGTGGACGGCCACTACGCCCACCTACTGCTACGAGTGCGAGGGTCTGCTGTGGGGCATCGCTCGACAGGGCATGCGCTGCTCCGAGTGCGGGGTCAAATGTCACGACAAGTGCCAGGACCTGCTCAACGCCGACTGCCTGCAGAGTGAGACGCTCACGCTATTAGACCTTCAACTAACATTAAATACATGCATGTTTTGAGATATTACACCATCACAGTCTTTGTAGGGGTTTTGCTCAATAAACTAGACGTGATGGTGATAATATGAAAAACAAATGAAAATTAAATAATAAAAAATACTAATTTTGATTATAGTATAGAACTTTTCTAGAAAATCTATAAATATAATAGAATTTAAAAGGAATCATATTTTCTACACAATATAATTAAATGCATTATTTTAAATTAAATTGAAATATTAGTTTTTAATAGTGTAGTTTTTTTAATTGATTTTTTTTCTCATATATCCCAAATATATGGAAAGCCCGTTCCCGCCACTGTTGAGAAAAAAAAAAATTCCGTAAGTCATAATAATGAGAAACTTTCTCCTAATAATGACTTAGTATCTTTAACTTAATAAAAAAAATAGAAAAGGTTGTTTTTTTTGATTAAGTTAAAAAAATGTTTTAATTTTTTTTAGAAACTTTCACCTAATAATGACTTAGTATCTTTAACTTAATAAAAAAAGATAAAAAGGTTTTTTTTTTTAATTAAGTTAAAGATATTAAGTCATTATTATGACAACATTTTTCATTATTATGACTTACGGAATATTTTTTTTTCACAACAGTGGCGGAAACGGGCTTCCATACAAATATGATAGTGACGAATTATGAAAAATTATTTAAAAATAAAATGTTTTATTTAAAAATCATTTTGCATTCCATACTAAACAGATTTAAATCTGTGTGATGATGTGACCGAGACACATTTAACACCGTTTCCTGAGACTGACCCTGCTTTAAAGCGCCCTTATTATGTTTTGTTCGAATATTACCTTTCGAGCAGTTTGTGCAAAGTTTTAAAAATCACTTAAAAGTGCACGACAAATAAAGTTATTGATTCTGAACCGCCGAAACCAGTCGTCAATTCCAGTCTCACTTCCTCTTCATAACAATGTAACAAATTTGCATAATTGCAGCTAAAAGGTCTTCATGGGATCAGCGTCTACTCAAACACTGTAGGTGAGTAGTCTGACCAATCAGAGCTGAGCAGGCTCTCAGAAAGGCGGGGTTTAGAGAGTCCGAATCTTCGATCGAACCGTTTCAGACCCTGAGAGAAAAGAGCTGATGCTGCGATGAGTATATGAGAAACATTAAAGTGTTGTAGGAGACTCCAAAACTAAATCAGGATCCTTTATTATAGCATAATTAGGGCACTTTTTTTCTACAGAAAATAGAGAAGTTGGTAAAGTTTTTCTGAGAATTTTGACATTATAGAAACGGAGCTTGAGGAAGAATCGCTGAGCTGAGGTTGTGGATGTGTCCGTCAGGAGCGGCTGAGAAGAGCTCGAAACACGGGGCTGAGGATCGAACGCAGAACATCATCATGGTCCTGAAGGACCGCATGAAGATCCGCGAGCGCAACAAACCTGAGATTTTCGAGCTGATCCAGGAAGTGTTCGACGAGCCCAAGGCGAGCCACGGGACTCAGATGAAACAAATCAAGCAGAGCGTTCTGGACGGGACGTCCAAGTGGTCGGCTAAAATCAGCATCACAGGTGAATTATCAGCACAAAAAGATGCATTCAGATATTTACGTGTGCATTTGACTGCGTACAGTTCATGCATTCTCTGGGAATCGAACCCTGACCCATGAAGTCGTGATGAAAGACATACATGAAATGTAATCTTTATAGCCGTCTGTAAAGGTGTTGATTTCTCCCTGTCAGTGGTGTGTGCGCAGGGGCTTCAGGCGAAGGATAAGACGGGCTCCAGCGACCCCTACGTCACCGTACAGGTGGGAAAAACCAAGAAGAGAACCAAGACCATCTACGGCAATCTCAATCCCATCTGGGACGAGAGCTTTCACTTGTGAGTCGCCAAGGATTCTGCCTAAAGCAAAATATGCGATCAAAATGAAACTGAAAACATGATTCTGAAGGAAACATTTTATGTTTTTAATTCTGTACTGTGTTTTTGTCCTGTTTATCAGGGTTTTTTTAAATATATATATATGTGTATAGTTTTTATTAAGTTTTACTTTTTAGTTTTATTTTATTTATTTTAGTCATTTATTTTGAACTAAAATAAGAAATGTATCTTAAAATTTAAAAGATTTTCTAGTCTTTGTTAATATTTTTTCTACTTTTGTTGTTTTTGTCAATTTATTAGATTTTATATATATATATTTATATTATATAAATATTATAAATATTGATATTATAAATATTATATATTTATATATTTTATAGATATATATATATATATAGTTTTATTACATTTATTTATTTATTTTTAGTATAGAATATTACTATCGAATTTTTGTTAAATTGAATTTTTTTTTAAAGAAATATGGGAAAATTTGGTGTTTTTAAGCATCATTTATATACTATTATAGCTATTGTTAATATTATGATTAATGTTACATTTAATTTTTATTCTTTTGTTTCATTTTAATTGTAAAGTTTTTATAAATTTTTTGTGTTGTTGTAATTTTTATTGCTTTTGGAAAAATATCTCTATAGTTTTATATTAAGTTTTAGTGTTTAGTTTTATTTTATTTATTTTAGTCATTGATTTTGAACTAAAATAAGAAATGTATCTTAAAAATTAAAAGATAGTCTTATTATGAATGATTCACAGGCACACGTTATTCTAGTCTTTGTCTAGTCTATTTTTAAGACTTAGTCTAGTCTATTTTTTCTAATTTTGTTGTTTTTGTCAATTTATTAGATTTTATATATATAGTTTTTATTACATTTATTTATTTATTTTTAGTATAGAATATTACTATAGATTTTTTGTTAAATTAGAAATATTTTTTTTTAAATATGGGAAAATTTATATACTATTATAGCTATTGTTAATATTATGATTAATTTACATTTAATTTTTATTCTTTTGTTTCATTTTAATTGTAAAGTTTCTATACATTCTTTGTGTTGTTGTAATTTTTATTGCTTTTGAAAAACATCTCTATAGTTTTATATTAAGTTTTAGTTTTATTTCATTTACTTTATTTAAACTAATCGAAAATGAGATATGTTAAACAATCAATCTTATGATGAAAATAAAATGGTCTTATTATGAATGCTTAATCAGCACACGTTATGTGGAAAAATTGGTGTGTTTTAATTATAGTTTTTATTAATATTTTGAATTAGATTTTATTTTTTATATTTTAATTTAAGTTTTTGTAATGTTATTTGTAATAGGTTTTCTAAAATAAGTCTATATATTTTTTATTATGTTTTAGTTTGTTTTTATTTTTAGCTATTTTAGTCCTTCAACTTAAACTAAATGTCTGTTTTATTTCAAGCATGACTTGTTTTAGTTTCAGTCTCTGCTTTGAACTGGATTCTCTGTGTCTCTGGTGTGCAGTGAATGTCACAACTCCTCAGACCGGATAAAGGTGCGCGTTTGGGATGAGGACGATGACATCAAGTCTCGCGTGAAGCAGCGGTTCAAGCGCGAGTCTGACGACTTTCTGGGACAGACCATCATTGAAGTGAGAACGCTGAGTGGAGAAATGGACGTCTGGTACAACCTCGGTGTGTCAAAGTGACCGCATGGTTTGAGCAGCATCTCTAATAAACATGATCTGGAGGGAATAATCATCTCTCTCTGAACAGACAAGCGCACGGATAAATCCGCCGTATCCGGAGCGATCCGCATGCACATCAGTGTGGAGATCAAAGGAGAGGAGACCGTGGCTCCGTATCACGTTCAGTACACCTGCCTGCATGAGGTACGCGCAAACATCAATATTAAACTCGATTTAGATATACATGTTTCTGATGCATCACAATCCACTGCATTGATAAGAAACACACTTTACACCGAGTCTGATGGATAAAATCACATTTTGTTGAATATTTACTTTCATTAGAGTTGTAAAACAGTTGTAAAAATTTTATCTGTTCTGTGTGTTTTGTCACTTACAGTTGTCATATCTTATTGGTCCAACATGACATTTCGCATACTGTATATTAAAAATCATATATATTCTGATTTTCGGCGAATTTTTAATTTTGGACAGATATATTCCCTACTTTTGTTGAGGTAAGAAATATGTTATTTTTAATAATATTTATACACTATTATTAGCTCTTATTAAAATTATGAAATAGTTTTTATATTTTAATTTTAGTTAATTTTTTAGTAATTTTGTTATGTGCCTTTTTCATTTTTATTAGTCTTTGTTCTTTTTAAATATTATTATTTAGGATTAATTTATTTCTTGTTTCTCATTTTTGGGCTTCATCTGCCATTTATGTTTTTTTTTTCAGCTTTATTTCAGTAAACAAAAATGTCTTCAACAGTTTTAGTAAACAATAATACTCATCTCACGTAGTCTTGGCTGGGACGTGCTGTAAAGCTAAATCGGCATAAATCTTCAGGAATAATCGCAACTGAGTTCTCGACCCTTTTTTTTTTTCTGCAGCACATCTTCCACTACACCACAGAGAAGCAGAACAGCGGCGTGGTGAAGATCCCAGATGCCAAAGGCGATGACGCCTGGAAAGTGTACTATGAGGAGACGGCGCAGGAGATCGTGGATGAGTTCGCCATGAGATACGGAGTGGAATCGATCTACCAGGCCATGACGTGAGCAGAGAGAATGAGTGAATGACTCCGTAATTAATGCACAAACAAGTGAATGCATGAAAGAGATCCTCAAAAATGCAAATGGGACATTTTCTGCAAATAGTACGGTGGCCGAGAGAGCTCAACGCGCTGCAAATAGAAAAAACACATGCAAATAAAAACAAAACGTGATCATCAGTTTGACAACACATGTGCTGCAAATCCTCAAAACACATGCAAACACACAAACACGCTGCAAACAGCACAAACCACAACGGAAATGTTTCTGTGAGCGTGAGCTTCTAGTAAACTGAAAGCACTTTATTAAAAATAATAAATACATGAAATAATGTACACTTGTTTATTTTTGTTTGCAGTTTTTATAGTATTTCATGATTGTGAACACATTGTGCACTCAAATGCCGTTCACTATATAGGGATCAGTGAATGAGTGAAGGGTGAGTTGAACTGGTTTTGGACACACGTCCTAGTAGGGTCCGTCTCTTTTTGGGGTCCCCCTTGAAACATTTCCGTTGTGGTTTGTGCTATTTGCAGCGTGTTTTGTATATGTAGCACGTTTTTTGTGTTTGCATGGGTTGTGAGGATTTGCAGCACATGTGTTGTCAAACTGATTTTTTTTTCACATTTTTTTTTAAATTTGCATGTGTTTTTTTTTATTTGCATGCATTTTTTTTTTATTTGCATGCGTTTTTTTATTTGGATGCATTTTTTTATTTGCATGTGCTTTTTTATTTGCATCCATTTTTTTATTTGCATGCATTTTTTATTTGCATGCATTTTTTTTATTTGCATGCATTTTTTTTATTTGCATGCGTTTTTTTATTTGCATGCATTTTTTTATTTGCATGCATTTTTTTTATTTGCATGCGTTTTTTTATTTGCATGCGGGTTTTTTATTTGCATGTGCTTTTTTTATTTACATGCGTTTTTTTATTTGCATGCGGTTTTTTATTTGCATGTGTTTTTATTTGCATGCGTTTTTTTATTTGCATGCGTTTTTTATTTGCATGTGCTTTTTTATTTGCATGTGCATTTTTTAATGCATTCATTTTTTATTTGCATGCGTTTTTTTTATTTGCATGTGCTTTTTTTATTTGCATGTGTTTTTTTTTATTTGCATGCGTTTTTTTTATTTGCATGTGCTTTTTTATTTGCATGCGAGATCAAAATACTATGTTGAACTTTTTTCTTTTTCAAAGTTTTGCACTCTCCTAAGAAACTCTGTTAAAATTTTGTGAGCGAATGCAAAAGTTAGTCAAACGTCTTATAATCATAACCCCTGTGTTTGTGTTCAGGCATTTTGCGTGTCTGTCGTCGAAGTACATGTGTCCCGGTGTTCCTGCGGTCATGAGCACACTCCTGGCCAACATTAACGCTTATTATGCCCACACCACACAGTCCTCCAACAACGTCTCTGCCTCCGACCGCTTCGCTGCGTCCAACTTTGGGGTCAGTTTCAGCCAAATAAAAGCTGATTTAGCTCACGCACATGGATCAAACATTGGATAGCAACAGGTGGATGCCAAAAATGAAGTAGTAGATCTCTGTCACCTCGTGGTTTAATAATTAAGATTTTTTTTTAATTAGAAATGAGTTTTATTCAGCAATGATGCATTAATTTGTTCAAAAGTAACAGTAAAGACATTTATGATGTTACAATGAACGCTGTTCTTTAGAATCTTCTTTTTATCAAAGAAAATGTATCACAGTTTCCACAAAAACATGAAACAAACAGTGTTTTAGAATGATTTCGGAAGGACCATGTGATGATGCTGAATTTCACAGGAATAAATTACATTTGAACATATTCACTGTAATAATTTTACTGTATTTTTTTGATCAAATCACTGCAATCTTGTTGAGCAGAAGAGATTTTTCAAACACAAATTCTTACCGACGCCAGCGTCGTGGATGATAGGGAATATTTAACACATGTCAACTCTTTTTTTTTTGCAGAAAGAGAGGTTTGTGAAGCTGTTGGACCAACTGCACAACTCCCTGAGGATTGACCTCTCCATGTACAGGGTATATTCACATATATAAATATTAGGGGTGGGACAAAACATTGATACGGCGATATATCGTCGTCCTTCTCTGTGCGATAGTGTGGCGCCAAATATTGATATTTTAATTAATAAAATAAGGCGCTTTAAATAAATTTCCCTGCTCCCGCCACTTTAAGGCGCTCAACATGTGTGTGTGTGTGTGTGTGTGTTTCAGAATAATTTTCCAGCCAGTAGTCCTGAGAGGTTGCAGGACCTGAAGTCCACCGTAGATCTTCTGACCAGCATCACTTTCTTCAGGATGAAGGTCTGAAGTACCACTATTATGATTTCTCAGATATTCCCTTTCAGTCAGTGTAATGAAGCTGTTTGCAAATGTAAACGATCTGCAGTTTCAAAGATCAAAGTGAGTTTTTGTCAACAAACGAAAGAACCGAACCTCTCAGTCGTATCTGAGACTGGAAGAGTTTGGTTTGTGTTGTCATCAGCAAAAGAGCTGATGCTGCGATGGATATTATGAAAAAATGAAAGTGTTTTTTGATCTTGGATGAACGTAAACCTGTTGTAGGAGGCGACCGCTTTACGTTCATATACTTTGCGAGTATTGTGAGGATAAGATAGCGAGCTTTTAAAGCCTCTGAATGTAAATGTAGGTCTGAGAAGAATCACTGTTGGCCTGTGTGTGTTTTCAGGTCCAGGAACTGCAGAGTCCTCCGAGAGCGAGTCAAGTTGTTAAAGACTGTGTGAAAGCGTGTCTCAACTCAACATACGAGTACATCTTTAATAACTGCCATGAGCTCTACAGCCGAGAATACCAGAATGACCCAGTGAGTATGTGTGTGTGTGTGTGTGTGTGTGTGTGTGTGTGTCAGGGTGGCACTCGCCCACTCTGATTGACAGCCGATCCACCCAATCAAATGAGACGCAAAATAGTTTTTCGTGGGAAAGAAGAAAGTTTCCAAATTTTCCACTCACTGAAGGACATATAGTTAGACCAAAGCAATGGTCTATCACTTTAATTTAACATCTACAAGGTGAAAAAAGTGCAAAACGTGAAACTAGTTATGGACTAGTTGTCTTTCGGAGCGCATGCAATACCAAATCCTGCATACATGACAATAATCACTCGAATACAGAAACACAAGAACTGCTTGCCTGAGTAAACATGTGTTGAATAAGTAAGAAGTCGCTCGCTGGACTGAATGAGTTTGTGTTTGTCTCTTCCAGACGTCCTGCTGATTTTATGCTGTTCAGTAATTCAGAGCACTGAAGTTCTTCTCATGGAAAATGAAATATTGATTATGGTAGAGGTGTTGTGAAGAACTGCAGTGTGACGCATGTTTATCCCTCTCTCTCTCAGTCTCTCTCAGTCTCTCTCTCAGTCTCTCTCTCTCTCTCTCTCTCTGTCTCTCTCTCTCTCTGTCTCTCTCTCTCCTTTCTCTCTCAGTCTCTCTCTCTCAGTCTCTCTCTCTCTCCCTCTCTCTCTCTCTCTCTCTCTCTCTCCCTCTCTCTCTCTCTCCCTCTCTCTCTCTCTCTCTCTCTCCCTCTCTCTCTCTCTCTCTCTCTCTCTCCTCTCTCTCTCTCTCCCTCTCTCTCTCTCTCTCTCTCTCTCTCTCTCTCTCTCTCTCTGCACTTGCACTGCAGAACTTTATTAGCAAGATGGAAAACATGTCTGGAGTTTCTGACAGCTCATAACCGGAGCGCTGACTGATGCTCCCAGTGTAGATCTGAGACAATAACAGGCCATATATATGCAGAGGAGGCGCTCTCACGTTCCCTCTGTGTTATTTCTGTAATTGTCCATTTGTGTGAATGCACGTCTCTCTCCAGTAACCGTGAGCTGCTCATTTAGAAACCACGACAAAATGTGTCAGAAAAAGAGATCTAAACATTCTTAAATCAAGAAACATTGACTTGAGATACAAAATGACATGTAGGAAGTTGAACAAAATGAGTTTATATTGAAAAGAGGAACAAATGGGGTTAGGAAAATAATCAATGTTTCCCATTAATCGTTATATGTTCTTGTTTTGAAGCGGTTATACGTAACTCTTGTTATTAGCGACACCGGTGGCCGTTAAGTGAACTGCAGCCAGCAACTTATTGCTCAATGAACAAGCGATCGAACGTGATTTATAACTCACAATTGCAACTTTATATCACTCAATTCTGAGGGAAAAAGTCAGAATTGGGAGATAAAAAACTCACAATGATCTTTTTTGTGTTTGTTTCACACTTATTAGTATTCCAAAGTGTTCTAAAGTATTTAGATGAAGTCACTAAACTTGAGTAATGTAACGAAATACGTTACAAATGACTTTTTAAAGCATGTATTTTGTAATCTGTAGTGAAATACATTTTAAAAGTGACCCACCCAGCCCTGATTATAACCTGCTGAGAACATATTTTAACATCCAAGTTAATAATATTCAGTACTGTAATGAATAAAAATCAGTTTATTCACACGAGACGACCGATGCTGACGGACACGTTCAGCCGTCTCTCATCCCTGTGAGTTGCATTGCATTAAATAAAATGATTATTAGCACTGTAAAGGCATTATAGACCAAAGAAAATCTACACAAACCTTTATTTTACTGCAGTAAAGCATCAGTTCGGCTCTCTCCTGAAGCCTGCGCTCTGTGTAACCCAACGGCTGGGTCACACAAAACTACCCAACTCTGGAAAAAATGACCCAACAGTTTCGTTACAAGCTGTTCACACATTCTCAATACAAAAAGCAATTAATACATGGAAATTCTCACATTATGCCCTTTAAGTTCATTTTGATCATTTCCTCAGAAAACAAGATGTCGTTTCGCTTCCCAAATAAATGTTTGTACTGGAAAACAAGACAGAAATCCAGAGAAAGTGCAGGTGTTTTGTCATGTCAGTATGTTACGTGAGCGTAACTCTCTTGTTTGTGGTGATTTCCAGTCGAAGACGGTTCCTCCTGAAGAACAGGGGGCCGAGCGTAAAGAACCTGGACTTCTGGTCCAAACTCATCACCCTCATCGTTTCCATCATAGAGGAGGACAAGAACTCCTACACGCCCTGTTTGAACCAGTGAGAATCCAAACTGATAAAGTAATAAAGGCAAGTGATGTGAAAGAAATGGAGGGAAACATACCCATAATCCCGTGTGTTTGCATGTGCAGGTTCCCTCAGGAGCTGAACGTGGGGAAGATCAGTGCGGAGGTGATGTGGAACATGTTTGCTCAGGATATGAAGTACGCTATGGAAGGTAAACAGACTCTGACTGAACCCGAAACTTCCTGAGAAACTGATCATATGTATATTTTTATATGTGTATGTATGTACAAATATTATTTTATTTATTTAATTTTTTTTTTTACAATATGCAATTATTTATTTTATTATATTAATTATTATTATTTATGATTTATTTAATTTTTCGATCTGTCGTGGTTTGTTTGAATTTCTGTTTTAAAATGTTTATTTTTTATTTACTTATTTTTTTTTACAATATGCAATTATTTATTTTATTATATTCATTATTATTGTTTATGATTTATTTAATTTTTCGATTTGTCGTGGTTTGTTTGAATTTCTGTTTTAAAATGTTTATTTTTTATTTACTTATTTTTTTATTACGATATGCAACTATTCCTTTATTTTTATATTTGTTATATTATATGAATTATTGTTATTTGCAATTTATTTTGTGTTTATTTAATTTTTAACTTATTATTTCTCTCTTGAGACTTTTATAATGTTATGTTTTAGTTCTGTCTTGTTTTTTCTATTATTTATTTGTATTTTTCATTTATTTATATATGTTTTTTATTTTTTTGTTGACTTTTAAAATAGACAATTACTTTTGTTTACTTTTTAAAATGTACAATTACTATACAATTATAAGTAGTTCTGATGCAATTTTAAGTTTGTTGGAAATTAACATTTAAAAATAATGATTATTTTTTTCTTATTTCATTATTTCTTTCTAATTATTTAATTATTATATTCATTTATTTATTAACTTTTTTCTCTCTTATTTGTTTTAGCTCTATTGTAAATTGAGGTTTAACTGCATTTTTCTATAATAATAATAATAATAATTAGAAAAACAGTAATTATAAAGAAAGAAGTGAGTGTTGAAAAGGGCTGGAATGAAACTCTACTTCTGATCAAGCAATCAAAACAAACACATCTGTGATGAATATCCTGTTGTCTGTGATCTACTTCCTGTCTCCCAGAGCACGAGAAACACAGGCTGTGCAAGAGCGCCGATTACATGAACCTGCACTTCAAGGTGAAGTGGCTCTACAACGAATACTGCAAGGAGCTGCCGTACTTCCAGGACCGCGTGCCGGAGTACCCGGCGTAAGGACACTGACTGAACACGGATAGCAGGAGAAGTGTGATAGTATGTGATTCTGAGGAGGAATCTCTGTTTTGTCGTGTCTTGATAGATGGTTTGAGCCCTTCGTGATCCTCTGGCTGGATGAGAATGAGGAAGTTTCCAGAGATTTCCTGCACGGCGCTCTGGTCAGGGATACAAAGGACGGGGTAAATAGGGCATATATTGCAGTGTTTTTAGTACTGAGATGTTTGGATGATACGCAGAAGAGAGTTTTAACATCTCCTTCAGTCTGGAGTCTTTAGAGGCTAAAATATTCACAAACACTGACCACACAATTCTGACTTTATATCTCACAATTCTGACATTATATCTCACAATTCTGACTTTATATCTCACAATTCTGACTTTATATCTCACAATTCTGACTTTATATCTCACAACTCTGACTTTATATCTCACAACTCTGACTTTATATCTCACAATTCTGACTTTAAATCTCACAATTCTGACTTTATATCTCACAACTCTGACTTTATAACTCACAACTCTGACTTTATATCTCACAACTCTGACTTTATATCTCACAATTCTGACTTTATAACTCACAATTCTGACTTTATATCTCACAACTCTGACTTTATATCTCACAACTCTGACTTTATATCTCACAATTCTGACTTTATATCTCACAATTCTGACTTTATATCTCACAATTCTGACTTTATATCTCACAATTCTGACTTTATATCTCACAACTCTGACTTTATATCTCACAACTCTGACTTTATATCTCACAATTCTGACTTTATATCTCACAATTCTGACTTTATATCTCACAACTCTGACTTTATATCTCACAATTCTGACTTTATATCTCACAATTCTGACTTTAAATCTCACAATTCTGACTTTATATCTCTCAATTCTGACTTTAAATCTCACAACTCTGACTTTATAACTCACAACTCTGACTTTATAACTCACAACTCTGACTTTATATCTCACAACTCTGACTTTATAACTCACAACTCTGACTTTATATCTCTCAATTCTGACTTTATATCTCACAATTCTGACTTTATATCTCACAACTCTGACTTTATAACTCACAACTCTGACTTTATAACTCACAATTCTGACTTTATATCTCACAATTCTGACTTTATATCTCTCAATTCTGACTTTATATCTCACAATTCTGACTTTATATCTCACAACTCTGACTTTATAACTCACAATTCTGACTTTAAATCTCACAATTCTGACTTTATATCTCACAATTCTGACTTTATATCTCACAACTCTGACTTTATAACTCACAACTCTGACTTTATATCTCACAATTCTGACTTTAAATCTCACAACTCTGACTTTATATCTCACAATTCTGACTTTATATCTCACAATTCTGACTTTAAATCTCACAACTCTGACTTTATATCTCACAATTCTGACTTTATATCTCACAACTCTGACTTTATAACTCACAACTCTGACTTTATAACTCACAACTCTGACTTTATATCTCACAACTCTGACTTTATAACTCACAACTCTGACTTTATATCTCTCAATTCTGACTTTATATCTCACAATTCTGACTTTAAATCTCACAATTCTGACTTTATATCTCACAATTCTGACTTTATATCTCTCAATTCTGACTTTATATCTCACAATTCTGACTTTAAATCTCACAATTCTGACTTTATAACTCACAACTCTGACTTTATATCTCTCAATTCTGACTTTATATCTCACAATTCTGACTTTAAATCTCACAACTCTGACTTTATATCTCACAATTCTGACTTTAAATCTCACAATTCTGACTTTATATCTCACAATTCTGACTTTAAATCTCACAATTCTGACTTTAAATCTCACAACTCTGACTTTATATCTCACAATTCTGACTTTAAATCTCACAATTCTGACTTTAAATCTCACAACTCTGACTTTATATCTCACAATTCTGACTTTATATCTCACAACTCTGACTTTATAACTCACAACTCTGACTTTATAACTCACAACTCTGACTTTATATCTCTCAATTCTGACTTTATATCTCACAATTCTGACTTTATATCTCATAATTCTGACTTTATATCTCACAATTCTGACTTTATATCTCACAATTCTGACTTTAAATCTCACAATTCTGACTTTATATCTCGCAATTCTGACTTTATATCTCACAATTCTGACTTTAAATCTCACAATTCTGACTTTATATCTCACAATTCTGACTTTATATCTCACAACTCCGACTTTATATCTCACAATTCTGACTTTATATCTCACAATTCTGACTTTATATCTCACAATTCTGACTTTATATCTCACAATTCTGACTTTAAATCTCACAATTCTGACTTTATATCTCACAATTCTGACTTTAAATCTCACAATTCTGACTTTAAATCTCACAACTCTGACTTTATATCTCACAATTCTGACTTTAAATCTCACAATTCTGACTTTAAATCTCACAACTCTGACTTTATATCTCACAATTCTGACTTTATATCTCACAACTCTGACTTTATAACTCACAACTCTGACTTTATAACTCACAACTCTGACTTTATATCTCTCAATTCTGACTTTATATCTCACAATTCTGACTTTATATCTCATAATTCTGACTTTATATCTCACAATTCTGACTTTATATCTCACAATTCTGACTTTAAATCTCACAATTCTGACTTTATATCTCGCAATTCTGACTTTATATCTCACAATTCTGACTTTAAATCTCACAATTCTGACTTTATATCTCATAATTCTGACTTTATATCTCACAATTCTGACTTTATAACTCACAACTCTGACTTTATAACTCACAACTCTGACTTTATAACTCACAATTCTGACTTTATATCTCACAATTCTGACTTTATATCTCATAATTCTGACTTTATATCTCACAATTCTGACTTTATATCTCACAATTCTGACTTTAAATCTCACAATTCTGACTTTATATCTCGCAATTCTGACTTTATATCTCACAACTCCGACTTTATATCTCACAACTCCGACTTTATATCTCACAATTCTGACTTTAAGAATTGAGAGATATACTTTATATCTCAATTCTGACTTTATAACTTGCCATTCTGGGAAAAAAAAATCAGAATTGTGATATAAAATTCTTTTATTTATTTTTATTCCATGGAGGAAACAAGCTTCCATATAAATACATTTCACTTTTTATAAAACAAATATCTTCAGTCATTTTGCTTCTCCAGTAAATGTATCTTGTTATAAGAATCTTTAGATGTTCGTTCTGGAAAACCAGACAGAAACTCTGAGTAAGCAGCGTGTTCACAGTTCACTGATCACTGATTAACACTCACATGCAGCTAAACAAAAACAATCTTTAGTAAGTGTTTCATGCTCTAAAATGATTTATTTAGCTTTTTTACGATTCAGTAACCTGATCTTTTCTCCCTCTGTCGCTCCCTGCAGTTCCAGCAGACGTCGGAGCACGCGCTCTTCTCCTGTTCGGTGGTGGACGTCTTCTCTCAGCTCAACCAGAGCTTTGAGATCATCAGGAAGTTGGAATGTCCTGATCCTCAGATTGTTGGGAATTACATGAAGAGGTTTGCTAAGGTGACACGGCAGACGCACAGTGTTTCATTCATTCAGCTGTTTTTTTTAAATCAAGAATATTATACCCTATTATGCTTTCTTTTTTATATATTACCTTTTATGTAGTGCGTAATAAAACAGTTTAAATATGAAACAAACTCACTAAAGCAGCTCTAAAAAGATAATACTGTCATTAAAATTCACTGTTTTTCTTTCTCTCAGACCATTGGAAATGTTCTTCTGTCTTATGCTGACATTATTACCAAGGATTTTCCCAATCACTGCAAGAAGGAGAAAGTGGTGCGTCACATTTACGCATTTACATTAATAAAGTCTCTTGGGACGTGTCTGGTGGGGAGATATAGTAATTAGCGGAAAAAAACACTCACACGACTTAATGAAGCTGTCACATTTAGCACTTTGCTGCAGGGATGTGTTTTAACAGCTCGTGAGTTTGTGTTATTTAACTTCCTCTGTTATATTTCAGCCTTGCATCATTATTAACAATATCCAGCAGCTGCGAGTCCAGCTGGAGAAGATGTTTGAGGCCATGGGAGGGAAAGGCGTGAGTAAAACATGCAGAAAGAAATACTTCACACATATAAAGTAGCATAAATTCATCTGATCGACACTCGCCTAAAGGATTATTAGGAACACCTGTTCACTTTCTCATTAATGCGATTATCTAATCAACCAATCACATGGCAGTTCAATGCATTTAGGGTGTGGTCCTGGTCAAGACAATCTCCTGAAATCCAAACTGGGAAAGAAAGGTGATTTAAGCCGTTTTGAGCGTGGCTAAGTATTTCACAATCTGCTCAGTGACTGGGATTTTCACGCACAACCGTTTCTAGGGTTTACAAAGAATGGTGTGAAAAGGGACAAACATCCAGCAGTCCTGTGGGAGAAAATGCCTTGTTGATGCTGGAGGTCAGAGGAGAATGAGCCGACTGATTCAAGAAGAGCAACTTTGACTGAAATAACCACAACCGAGGTCTGCAGCAAAGCATTTGTGAAGCCACAACACGCACAACCTTGAGGCGGACGGGCTACAACAGCAGAAGACCCCACCGGTACCACTCATCTCCACTACAAATAGGAAAAAGAGGCTACGATTTGCACGAGCTCACCAAAATTGGACCGTTGAAGACTGGAAAAATGTTGCCTGGTCTGATGAGTCTCGATTTCTGTTGAGACATTCAGATGGTGGAGTCAGAATTTGGTGTAAACAGAACGAGAACATGGATCCATCATGCCTTGTTCCCACTGTGCAGGCTGGTGGTGGTGGTGTAATGGTGTGGGGGTGTTTTCTCGACACACTTTAGGCCCTTTAGTGCCAATTGGGCATCGTTTAAATGCCACGGCCTACCTGAGCATTGTTTCTGACCATCTCCATCCCTTCATGACCACCATGTATCCATCCTCTGATGGCTACTTCCAGCAGGATAATCCACCATGTCACAAAGATCGAATCATTTCAAATTGAGTTCACTGTAGTAAAATGGCCCCAGAGTCTCCAGATCTCAACCCAATAGAGCATCTTCGGGATGTGGTGGAACGGCTGGATGTGCATCCCACAAATCTCCATCAACTGCATCAACTATCCTATCAATATGGGCCAATATTTCTAAAGAAAGCTTTCAGCACCTTGTTGAATCAATGCCACGTAGAATGAAGGCGGTTCTGAAGGGGGTCAAACACAGGATTAGTGTGGTGTTCCTAACAATCCTTTAGCTGAGTGTATATTCCTATGTTTTTTGATGTCATATAATGTTTTGAGTGGAGAAAAAGCATCCAACAAGTTTGGGATCAGGAAGAATTTTAAAACGTTTTTGAAAGAGTCTCTTCCGCTCACCAAGGCTGCAAAAAAATGAGCAAAATTGTGAAATATTTTAAAATAGTAAAACATCCCGTACTCTCTGTCTTTAGCACAATTCTCTGTTTTATTTCCTGTTTAACACTTGCCAGACAGCTCTTTATTCTTGCTCTCTCACAACATTTGCATCGACGTCATGCACCATTTATGAACGATATAGTAAATGCTGATCGCATGCATGAATATTCATGACGTAATTCATTATTCATATGCGTCGTGAATGTTGTGATTCACAGCAAACGTATTTTCTGGATTCCTATCGCTCATAGAATATTCAATAAATTTACAGTCTAAAAAGATTTGCTGGATTCCACAATGGGGCGGGGCTTCAGAGTTAACCTGACGCCATTGGCCGGAAACGAGTGATGTCATCAGAGTGGATGTTGTAAAAATCTACAGCGCTTCACACAATACAGATTGTTTCAAAGCAGCGAAAACGACAGTGTTGATGTAGTCAAATTAATCAGTTGTAAAGCAATAGAGTCACAATTCAGCTCAATTTGGTTCATGTTCTCATCCCATAGTGTCAATTCGATCATTTATTCTGAATATTAATTGTCTTTTAAACGCCAAGTGAGCAAGCCAAAGTTTTACTTCAGTTTCAATTTTGGCAGTTATATCAAATAATAATCATAATTATGATTTTTTGCAGTTGAACGTGGAGGCCAGTGACTTCCTGAAGGATCTGCAAGTCAAGCTGAACAATGTGATGGACGATCTCAGCAGGGTTTTTGCCGTGAGGTTGGTGTCCCATCTTTTTTTATTTATTTATTATTGTTTTTAAATGAAATTTAACGTTTTTTATGGATATTCCCTTTCATGCAGTGTATAATAAAGCTGTTTGTGAATGTAAAAGGTCTGCAACGTTTCAAAGATCAAATTAGATTCGAATATTGTCTCCCAAAAGAAAGATTCTGAACTCCAGTCCAGTCACTTCCTGCTGAACCTATGTACTAATTAGCATAATGCCAACCCATTGGCTGCTGGTTGCCCCGCCCTCAAACACTGAAGTTGTTTCTGAGCCTGGAAGAGTTTGGTTCGTGTTGTTCATGTCGAGAAGACGCCGTTTTCTACTGCCAAAGCAAATTCAGATTCAGATATGCTAATGAGCGTTTGGTTTCTGACCAATCAGAGCAGAGCAGGCTCTC
>CM074303.1:13533904-13593904 GCA_037194245.1 Opsariichthys bidens
AAAATACTGTCATTTTCTGCAAATAAATTCTCAAAAAAACAATATTTTTATAATGTTTTGAGTTCATCTGGCCAGAATCATAATCATAAGCGGAAAATCAAAGGCCAGAATTGAAACTGTAATAATCTCCAGTCACGTGATTCAAATTACGGCGCGCTCTCTCTACAAAAGCTACAATAAAACATCATTTTTAATTTACTTTTATCGTATTTGAGAATTAAATCTGCCTTAATGTGATCAGCTGTGAGAAAAATGCTGGTCATTGTGTAGTTTAACACTAGTTTTAAAGAAAGTATCGGTTGATAAAAATGCTTTGCAATGCCGTACGTTATTCCAGCACACGTTAGAATAATATCCGAACAGTTTTAATTAATCATGGAAATCTCGTTGAATGTCGAATGAACTGCTGCTCTCTCTCTGTGTTTGTAGGGCACACAGCTCATCTTCAACGCTGCTAAAGAGTTGGGCCAGCTCTCCAAACTGAAGGTGCGTTCATGAAGAAATGACGATCCCTCTGTTAACTCACTGAACTATAGAAGCTGGTTTCCACCACAGAATAATAAAAACATCATAATGATAAAAAAGGTCATTGTAAATATTTTAACTCACAATTGCTAGTTGTAAACTTGTAGTTTTGAGGTTACGTCTCGCAATTTAAACTTTTTTATTCTCGTAATTCTGGGTTTGCCTCTCGCCATTTTGACTTTTTTTTCCTTGGAATTCTGAGTTTTCATCTCCATGATTTTGTCCGTTTTTCCTTGGAATTCTGAGATTACGTCTCGCCATTTTGACTTTTTTTTCCTTGGAATTCTGAGTTTGCATCTCCATGATTTTGTCAGTTTTTCCTCGGAATTCTGAGATTACGTCTCGCCATTTTGCCTTTTTTTCTCGGAATTCTGACTTTACGTCTCCATGATTTTGTCAGTTTTTCCTGGAATTTTGAGTTTACGTCTCGCCATTTTGACTTTTTTTTCCTTGGAATTCTGAGTTTTCATCTCCATGATTTTGTCCGTTTTTCCTTGGAATTCTGAGATTACGTCTCGCCATTTTGACTTTTTTTTCCTTGGAATTCTGAGTTTGCATCTCCATGATTTTGTCAGTTTTTCCTCGGAATTCTGAGATTACGTCTCGCCATTTTGCCTTTTTTTCTCGGAATTCTGACTTTACGTCTCCATGATTTTGTCAGTTTTTCCTGGAATTTTGAGTTTACGTCTCGCCATTTTGACTTTTTTTTCCTTGGAATTCTGAGTTTTCATCTCCATGATTTTGTCCGTTTTTCCTTGGAATTCTGAGATTACGTCTCGCCATTTTGACTTTTTTTTCCTTGGAATTCTGAATTTACGTCTCCATGATTTTGTCAGTTTTTCCTGGAATTTTGAGATTACGTCTCGCCATTTTGACTTTTTTTTCCTTGGAATTCTGAGTTTACGTCTCCCTGATTTTGTCGGTTTTTCCTCGGAATTCTGAGTTTACCCCTCACCATTTTGCCTTTTTTCTCAGAATTCTGAGTTTACGTCTCCATGATTTTTGTCAGTTTTTCCTCGGAATTCTGAGATTACGTCTCGCCATTTTGACTTTTTTTTCCTTGGAATTCTGAGTTTACGTCTCCCTGATTTTGTTGGTTTTTCCTCGGAATTCTGAGTTTACCCCTCACCATTTTGCCTTTTTTCTCAGAATTCTGAGTTTACGTCTCCATGATTTTTGTCAGTTTTTCCTCGGTATTCTGAGTTTAAGTCTCGCCATTTTGCCTTTTTTTCTCGGAATTCTGAGTTTACATTTCCATGATTTTTGTCAGTTTTTCCTTGGAATTCTGAGTTTAAGTCTCGCCATTTTGCCTTTTTTTCTCGGAATTCTGAGTTTACATTTCCATGATTTTTGTCAGTTTTTCCTTGGAATTCTGAGTTTACGTCTCGCCATTTTGCTTTTGTTTCTCAGAATTCTGAGTTCACATCTCCATGATTTTGTCGGTTTTTCCTCGGAATTCTGAGATTACGTCTCGCCATTTTGCCTTTTTTTCTCGGAATTCTGACTTCACGTCTCCATGATTTTGTCAGTTTTTCCTTGGAATTCTGAGTTTACGTCTCCATGATTTTGTCAGTTTTTTCCTGGAATTTTGAGATTACGTCTCACCATTTTGACTTTTTTTTCCTTGGAATTCTGAGTTTACGTCTCCCTGATTTTGTCGGTTTTTCCTCGGAATTCTGAGTTTACCCCTCACCATTTTGCCTTTTTTTCTCGGAATTCTGAGTTTACATTTCCATGATTTTTGTCAGTTTTTCCTTGGAATTCTGAGTTTACGTCTCGCCATTTTGCTTTTGTTTCTCGGAATTCTGAGTTCACATCTCCATGATTTTGTCGGTTTTTCCTCGGAATTCTGAGATTACGTCTCGCCATTTTGCCTTTTTTTCTCGGAATTCTGACTTCACGTCTCCATGATTTTGTCAGTTTTTCCTTGGAATTCTGAGTTTACGTCTCCATGATTTTGTCAGTTTTTCCTGGAATTCTGAGTTTACGTCTCGCCATTTTGACTTTTTTTTCCTTGGAATTCTGAGTTTTCATCTCCATGATTTTGTCCGTTTTTCCTCGGAATTCTGAGTTTACCCCTCACCATTTTGCCTTTTTTTCTCAGAATTCTGAGTTTACGTCTCCATGATTTTTGTCAGTTTTTCCTCGGAATTCTGAGTTTACGTCTCGCCATTTTGCCTTTTTTTCTCGGAATTCTGAGTTTACGTCTTCAAGTCAAAATCCACAATCCACACTCCTGGCTGCACTTTTCGTCAGGATGCTGTCTTCTCAAAGCCGATGGTCTGTTTGTGTCTCTCAGGAGCACATGGTGCGAGAGGAGGCCAAGGCGTTGTCCCCTAAACAGTGTGCGGTCATCGAGCTCGCACTGGACACTATAAAGGTATATAAAGCGCACACACGTTCAGAATCAGACCTGTCTGTTATCAGGAGACTGACGGGTTTTTGTGTGCGTGTAACAGCAATATTTCCACGCGGGTGGTGTGGGTCTGAAAAAGACGTTTTTGGAGAAGAGTCCGGACCTGCAGTCTCTGCGCTATGCACTGTCACTCTACACGCAGGCCACCGACAAACTCATCAGGAAGTTTGTCCAGTCTCAGCACACTCAGGGTATGTCACCATCTCATGTTTTTCTGTTCTACGACTGTTATTTTGAATTCAGTTTTGTTCTTGTTTCTGTGTTCTTGTTTCCCGTGTTCAGTTCCTGGTTACTTTGTTCTAAGTATGTACTCAACTGTGTAGCGTATGAACTTTATAAGGTTCATTTGTCATGTCTGATGCCCCTCTGTAATTAAAGCTGTGACGGTCGAGGGCATGAAGTGGGATTTTCAGTGTGAACACACTACTATTTATACTACATAATGACATTTAGACACAAATTGGGTGTTTTTGAAATAGTTTTTTAGTTACTGATTGTGTATAAATATTTTTCCTACTTTATTTAAATTTTATTTAAAGTAGTTAAATTTAGTAGTTACGTTTATTTTTAGGATATTTTTAAATATTTAATTATATAAATTATAATTATATAATTTTAGTTTTATATATAAATTTATATTTTTCCTACTTGTTATTTATTTTATTACGTTTTATGCAAAATCGTTGATTTTGTTTTAGGGAAAAAAATATGTATTTTATTCATTAATTTCCCTTCTATTAGTTTCCATTTATGATTAAATGGGGCCTATTTTCCTACTTATACTTATACCTACTTATTCCTACTTTATGTAAAATAGTTAAAATTTATCTGAAATGATCACACACAATATTTAATGATTTTAAATTTAAAATGACATGATTTTATATTTTAAATATATGATTAATGATTTTATTAATCCACACACAATAGTTATGTTATTATGTTATATGAATTCATACTTTTCCTCACTAGTTATTTATTTTATGTAAAAGTTTAATTTATCAGAAATTCATAATTCAGAATGATTGTCGCTGCTACTAATAGATTTTCAGGGGTTTACGATGCCATTGATTTTTGAGGGCATATTTTTATTATATATATATATATATAATTTTTTTTATATATATTTTTTATATTTTTATAATTGATCTAACTAGTTTTGGCTGCTGCCTATAAAATAAAATTAACTTTATAAAGCTGTTGAACTGCTGCTCCACGTTCATTTTATCGAAGATTCGTTTTGTACGACAGCTACAGATGAAGCCACTCTGAAATCTGACCAATGAGAGGGCAGATTTACTCACATGTGACTTGCATAAACACATTTCGTTACACTTTGGTTCTTTTCACACGGAAACATTCCGAACCAAGAAGAAAATGCAACATTGATTCGGTTTTTCGTTCTCCATGAGAACCGTTGGATTGAGTCTGTGTTTGTCTGTTTTCATCTTCCTCTTCTCTTCAGTTCACGGAGGGAAAGGCGTGCGGTACACTCACAGTGAAGACGTTTATCCAGAGAAGGGTACGTGTCTGAACGGCGCCTCGTTGATATTTATGCATGCAAATATTCTTTTGCATATTGATGTGAATATTACGCCTGGCTCCAGCTGGTCTGCATCGAAGTGCCTCGTCGAACTAGAAGATGCAGTGTTGACACTTCTGGAGTAAACATGTCTTTAGAAAGACCTCATTTTACTGAAAAATCATGTTCACATGTATCAAATATGATCATCAGGCTTTTGAGGAAGGTTTATTTATTCATCTCTAACTCATTGTCGCATTGCATTATGTTTTAAAACTTTGATTATGACACTAATCATTTAAGAATCATCTTACTGAGACATATTTTTGGCAGATTGACTGATATTGAAATGCTTTTCTGTGAGGATCTGCTGTAGTGTGTGATTGTGCACACACTGCCGCCCTCTGCTGGATCAGACTCTGATAGCACTCGTGGTTCAACAGGAAATCGATCACCAATATTTTGTCAGCCGAACCCTTTTGAGCTAAAATATTTACTTGCTGTCCGCCTGAGATGATAAACGAATATTTCAATAATATTTTAATAGCAACACATTTGCATGATGTCGGTTAAAAGTTGCAGATAAACTGTTTCTGATGTTTTTATTTTAAAAATATTTATCTATAGGGCTGCAGTTATTTATTATTATTATTATTAGTTAACTCTAATTATAAAAAATGAATGACTGAAGTATGTTGCTTTTTGTAAATCACAGTTGTACTGTAAAATAAATCATAATTTACACGATATATTACTAATATTCATGTCTTAAATTTTTCACTTTCATATGAAAGGTAAAAAAAGAGCATAACTGCAACTTAGCGATCACAATTCTGACTTTTTTATTTTAAAGTGATAAAGATTATGTATGTTTTATCCATTTGATGTATCAAAGATATCATGTTATCAAAAGACAACATGTTTTATGGGCATATATATATGCGTGTGTGTGTGTGTGTATATATATATATATATAATTGTGACTTCCCCCCTCACAATTCTCAGAAAAACAAAAAATAGATTAATTAATTTCTTATTTCTAAAAAATAGCATATATAATTTCTTATAAATCCCATTTTAATTTTTTTTGTTTCATATAAAATGTAAATAATTAAATAATTTAGTTAATTTTTATATGGTCAAAATATGCCCTCATAAATCAATTAAATCTATGTATATATATATATATATATATAGCCATTTTTTCCCTACTTGCTTTTATTTTATTTACATTTATATTTTAGATTATTTTATTTTGGTTTTATGATGCCATTGCTTTATGAGGGCATGTTTTGACCATATAAAAATCAACAAAATTATTTTTATATAATTATTTGTATATTTTTTTACAATCATTTTTAATACATTTTATATCAAATACTTTGATTTATAATAAATGAAGTAATCTAATTTTTGGACTTTTTTTTCTAAATTGTGATGGGAAAAGTCACAATTTTTTATCTATTTAATTTTTGTAAGTGCAGTGATTTCATCTTTTAATATTTTTTATTTTATTTACTTTATACCTTTTTTTTTTATTTTTTTTTTTTAAATCTTTTTATTTGTCGGAAACAAGCTTCCATACTTTCAGACATTCAAACCCTTGAGTTTTTAACATTTTAAATCATAAAGCTTTTAACTGCTGAAACGCTGTAAACTTCTGTCCACAAAAAGGTTTAAAATGATTCAAATATCTAAATAAAATAAACCTGGTGCACATTGTGTTCCCAAATGCATGATAAACCTATCAAAACCGTCAAAACCTCACGTTTCATTCCCGCTCTCGTTGTGTTCTGACCTTTGACCTGTTCCTCAGCCTCAGGAGTGGAGGACGCGGTGGGTGAGGTTTCCATGACTGTGGAGATCTTCAGCGACCCCAGCACAGGAGGACACAAAATCACAGTTAAAGGTGCTTCTGTCTGTCAGAGCTGCTGTGGTTCCCTCTCGTTATCAGCGTTAGGATCCGTTTAATGGTGTCCTTTTCCATGTGTGATTGACAGTTGTGTCAGCCAATGACCTTCGCTGGCAGACGCAGGGCATTTTCCGGCCCTTCGTGGAGGTTTACATCGTCGGCCCTTACCTCAGCGACAAGAAGAGGAAGTTCGCCACCAAATCCAAGAACAACAGCTGGTCCCCGAAGTTCAGCGAATCCTTCCAGTTGTACGTTTTTAACAGATTCTGATCGTACATATTCAATATTCAATATCTGACCCCTGTGCCATTGATTTATGAGGACACTTTATATATTATAAAGTTTTTATTTATTTCCATTATGTGTCAAATACAAATAAAATTATGTCAGATACCATTAATTAATATTATTTATATATATATATATATATATATATATATAAAATAATTATAAAATATAATAAAAAAATAATAATATTCTGATAATAATTTTATCAGAAAAATCGCAATTAGACTTTCCCCCAAATTGCACCCCCCTAACAAAAAATCATAAAATAAATAATAAAAATAATAATAATAAATTATTAAAAATATTATTATTATTATTATTATCATTATCATAATCATCATTTTAGTCAAAAACTAAATCGCAACTAGGTTTTCCCCCCCAAATTGTGCATTCCTAAAAATCATGATAAGAAATAAAAATTATAAATGATAAAAATATATAAATTATTCTTTTTATCATTATTATTTAGTCAGAAAAATGGCAATTCGATTCTCCCCCCGAATTACTGTAAAAAAACATAATAAAATATATAATGAAATAATAATAATAATAAAATATAAAAACATTATTATAATCATCATCATTTTAGAGTCAAATAAATTCAAATCGTTTCCCCCCAAATTGTGCAGCCCTAAAAAACATAAAATAAATTATAATTAATTTATTATATTTATATTTAGTATAATTATAATTATCATTATCATTTTGCAGTAAAAAAATAGATTTTTCCCCCAAATTGTGCAGCCCTAAAAAACATAAAATAAATTATAATTCATTTATTATATTTATATTTAGTATAATTATAATTATCATTATGCAGTAAAAAAAATAAATAAAATTCCCCCAAATTGTGCAGCCCGAAAGTGAATCACTGTAGTGATTCATTGAAATTAAATTAAATTTATATGCTACTAATTGATTTTGAAAGATTTTACATGTCATTTTTTTTTAAATCACATAAAAATGCACTTTATTTATGTTTTATGTCAAATCCTTGAATTGATCAGAATAACGTGTACTGCTTCCTCTAAAATCGAATCATTGTTTGTAATCCAGCTGTAAATATTGTTTCCCAGCGTGCTCGGCAGTGAGCTGGGTCCCGAGGGCTACGAGCTGCAGGTCAGCGTGAAGGATTACTGCTTCGCTCGTGAGGATCGCACCGTCGGCACGGCCGTCCTGCAGCTGAAGGACCTGACGTCCCGCAGCAGCGCCGCCTGCTGGCTCCCGCTCGGCAAACGCGTCCACATGGACGAGACGGGGCTCACCGTCCTCCGGATCCTCTCGCAGCGCAACAACGACGAGGTCGCCAAAGAGTTCGTCAAGCTGAAGTCGGAGCAGCGCTCGGCGGAGGAGGGCAGGGGGAGCTAAAGACTCAGGTGTAACACCGGACGAAAGCGGTCGAGCGCTTCGGACAGCACAGACGCACTCATACACACACGACAACACAAACACAGGCAAATCTGCACAGACGAAAGCAATCTGAGAAATAACGATTCTCAAAAACGAACCCCTTTTGCTTCCGTAACAGATTCCCGATTCCCTTATTTTCCACTCAGAAATATGTCGTATCATGGAAGCAAAATGTATGGAGATCATTGACATCCTCCGCCGAGAAGATTGTCGATTTAACTCGACACACTTTGTTTTGCACTCTAAGGGCCGCGTTTCAGTTTCACACACGGCCCTGATGTTTAGCACAATGCGGCTTCTCTGATTGGTGCAGAACACATTCCACCGACCAATCAGAGAGCGCCGCTGATGGCGAGAGCTGCGTTCACGTCATATGAGAACGTGCGCCAGATTCGTGTTTTGAGTCGGAATTTATTCGTCTTGAGACGTATTCGGGCTGCACGATTAACCGATAGAAACCGTATTTAGTTGCGATTCAGAGTCCGGAAAACGAAACAAGCGCAAAACAGAAAAGAAGGGCTTCCTGTGGTTGTCCGCCAAAATAAAAGCTTACAGTCATACATATTAATATGTATATTTAAATATATTAAATATAATTATTTAATATTATATTATTTTTTTAATACTCAATTTTTTTATTTTACTGTGAAATGTTACAATAGTAATATTTCTTATTTTGTATTATATTTAATATTTTTATTTAGTAATAATATCTTGATGGTTTAACATTTTAAATGAAGACATTAAGAAAGTAATGAATATTACTATTTTAATTTTACGCTGTTATATATATATATATATATATGTATAATTATTAAATATATTTAAATCTAATTAAATGATTATTTGTTATTTTAAAGTAATCTTATGTTGCATATTTAATATTTTTATTTAGTAATTATAGTAAAACTTTTTAACATTTGAAAAAGAAGAAATTAAGACAGTAATTCACACCGTTATATATAAATTAAATATAACTATATCTTTATATATTATTTTTTTGAATACTCAATTTTTTATTTTACAGTGCAATATTACAATAGTGATATTTATTATTTTGCATTACTCTTTATATTTTTATTTAGCGATTATAGTTAGTTTGATGGGTTAACATTTTAACGTTTGAAAATGAAGAAATGAAGACAGTCGTAAATATTAGTATCTTTACGCTGTTTTATATATTACTATTATAATATTTCACTGTAAAATAAAAAATAGATTATTGAAAAAAAAATTTCAGTGCTCACATTTTTTTTACTTTACAGTGAAATATTACAATAGTAATATTTCTTATTTTGTATTAAATTTAATATTTTTATTTAGTCATCGAAATTTATTTATATTAATATTTTATATACACACACACACACATATAATTTTATTTATATATAATATATTTTATAGTCCGAAACCATAATTAAATTTTTCCTCAAATTGTGCAGCCAATAATCAACGAACCTGATTTACACGTAACGGTTTTTACTAATCAAACTTACTTAATTGTGGCGCTTCTGACATGACGTGAGCGCAGAGACCGATCATGTGATGTCGAGGTGATGTAATCACTGATGATGTCCTTCGCACGCACACACACCCACAATGCATTGCGGCCTTGAGTGACGCAGAAACCCCTCCAGATCTCTGATCTGAAACACTCGTGGCTCGATTCGTTTGCGCTCTCTGGAATATTTTGCACTTTCTGCATGTCGAGTCCCGCTTTGTTCCGTCGGTCGTCGCGTCTTTTCCTCACGACTGCGTCTTCAGCATGATGAAGATGAGCCTTACAAAACACACTGTGACTCCACCGCAGAACAGACGCCGTGCATCGTGGGTGCATTCGTTTCTTTGTTTGTTTGTGGCCAATATTTTGCGTCCAAAAATACTCCATAATAACCGAAGGATCGATGTCTTTATATTTCACACAGATTGTTGTCCAAAAAACACAGTGTCGTCTGTTTCGGTTTAACGTTCAAAGCCGCCGAGGGACGTCAAAAAGCACTTTCAGGCCGACGGTGTTACAAGAGAAGAAATGTTTTTGTCTGGCTGTGTCGTATTTGTAATGCGTTTTTCCTGAGTCTTCTTCAATAATGCATAATTCTAGAGCAATACACTGGACTGAACCCGGAACGGAGCGACGGCGTGGACGCGTTAAAGGAATAATTCGCCCTGAACGATCTTTCACACTCATGTTGTTCCAGTCTTTTCCTCTCATTCAACTATTAAACTCATATCAAAGACTTTACAACATGGTGGAATAAGCCCCGCCTTCTAAATGAAGGAGCCAATCACTGATTGGTAAAGTCGCCGAATCATCACCAAATAAGTCTGGAACAACACGAGAGGTTTTCAGGTGAGCTGTCCCTTTAAATGACTCTAAACGACTGAGCCATTCAGATCCGCTGTTTTAGACGAAACCACAGTGCAATTAAACGTCTTTGTAAAGTTAGTTGGCGGTTTGATTTAAACTGATTTAACACGTTTACATGCCGAGTGTTTGAATGCGCACTGAGTACTTGCAGTTCTGGAGAGGAAGAATCGGTCGCTGTGATCGTTCATTTTTACTGTCTTTATACAAGTTCTTGGGCTTAATGTGAATGAGCATCAGTACATTTTTTATTTCATCTATTTATATGTGTGTGTGTGTATATATATATATATATATATATATATACACACACAAACAATTTTTATATATCATCAGTGCTGTCAACTCGATTAATCGCTATTAATCAAATCTAACAAGGGTTTGTAAATATCTGTGTGTGTATATATATATATATATACACACACATACACGTCGCACACATATATATTTACAAACTTTTTATGCAATTAATCGTGATTAATCAATTAGACGCACAAATATACACACACACATACAATTTCTATATATATTAGTGCTGTAAACTCGATTAATCGCAAGTAATTGCATCTAATATTAAAGTTTGTAAATATATATATTTATATGTGTGTGTGTGTGTGTGTGCATATATATACAGACACGCATATATTATATATTTACAAACTTTTATGTTAGATGTGATTATTCACGATTAATCGATTTTTGATAGCACATATATATATATACTTACATTTTTTATATATGTTAGTGCTGTCAATCACAATCGCATCTAGCATAAAAGTTTTTAAATATATAATACATCCGTGTGTGTGTATTTTATATATATATATATACACACAATTTACAAACTTGCTTGTTATATATTTAAAAACTTAAATGTTAGATGTGACAGCACTAATATTTATATATATTATATTATTATATAATATATAAATTTGTGGCACATCTGAGAAAAAATATTTTAGTATCAACGATAGTTTTTGTTAATATTTTGAATTAGATTTTATTTTTATATTTTTTCTGTTTTCAATTTTCATTTTGGTTAAAGTTTTATTAAGTTAAATACGTTTCGGTTAGTACTTTTGTTTCAGATCATGGTTATTTTATTTTCATGGTTATTTATTTCGGTTATTTTATTAACGTTGCATTTTTAGCGTGTTCTACGAAATGCGACTTCTTTTCCGAACAAGCTTTAAGATCGCTCTCCGCTCGATTTGCTTTGAAACCGAACGCAGCGCGGCCACTGAATGTCGATTCACACGAGCCTTGGCGTTAGAGCGACGGCAGAGACGCGAGTTAAAACACTTCACACACACACACGCTGAAGCACAAACGGGCATGACGAGACTCATATGCATGCATGCATGCCCGCAGACGCTGTGAATTAAACCAAGTGCATGATGGGAAACCCAGTAAATCGTGCCAGCACGTGTCTCAATGTTAACCTGCCACAAACTGACCGATCCGATTGATTTTCCTCTTTCACTGTTCGTTTTTTCAAAAGAAGAGCTTGTGAATAATGTCTCTGATGTTCAAGGTCTTGGCATGAGTGGGTGTTTTTATACCGGGGATGTTTCTAATTTTCGTTTTTTTAACCATTTTGATTGTTCTTAATGAGGATGATAGTGGATTACTGCAGCATTGGCTTCCTATTAAAATAATAATGATTAACTGACTCCGTTTCTTATTGAAAACCTGCATCAGGTTAAACTTGAGGACAAAATATGGTTACAAATAAAAGGTTTCAAACATTCAAGACACTAGGAAAAGGGCATTTTTATGACGACGTATTATTATATTATGGCTTTTTTTCCTCATTTGTGTTTTCCATATTGAAATCTTGCACTGTAAAAATACCAAAAATCAAGGGAAAATGCTTTCAAGGTCAGAGGCGGTGATTTTTCCCATCATGCTGAAAAAGTTTATATAGATTTTTTTTTAACGTTGGTGTTGAAAAAAAAAACGTATTTAATTGTAAGTATTGATTATATGATCAGATGTAATTCATTTGTTAAGAAAATCCAAAAATAAATATTAAAAAGTTGTCCTTTATGATTAGTAATAACTCCAGATCTTCAAAGACCATCTGCTTGAGGAGAAAAATAAACTTAATATTTACAAACTTAAGTATTATTTTAAAGAGTTGACCCATTTAACAATCATGGCAGATGTTCATTTCTACATTAATTCACAGACCATTTCAGTTCGCTCAAAATAATAACGAACAAACATGAACAGTGACCAATAGTATATTTATGAATCAGCATGAATCTAGATAATTAAAGCTTTGAAAATTCATAAAGTTCATATGGAAGCTCGTTCCTGCCACTGTTGGGAAAGAAAAAATATTCCGTAAGTCATAATAATGAGAATCTTTCTCCTAATAATGACTTAGTAGCTTTAACTTAATAAAAAAATTTTTTTTTATTTTTTTAAAAGTTAAAGATACTAAGTCATTATTATGCGATACTAAGTCATTATTATGAGATACTAAGTTATTATTATGAGATATTAAGTCATTATTATGAGATACTAAGTCATTATTATGAGATACTAAGTCATTATTATGAGATGTTAAGTCATTATTATGAGATACTAAGTCATTATTATGAGATACTAAGTCATTATTATGAGATACTAAGTCATTATTATGAGATGTTAAGTCATTATTATGAGATACTAAGTCATTATTATGAGATGTTAAGTCATTATTATGAGATACTAAGTCATTATTATGAGATACTAAGTCATTATTATGAGATACTAAGTCATTATTATGAGATGTTAAGTCATTATTATGAGATGTTAAGCCATTATTATGAGATACTAAGTCATTATTATGAGATGTTAAGCCATTATTATGAGATACTAAGTCATTATTATGAGATGTTAAGCCATTATTATGAGATACTAAGTCATTATTATGAGATGTTAAGTCATTATTATGAGATACTAAGTCATTATTATGAGATACTAAGTCATTATTATGAGATACTAAGTCATTATTATGAGATATTAAGTCATTATTATGAGATGTTAAGTCATTATTATGAGATACTAAGTCATTATTATGAGATGTTAAGTCATTATTATGAGATACTAAGTCATTATTATGAGATACTAAGTCATTATTATGAGATACTAAGTCATTATTATGAGATGTTAAGTCATTATTATGAGATGTTAAGCCATTATTATGAGATACTAAGTCATTATTATGAGATGTTAAGCCATTATTATGAGATACTAAGTCATTATTATGAGATGTTAAGCCATTATTATGAGATACTAAGTCATTATTATGAGATGTTAAGTCATTATTATGAGATACTAAGTCATTATTATGAGATACTAAGTCATTATTATGAGATACTAAGTCATTATTATGAGATATTAAGTCATTATTATGAGATGTTAAGTCATTATTATGAGATACTAAGTCATTATTATGAGATACTAAGTCATTATTATGAGATACTAAGTCATTATTATGAGATACTAAGTCATTATTATGAGATACTAAGTCATTATTATGAGATTCTAAGTCATTATTATGAGATATTATGAGATACTAAGTCATTATTATGAGATGTTAAGTCATTATTATGAGATGTTAAGTCATTATTATGAGATACTAAGTCATTATTATGAGATGTTAAGTCATTATTATGAGATACTAAGTCATTATTATGAGATGTTAAGTCATTATTATGAGATATTAAGTCAATATTATGAGATACTAAGTCATTATTATGAGATGCTAAGTCATTATTATGAGATGTTAAGTCAATATTATGAGATACTAAGTCATTATTATGAGATGTTAAGTCATTATTATGAGATACTAAGTCATTATTATGAGATGTTAAGTCATTATTATGAGATACTAAGTCATTATTATGATATACTAAGTCATTATTATGAGATGTTAAGTCATTATTATGAGATACTAAGTCATTATTATGAGATGCTAAGTCATTATTATGAGATGTTAAGTCATTATTATGAGATACTAAGTCATTATTATGATATACTAAGTCATTATTATGAGATGTTAAGTCATTATTATGAGATACTAAGTCATTATTATGAGATGTTAAGTCATTATTATGAGATACTAAGTCATTATTATGAGATACTAAGTCATTATTATGATATACTAAGTCATTATTATGAGATACTAAGTCATTATTATGAGATATTAAGTCATTATTATGAGATACTAAGTCATTATTATGAGATACTAAGTCATTATTATGAGATACTAAGTCATTATTATGAGATTCTAAGTCATTATTATGAGATATTATGAGATACTAAGTCATTATTATGAGATGTTAAGTCATTATTATGAGATACTAAGTCATTATTATGAGATACTAAGTCATTATTATGAGATACTAAGTCATTATTATGAGATACTAAGTCATTATTATGAGATTCTAAGTCATTATTATGAGATATTATGAGATACTAAGTCATTATTATGAGATGTTAAGTCATTATTATGAGATGTTAAGTCATTATTATGAGATACTAAGTCATTATTATGAGATGTTAAGTCATTATTATGAGATACTAAGTCATTATTATGAGATGTTAAGTCATTATTATGAGATATTAAGTCAATATTATGAGATACTAAGTCATTATTATGAGATGCTAAGTCATTATTATGAGATGTTAAGTCAATATTATGAGATACTAAGTCATTATTATGAGATGTTAAGTCATTATTATGAGATACTAAGTCATTATTATGAGATGTTAAGTCATTATTATGAGATACTAAGTCATTATTATGATATACTAAGTCATTATTATGAGATGTTAAGTCATTATTATGAGATACTAAGTCATTATTATGAGATGCTAAGTCATTATTATGAGATGTTAAGTCATTATTATGAGATACTAAGTCATTATTATGATATACTAAGTCATTATTATGAGATACTAAGTCATTATTATGAGATATTAAGTCATTATTATGAGATACTAAGTCATTATTATGAGATACTAAGTCATTATTATGAGATGTTAAGTCATTATTATGAGATGTTAAGTCATTATTATGAGATACTAAGTCATTATTATGAGATGTTAAGTCAATATTATGAGATACTAAGTCATTATTATGAGATGTTAAGTCATTATTATGAGATATTAAGTCATTATTATGAGATGTTAAGTCATTATTATGAGATACTAAGTCATTATTATGAGATGTTAAGTCATTATTATGAGATACTAAGTCATTATTATGAGATGCTAAGTCATTATTATGAGATGTTAAGTCAATATTATGAGATACTAAGTCATTATTATGAGATGTTAAGTCATTATTATGAGATACTAAGTCATTATTATGATATACTAAGTCATTATTATGAGATGTTAAGTCATTATTATGAGATACTAAGTCATTATTATGAGATACTAAGTCATTATTATGAGATACTAAGTCATTATTATGAGATGTTAAGTCATTATTATGAGATACTAAGTCATTATTATGAGATACTAAGTCATTATTATGAGATATTAAGTCAATATTATGAGATACTAAGTCATTATTATGAGATGTTAAGTCATTATTATGAGATACTAAGTCATTATTATGAGATGTTAAGTCATTATTATGAGATACTAAGTCATTATTATGAGATACTAAGTCATTATTATGAGATATTAAGTCAATATTATGAGATACTAAGTCATTATTATGAGATGTTAAGTCATTATTATGAGATACTAAGTCATTATTATGAGATGTTAAGTCATTATGATATACTAAGTCATTATTATGAGATGTTAAGTCATTATTATGAGATACTAAGTCATTATTATGAGATGCTAAGTCATTATTATGAGATGTTAAGTCAATATTATGAGATACTAAGTCATTATTATGAGATGTTAAGTCATTATTATGAGATACTAAGTCATTATTATGAGATGTTAAGTCATTATTATGAGATACTAAGTCATTATTATGATATACTAAGTCATTATTATGAGATGTTAAGTCATTATTATGAGATACTAAGTCATTATTATGAGATGCTAAGTCATTATTATGAGATGTTAAGTCATTATTATGAGATACTAAGTCATTATTATGATATACTAAGTCATTATTATGAGATACTAAGTCATTATTATGAGATATTAAGTCATTATTATGAGATACTAAGTCATTATTATGAGATGTTAAGTCATTATTATGAGATGTTAAGTCATTATTATGAGATACTAAGTCATTATTATGAGATGTTAAGTCAATATTATGAGATACTAAGTCATTATTATGAGATGTTAAGTCATTATTATGAGATATTAAGTCATTATTATGAGATGTTAAGTCATTATTATGAGATACTAAGTCATTATTATGAGATGTTAAGTCATTATTATGAGATACTAAGTCATTATTATGAGATGTTAAGTCATTATTATGAGATACTAAGTCATTATTATGATATACTAAGTCATTATTATGAGATGTTAAGTCATTATTATGAGATGTTAAGTCAATATTATGAGATACTAAGTCATTATTATGAGATGTTAAGTCATTATTATGAGATACTAAGTCATTATTATGATATACTAAGTCATTATTATGAGATGTTAAGTCATTATTATGAGATACTAAGTCATTATTATGAGATACTAAGTCATTATTATGAGATATTAAGTCAATATTATGAGATACTAAGTCATTATTATGAGATGTTAAGTCATTATTATGAGATACTAAGTCATTATTATGAGATGTTAAGTCATTATTATGAGATACTAAGTCATTATTATGAGATACTAAGTCATTATTATGAGATATTAAGTCAATATTATGAGATACTAAGTCATTATTATGAGATGTTAAGTCATTATTATGAGATACTAAGTCATTATTATGAGATGTTAAGTCATTATTATGATATACTAAGTCATTATTATGAGATGTTAAGTCATTATTATGAGATACTAAGTCATTATTATGAGATGCTAAGTCATTATTATGAGATGTTAAGTCATTATTATGAGATACTAAGTCATTATTATGATATACTAAGTCATTATTATGAGATACTAAGTCATTATTATGAGATGTTAAGTCATTATTATGAGATATTAAGTCATTATTATGAGATGTTAAGTCATTATTATGAGATACTAAGTCATTATTATGATATACTAAGTCATTATTATGAGATATTAAGTCATTATTATGAGATACTAAGTCATTATTATGAGATACTAAGTCATTATTATGAGATATTAAGTCATTATTATGAGATTCTAAGTCATTATTATGAGATACTAAGTCATTATTATGAGATTCTAAGTCATTATTATGAGATGTTAAGTCATTATTATGAGATTCTAAGTCATTATTATGAGATACTAAGTCATTATTATGAGATTCTAAGTCATTATTATGAGATATTAAGTCATTATTATGAGATGTTAAGTCAATATTATGAGATACTAAGTCATTATTATGAGATTCTAAGTCATTATTATGAGATGTTAAGTCAATATTATGAGATACTAAGTCATTATTATGATATACTAAGTCATTATTATGAGATGTTAAGTCATTATTATGAGATATTAAGTCATTATTATGAGATACTAAGTCATTATTATGAGATACTAAGTCATTATTATGAGATACTAAGTCATTATTATGAGATACTAAGTCATTATTATGAGATACTAAGTCATTATTATGAGATGTTAAGTCAATATTATGAGATACTAAGTCATTATTATGAGATACTAAGTCATTATTATGAGATACTAAGTCATTATGATGAGATATTAAGTCATTATTATGAGATTCTAAGTCATTATTATGAGATTCTAAGTCATTATTATGAGATGTTAAGTCATTATTATGAGATACTAAGTCATTATTATGAGATACTAAGTCATTATTATGAGATATTAAGTCATTATGATGAGATATTAAGTCATTATTATGAGATACTAAGTCATTATTATGAGATATTAAGTCATTATTATGAGATACTAAGTCATTATTATGAGATATTAAGTCATTATGATGAGATATTAAGTCATTATTATGAGATTCTAAGTCATTATTATGAGATATTAAGTCATTATTATGAGATATTAAGTCATTATTATGAGATGTTAAGTCATTATTATGAGATATTAAGTCATTATTATGAGATATTAAGTCATTATTATGAGATACTAAGTCATTATTATGAGATACTAAGTCATTATTATGGGATGTTAAGTCATTATTATGAGATGTTAAGTCATTATTATGAGATACTAAGTCATTATTATGAGATATTAAGTCATTATTATGAGATATTAAGTCATTATTATGAGATTCTAAGTCATTATTATGAGATACTAAGTCATTATTATGAGATACTAAGTCATTATTATGAGATATTAAGTCATTATTATGAGATACTAAGTCATTATTATGGGATGTTAAGTCATTATTATGAGATACTAAGTCATTATTATGAGATATTAAGTCATTATTATGAGATATTAAGTCATTATTATGAGATACTAAGTCATTATTATGAGATACTAAGTCATTATGATGAGATATTAAGTCATTATTATGAGATACTAAGTCATTATTATGGGATGTTAAGTCATTATTATGAGATACTAAGTCATTATTATGAGATATTAAGTCATTATGATGAGATATTAAGTCATTATTATGAGATTCTAAGTCATTATTATGAGATATTAAGTCATTATTATGAGATATTAAGTCATTATTATGAGATGTTAAGTCATTATTATGAGATATTAAGTCATTATTATGAGATATTAAGTCATTATTATGAGATACTAAGTCATTATTATGAGATACTAAGTCATTATTATAAGATACTAAGTCATTATAATTTTTTTTTCTCAACAGTTGCGGGAACGGACTTCCATGAGTTCACGAAACCTAGACTGAAGCATGTAAACATCGTCACATGACCTTGTGTGTCATTTAATTCATGAAAAATCTAATTAGAATTTTTAAGAAACGCTCGTTTATGTTTAGAACATTCTCAAATAATTTCTTCAAAGCATTTCCTTAAGAATAAAATGTCAGGATTTGTTCTCTACTCTTCTGTTTTTATGGATGAAAAATGCATGAGATGTTAAAGAGAATTAATATAATGTTCATGTGGTAAAGTTTAATATTTAAAACAACACAAAGTCATTACACAGCTTACCTTTGGGGTTTAAGACAAAGTTAGTAAAACATCCAACTTAAGAAGTTTTATGAAATTATGAGTTCCCAAAAATACTTAAAATACTTAAAAATCTGTGGTAACCTAGAAAATAAAATTATTTTAGCAGCTACACATATTTTGTATTCCCAAAAATAATGTTATTTAACACACAACAAAAAAAAAGTTCTTGATCAGCACAGAAAATGATTTTGAATCAATTTTATTCTCAACAATACGTATTTTTGGGAATACACAATATTCTCAACTGCTATTTATTGACAAAAAGTTACAATTTTGGAAATTTTTAGAATTCTGAAAAAGTCACAGTTTGAATGATGCACTTACAATTGTAAAAGTATCTTGATAAAAAAAAAAAAAAAAAAATCTCTAAAATATATTTTTGAGGTTTTGGGTGAATCTGGTCACATGACGACAGACAGGAATCGCATCAACAACAACCAGACGACCTCAAAAACGTATTCTAGACACACAGGCCTGAGTTTGCTCAGTAAAACAGCTTTACCAATAGTTACTGTTGCTTCGTCCGACAAGCCACACATCACGTTCTCACGCAGTGAAAAATACAGAGGACACCGACAACGTATGAAACAGTTTCATATTTAAAATATTGTAATTTTTTAAAGAAGTTCAACCGATAAATAGCGTCTAGTGTGTGTTTAATGTGTCGCTCCTCGATCATCTCTTCATTCTAGTTCATTTATAGCATCAAATAAACATGAATGAACATCAGAAGGAATGTTGTTTCAAGTTCACCAACGTTCATCTACTGACTTGTCGGACAAAAATGACAGATTCCGGTTACGATTGGTCAGATCGCCTGTCAATCAAACTGTATCCCTTCTAGACAGAGAGGATAAATAACAGTAAATTAAGTGTTCTACTTATCAAATTGTGTTTTAACATCTAAACCTACTGCAAATACAATTATTGGATGAATAAATATTAAATGACCCTGTAACGTCAGAGGGCGTGTGTTAATAAATCCTCCCCCGCTCAACAGCGCCCCACAATTTCAGCGTAAATCTGTGGTGAAAAGTGGAACTGCAGCATTTGAAGGTAAAACAAAGTACCTTCTATTATTATTATATGCGACACAAACCTTTAATATCATTGCGGACATTAATGAAGACACGGATACAAAGGTTTATTGTTTTACAGTACAAAAACAAAAACAAAAAAAACAAGATTTTATTAAAGAAGCATAAAAAATAAAACTCTTGATACATTTCTTATAACCGTCAAGTCAGCTCAAATTATACGTGTATAGAATTGTTCCAGCTCACGGTTAAAAGGTCCATAAACTTTCAAATAAAATATATTTCAATTTTAAATTTCTTCAATAATTTTTTCTCATTTTGTTATAAATCGCCTATATGTTGCACACAGGAAAACAGAAATATGGAAAATAAAGATAAATTTGCTGTAATAAAAGGGTCACATTATAATCTGGGATATTTATGTCAAGGTAAGCAAATAAATTGTAAAAATAAAATGTGTAAAAAAGTTGTTGTTGTTTTTTGTTTTTTTTGTCTTTTCATTTTTAGAAAATTATTAGCTAATGCCTCATGGCTTCAAGACATGCAGAGTTTAACTTACAAATAATGATACATGTTTTAAAAACTACATTAACCTTTTTCAGTTGTACTTTTTGAAAACAAATCCCAATGATTGTATTCAGGATATTTACAATTAGGCCTGAAAGTCTGTTATTGAAATAACTTTTGGTTCTGCGTACAAAAAGGATTAAAGCGAACGTAAAAAAGGAAAGGAGATCAAGTTGAGGGCAAAAAAAAAATGATTCGTGGGAAAAACAGTGTCTGAATTCATTCCGATGCAAAACTGCCTGAGATTCGCCTCAGTGAACCCTGTTCGAAGGGAAACGATTCAACTTCAGGTCTGTGGTGCCGATCCGAAACAATCACCGACCTTCATCGCCAAAACACGTCACACACACGAGTGAAAAACTACAGGACGTTCGGCTAATGTCTTGTACCTTGTAACCAGTTACACTAAATCAGATTCCGGGAAAAGAAAAGGGAAAAAACCGGCACAGATACACGACACGGCTCTCTGTACAAATACTCTGACGATTATCGCTCGTCCGAAGCGATTCACTAAACTGGAAGAGCGGAGAAAGTTCATCACAATCTTCGTTTCTCGGCAGCGAGTTTCGCAACCAAGGCACCGTTTACTGCCCCCGAATTCTGGCACTATCGATCACGGTTAATAATCTTCAACACGCCAAAGAAAGAAGGAAACTATGGACGCTCGTTCCCGCCACTGAGTAAAAAAATAACATAAGAAGAATCTCACAATTCTGGCTTTATAACCTTTACAATTTTGATCTCTCGTAATTACGAGTTCATATCCAACGATTCTGAAAAAAGACAAACTCAATTGCGAGAAAAAAAAAATATTGCTGGATATAAACGCAATTTTTCTCGGAATTCAGACTTTTTTTTCTTGCAATTGCGAGTTTATGTCTCGCATTTTTTCCCCCTCGCAATTCTGCTTTTTCTCAGAATTGTGAAATAAAACTTGCAATTGCGAGAAAATGTCAGAATTACAAGACAAACTCAATTGCGAGGAAAAAAAAAAGTATTGCTGGATATAAACGCAATTTTTCTCGGAATTTTGACTTTCTTGCAATTGCGAGTTTATATGTCGCAATTTTTTTCCCCACGCAATTCTGCTTTATTTTCAGAATTGTGAAATAAAAATAAAAACTTGCAATTGCGAGAAAAAGTCAGAATTACAGGACAAACTCAATTTGCGAGAAAAATTGAATTGCGAGAAAAAAAAAGTATTGCTGGATATAAACGCGCAATTTTTCTCGGAATTCTGACTTTTTTTTCTTGCAATTGCGAGTTTATATGTCGCATTTTTTCCCCTCGCAATTCTGCTTTTTCTCAGAATTGTGAAATAAAAATAAAAACTTGCAATTGCGAGAAAAAGTCAGAATTACAAGACAAACGCAATTTGCGAGAAAAATTGAATTGCGAGGAGAAAAAAAGTATTGCTGGATATAAACGCGCAATTTTTCTCGGAATTCAGACTTTTTTTTCTTGCAATTGCGAGTTTATGTCTCGCATTTTTTTCCCCTCGCAATTCTGCTTTTTCTCAGAATTGTGAAATAAAACTTGCAATTGCGAGAAAATGTCAGAATTACAAGACAAACTCAATTGCGAGGAAAAAAAAAAGTATCGCTGGATATAAACGCAATTTTTCTCGGAATTTTGACTTTCTTGCAATTGCGAGTTTATATGTCGCAATTTTTTTCCCCACGCAATTCTGCTTTTTTTTCAGAATTGTGAAATATAAACTCGCAATTGTGAGAAAAAAAAAAACAGTAAATTTGTTCAAATCTGATTTCTTGCGAGTTTATATTCAGCAATTCTGAAAAAAGACAATATGGAAAGGAGTCGCAATTGCGAGAAAAGTCAGAATTACAAGACAAACTCAATTGCGATGAAAAAAAAAAAGTATTGCTGGATATAAACGCGCAATTTTTCTCGTAATTCAGACTTTTTTTCTTGCAATTGCGAGTTTATGTCTCGCATTTTTTTCCTCGCAATTCTGCTTTTTCTCAGAATTGTGAAATAAAAATAAAAACTTGCAATTTGCGAGAAAAAGTCAGAATTACAAGACAAACTCAATTTGCGAGAAAAATTGAATTGCGAGGAAAAAAAAAAGTATTGCTGGATATAAACGCAATTTTTCTCGGAATTCAGACTTTTTTTTCTTGCTTTTTTCGAGTTTATATCTCGCATTTTTTTGCCCCTCGCAATTCTGCTTTTTCTCAGAATTGTGAAATAAAAATAAAAACTTGCAATTGCGAGAAAATGTCAGAATTACAAGACAAACTCAATTGCGAGGAAAAAAAAAGTATTGCTGGATATAAACGCGCAATTTTTCTCGGAATTCTGACTTTTTTTCTTGCAATTGCGAGTTTATATGTCGCATTTTTTTCCTCGCAATTCTGCTTTTTCTCAGAATTGTGAAATAAAAATAAAAACTTGCAATTGCGAGAAAAAGTCAGAATTACAAGACAAACTCAATTTGCGAGAAAAATTGAATTGCGAGAAAAAAAAGTATTGCTGGATATAAACGCGCAATTTTTCTCGTAATTCTGACTTTTTTTTCTTGCAATTGCGAGTTTATATGTCGCATTTTTTCCCCTCGCAATTCTGCTTTTTCTCAGAATTGTGAAATATAAACTCGCAAGAAATCAGATTGGAAAAAAAAAAAATGTAATTTACTCGCAATTGCGAGTTTATATTGAGCAATTCTGAAAAAATGTACGAGATATAAACTTAGAATTGCGAGAGAAAAAGAATTACTGGATATAAACTCACTATTCTGACCTTTTTTGGCAACTGCAAATTTAAACCTCACAACTGTGAGACAAAGAAGTCGCGGTTCTGTTAAATCGTTCCGCGGCAGAAACGAGCTTCCACAGGAAACAGCGAATCAAATGAGGAAAAACGGATCGCGCGATCTTACGCACTAGAGAAAGAAACCTGTACAAATCATGCAAACCAACCATAATTTAAAACAAAAGACACTTTCATTTTCACTCTTTAAGATGTCGAAAAGTCCCTTGCGTTTATCACCAAAACGTACGGAAGCCCTGCGTGATTTAGCTGCCACACGGACTCATTCGGGACCAAACATCCTGTTTATTAGCGTTTAGAAAACGCGGGATGACCTGAAGTGTAGTGTGTAACCGGAAGCCCTTTAGAGTGTGAATTCATGGCTTGTCACGTAAAAACCTTTGAGCGGGGCTACAGATTCGTCACGTTCACAGGCAAACCACGGCGGGACTAAGTGCGGGATGCGATCGGGAACGCTTTAACCTCTTACGAGGGCCGGAAGACACTTTTACTCCAGCGAAAGAACATTTCAATGTGTCGCAGTGCACAAAAAGCGATGGCTCTACAACTCACACACGCTCACGACAAAGATAAACATTCGCGTAAAGTTACAGAGACCTCTTGTAAGTCGTGTGGTTCCATAGAGGGCGCCGTTCACGTCGCAGAAAGTCTCCACACGTCCACGCTGAACTGTAAATACCAGCGACCCTGTTTCGGGAGTGTAGATTGTTGGAACGAACGTGACGCTCGTCCTTAAAACATGAACGTTTTTAAGGTAGTGTGGCAAAAACAATGCACGGTTATGATATTTAGAACATGTACTATTCTATCAGATTCAACATCAACTAGTACGTCCGATACGTATAAATATTAAGCGTTACATTAATATCTCATGTTTTGGTCTAAATGAACGCAGTCTTGCGTTTTACGCTGCCGCCGTTGACTGCATTTAAAAACGGAACGCGGAAACGACGAGATCTTTAAAAAATAATTTAAAAAACGACCGCGGCGGCAAACCCTCTAAAAACAAATGCATTCGACAAAAAAGTGCAGCGTAAAAGTCGAAAAATATCTGCGAGTAGAAAAAGTCAGAAGTGTGAATGGAAAAAACCCATCGGATATGAACGCGAACGGCTAGGATTACGCAAGTACTTGAGTGGGTAATAGTCGTTTCTGCTTCATCGTCATCATTGCTGTTATTGTTGTTGTCAATAAATCAGAATAGTGTCATATTTATTCATTGCGGTCAATCCTACGAAGGCAGTCTTAGGAGAAGATCCGGATGCACTGCGTGGCAGGAGTGTGGCACACGGGACACTCGGGCTCTTGCGACTGACAGATCTGCCCGGCGCAGTCCATGCAGAAGAGGTTGTGTCCGCACGGGACCAGCGCGGCCGTCACTTCGCTCTCGCAGCACACGTAACAGTCTCGAGGCACCATCCCGGCCAGGGCGCCCGCTTTCAGGCGACCCAGCATGGTGGAAGCGATGCCGACTCCACTGCCGCCGCCTTCCGAGTCAGTTGGCGAGCCACCCGGGAGCGAGGAAGCCGAGCAGGACGAGTAGCCGGTGGTGCTTCCGCCGCTGCTGCTGCTGCTGCCGCCCGAGAACGAGCCGCCGCCGCCCGTCTGCAGCCAGGAGAGGGCGCTGAGGGGGTCGCTTTGAGCGCGGCGGGCCAGCGGGTGATCGGGGTCGGGCGACAGACGCGGGGTGACGGCTCCGCCGCTGAGCCCGCTGCTGTTGCGCCGGACCGGCGGCGGCGGCGGCTGCTGCTGCTTCGCGCCGTTCACGAACGGAGCCCAGATGTTGGCGGCGGCGAATTCGAAGCCCAAATCTTCCGACGCCGGCGCATTCGGAGTGGAATCGGCGGCGAAGGAGAAGCTCCCGCCGGCGCTGCTCGTGCTGAAGGGGCTCGTGGGGCTCCCGCCGTCCGCCGCCCGGCGCGTCACCGAGAACGACTCCGCGGCGTTGGACAACGACATCTTGCGGGTGGAATGGTGAAGATGCGATGGCGCTGGAGGAGGAGGAGGAGGCGGCGGCGGCGGCGGAGGAGGCGGCGCCGCCGAATGAGTCGCGCGCGACCAAAGCGCGCCGCCGAACCCGAGCGACCCGAGCCCCTCCAAACTCACGTCCGTCCCGTTGCTGTGGAAGTCGTTATCGCCTTGGAGGTCGACAAACGCGCCCGTGCGCAACGTGATGTGCGTTTCGATCTCCTCTCTCGCGCGGTCGACGTTCTCCGGCATTCCGGTGACCTCGAACACGGGGTCCTTCTCTCGGCTCGGCGTCACGATGTAGGTGTGCGTCTGCTGCTGGATGCGTTTGATCGTGGCTCCTTTGGGTCCCACCACGAGACCCACGACTCTGTAGGGAACACGCACCTGGATGGTGGTCTGTCCCGGGAGGTTCGGCGGACCGGGCAGCGACCCGCTCGAGCCGGGCCCGCTCGTGCCCGCTTTGCATCGCGAGGCTCGTATCATGGAGAAGTGCTCGGCTGCCGAGATGATCTCGCGCTTGGCCATTTCCACGTCTTCGCGGCGACCCGTCACGATGAACACGGGATCTTCTCCTCTCACGGGGGTTTTGATGTAGGTGTTTGTTTTTGCACGCAAAGCTTTGATCTTGCAACCTGCCGAGACAACCGGAGAGAAACGTCACACACAGGGTTCGAGCACTTTTACAATTCAGTTGAGGCAAATATTCATGACCGGTTTATATACATGTAAAATAAGAATAAAAATACATGCTCATCTTTATAGCACATGTGACTATTAATGCAATTCGTTTGGAAGTATTTGTTTAATGAAACCTTGCAAATTTGTTTCACAAATATCCACAATAGTATTTAATGGACAATATTGGTTAAAGTACAAACCCTGTAGACGTTTCCAAAAGGCGATAAAATGTTTATTCATTATAATACAAATGCAGGAAATGGAAGGTTTTAATACAAATAATTATGCAGAATACACCCTTTTTGTTAACGCACTCACTAATAAAATTACTTATATAAATTATTAAGACACCATTGATCACTTAAAAAAAAAAAAAAAAAAAAATAAGAATAAAAATCACACCAAAGGACCATTTAAATAAACTAGCAAGAACAAAATGTTGAATAAAAAGAGCAAAAAAGGGAATTATTATGACAGACATAATTAATAATAAACTCCGTCAATAACAGTGACACTTTAAGTGTATAATCCAATAAATATCTGTGAGTAAACGATTTAAAATTAGCCATGATCTACTTAAACGTTTTTAAATACTTGGGTGTATAACGTTATTAATTATTATTAATTAGTAGTAGCATGCTGCACGTTTAAAGGAATCGTATAGATGATGCAAATAATTAAATCAATTAAAAATAATTATTAAATTAAGATTATTTTTATATTTTATTTATTTACCTACATCACACCACAGGACCATTTAAATAAACTAGCAAAGATATTTAAGGCAAATTTACACATATTTAAATCAATAATTCCAGTATATATATATATTATCATAAAAATGAATAAGTAGGACACATTACAGTTTCAGTAGTGTTATGCTATAAAATAAATTATGCATTTTATTCATTTATTTAACCAGTCAATTAATATATCTGTACTTTTTTAATATGCATTTTTCAGGAATATTAAAAAAAACAACACTGATACATAATCAATAACATAATTGTACAACCAGGTCACGTTACGCCTGCGAGTGCAGCTTTTAAAACGACTCAAACTGTGATTGATAATAAAGTGCAAAAAAAAAAGAGCTGAAAAACATTCGCGTCGATTGTCTCCAGCTCACATGTTTTCATTGTTCCGCGCAGCCGCAGTGAACAGAGGCGCACTGTTCCTTTAAATCCGCACGGCTTACTTCCCTCAGCCAATGGCGCGCGTGCTCTGTGATGTCATAGCGGGAGCTCGAACGCATGGCATTTCAAACAAAGAGAACAATGCCGCGCCGCGCCGAACCTCGCGCCGCTCGTATAAAAATCACATTTGTTTTACACAAACGCTCATAACGCACGAGCTCGACTGAACCAGCATCAGACGGGCGCGCGCGCGCTCAAAATACACACCGCCCAGAGCCGTAGTGTGCATACTCGGCCCCGCATACTTGCATAACTCATATCCTCACATGACCCCGTGCACGCGTAACAGCGGATGCCGAACCGAACCCGATCAGAGATCGATAATCAGCAGACAGGGAGATGGGCGGGAGGCCGCATCGGTCGATACGAGTCTCTTTTGTCTGGTTTTTAGAGCGCGAGACATGCCCCCCCCCCCACCCCCACCCCCACCCCCACCCCCAAACCCAAACCCAAACCGAACCCCTCCTCCACCCACAGACCAACAACATCCAACCGAGCCTCCATCCACACACCACAGCTGTTCATAAAGAACCGAAGTCCGCGAAAAAGTGGGAAAACGCGCGTGCAAAAAAGCAGCAGCAGAAGCGTAACAGAACATTATGATTATGATGCGTTTGCATTGTTTATGATGTCTAGGAAACACAACGGATCTTAGTAAATATTCAAATCGCACATTTTGCATATGCAATCTCAGAACAAAACTGACGCTTTCCCTGTTTTTTACCGGGGAACAAAGAATACACACTCACGCTCCAACTTGTGTTTGATTTATAATACTCTTGGAGCATTAACATGTTAATGTTTTGCATGCGATTAACGAGCTTCAAATGCAGAATCTTCATGTTTTAACAACGATTCGAGTATAAACAGTACAGTGAACAATGGGAGAGATATTTTTGGTCAACGTTACCTTGTCTGCCGACGATCTCCGCCACATGCTCTGACGTGGGCACGGGCACGCACTCGGTCATGTTGACGCTTCTCTTGCGGAGCACCGAGCTTTGTTCCCCGAGGATGGAGGAGTGCGGGCTGGCCATGTGGTATCCGCCGCCCGAGCCCGAGCCGTAGTACTCCGGGGAGGGCGAGCACGAGCTGGGAGATTCCCGCGAGCCGTTCGAGTGCTCGAGCATCTGCAGGTCGACGTAAGCACCGTTCTCCCCCGGCGGAGGTCCCGTCCAGACAGTCGACCTTCTCCATCGCCATGAGTGACAGCTGATCCAGGGCGAAGCGCAGCGCCTCCTGGTGCTCCTCGTCCCGGGACTCCTGCTCGGTGTCCCGGGCGGGCGGCAGAGCGACCCCGCCGGACTGACCGCTGCCGCTCACCACCATCTCGTGATCCATGATGTCAGGATGAAACAAGGGACTGGGCATAGTAATCCCCGCGTGCACATCAGACACCCAACCGGACCGCGCTTCCTAGAAGGAGAAAAACACACGAGAAGTGACACAAAGCGCGTGAATGCGCCTAGAGCGAGCGAGCGAGCGCGCGTGTTGTTTTCTAGCGCTTCACGCCTCGCGTCTCTTTTGTCTGTATTGTTTGGGCTGATCTTTAGCTCCGCGCGCGCGCGCTGCTCCGCTGTAACCCGGCTGTGCTTCATGACAAGCGGCCGTTATTACTCAGAGCGCGCGGCGGCGGCGGCCTGACGCGCGTCACCGCCACACCAGACCGCTTTGATTGCGAGTTTGGACCGAGATCTCGCGGCTGGAAGCGAGTGTTGTTAGCCCGCGCCGCTAACCGGAGACGATCAGTCACATTGTCGCCTTTGTTTGTGGATCTCCGCCGCGCGCGCACCACGCGGACAGTCGAACCGGGCGTTACGGAACCCGGCGAAAAGGAAACTCGGGTGAAATGCAGTGACGGAAGCCTCACCTTACGTGCTCTCGTGCCGCTCGGATCTCGTGTTTTCCGGAGGAGGATGATGATGGTGGTGGTGATGCTAACCGCTAGCGGAGCTGCTGCTAATTGTTGGGGGGCGTTGGAGAAAAAGACTCGTTTTTAAAGCATCCGCGGTTACAAAAAAAAAAAACAAAAAAAAAAAGTCAAACTCCAGCGCGGGTTTGAGTCACGCGTCCCGCCTCGCCGCCGCTCTGCTCATTGTTTTCTGGCCGTTTTCACGCGTGGAACGCTAGACAGGAATAGAGCGCTTTCTCCCGTTCCTCCGGTCCACCGTCTTTGTCTGTCTGTGTGCAGACGCACGCCACGCTCGCTCTCTCTCTCTCTCTCTCTCTCTCTCTCTCTCTCTCTCTCTCTCTCTCTCTCGACCGTCTCGCTCACACGGCGCTGACGTCACCCGGCGCACAACAAAGGGTTCAAAGGCCACGCGCTGCAAGAATATTTCATTCCCATAATAATAAAGAAACAATTAAAACTGTTTCTATATATATATTTAAGTGATTTGTTTCGCCTACTGGCTGTATGCTTTTCCATACGTGTATTATTGCATGACATGCAATTCATATGTAATTACAAATGCCTAAATATTTAACAACTAAATACATGTTATAAATCTTTTACTAAATATGAATACGGATAAGCATACGTACATAATTAAATATTGAGTTATTTGGTGATATAAAGTGGTGACTCAACGGTTGTTTATATACTGTAAATATATCTTTTCTGAGATACATACACACACACATATATATATATATACATTATGTATATACGTGTGGGATAAATTTATACACACATATATACACAGACATATATAATATATATACACATATGTACACACAACAAATATATATATAGACACATATATATACATTTATATACATTATTTATACATGCATGTACAGGTGTGATAAATATATACACACATATATATATACACGTATATATGCATATATATATATATATATATATACACAGACATATATACATATATATATGAACACACGACACATATACATATCTATATACATTATGTATATATGTATGTACGTGTGTGTGATAAATATACACACACACACACATTTACACACTATATATAGATATATATACACATATACATAGACACATATACACATACATTATGTCTACATGTATGTACAGGTGTGATAAAAATACACACACAGACATATTTATATATATATGTAAACAACACACATATACAGACACGTATATAAGCATATATATATACACACACACACACACACACTCATATATACAGACATTATATATATATACATACACACACATATCTATATACATTATGTATACATGTACGTGTGTGTGATAAAAATACACAGATTTATATACACGTAAACAACACACGTATATAAGCATATATATATATATACACACATACATATCTATATACATTATGTATACATGTAAGTACGTGTGTGTGATAAATATACACACACACAAAAAGAAAACATACATATGCTGATGTGTGTAACGACTTTATTTTCCAAGTATACAAAATTATATCTCCTTCAGCTACAAGGATTAAATCCTCAAAAATGTGATCCAAGTTTTCTTGCTAATAAAAAGGACAACCAACATAAAAACCATCTCCCGTCCACATGTCAAATATGACACTATAATGCAATCATTTTTTTTTTAAGAAAACCTTGGTTGTGTAACAAATAAGTGTAAATTGAAAATCAAGCCATCATGAATCGAGTACAGGGAAATAAACGGACGCGTCGTGCAGATTTCTGTCCTGTAAATATGAGAATTTCAGTCCAAAATAAATCACAGCGCATCAGTGCGTACGTTCAACTTCCTTCAGAAAAACAACAGCTCGATCCAATCCGACGTCGTCACAAACGCAACCCAAAAGACGACTCCAGAAATCCAGTAAAACTTTTTCCATTTCATTTTAATGGTGTCATCTATACAACGCTTACAAGGCTTGGGAGGGAAAAAAAGACGTAAAAGCACCAATGAAAACGCTCATGTCGTGTCTACGCTCAAACGGCACTGTAACAAAAGCTCAAAATGTAAAGAAACCAGAAAAAAAAATAAAAAAAATAATGAGCACCATTTTTGTACCAGCGATCACAAAATATGTACTTTCCACGTTATTAAGTCATAAAAACATGGCATTTTGAATGTGTAAAAAACCGAAACTCGCATGATTCGACAAAGAAATTAGCTTACAATGTGTGAATGATTAAACAAACCCGGACATCCGTCGCACCGAAGCCTCACTCAAACCCAACAGACACGCGATGGAGGACGTCACGTCTTCTCAGCCCAAACCCCACACCGATACAAAAATAGAGCAGTTAAAGTTAGGAAAAAAAGCACATTTAGTTTTATAAAAACGGCTTGAAATGTTACGGGTAAAACATGATGTTTCACAGTCGAGTTGGAGAAGGAAGGCAGGGTGTGTTTTCTGCATAGGGATCAGCTCTGAGTCTTTGGGTTTGTGGGGAGGAAAAAAAAATACTGTCATCCAGGTTGTTCCCGTTGCCGTCGATTAATCCTGCGAACACAGAGAGAAAACGGAGCGTTACATTGAAACACGGACGCGATTGAAGATCTTCAAACTTTCATTACGAGTGTTGGAATAAAGATCTGATGAAATTGTGGTTGGATGCGGCGCCGCATCGGTTCGAAATAAAGAGGATTATTGGTATTATCTCTTAAAGTTCAATGCAGAATATTTTCCTTTACAGAAATTGCTGTTTAAGGACTAAAATGGGTTAGTGACATCACAAACCCTAAAATTTACATAACCACGCCCCTGAGAACACTCAACAAAGGGGGCGGGGCCACGTTTAGAGAAGAGGAAGAGTTGTTGCGGTCGAGTGTTGTTCATTTTACGCCGGACCGCTTCACAAACGAGGGTCGATTCGAGGAAAATAGACGAACGTGACGACACATGATCAACTCCACAGCAACGACATCAATTTATCCACGAACCGTTCAGAAACATCAGTGTCGGTTTGAACACTTTCCTCATTTTGTCTGCGTGAGATTCTCCAGCTTTGTTGTTGTTGAGCCGTTAAAGCTCCGCCCTCTTCTGGAGCAGCAGCTCATTTGCATTTAAAGGGACGCGCACAAACGCGCCGTGTTTTCGCTCGCACCCAAATAGAGGCGAATTTGACGTGCGATAATAAATGATCTTGAGCTGAAACTTCACTGGAGACACCAGAGACGTTATTACATCTCGTGAAAGCGGCGTTATCGGCCTGCTTTGAAACTATAGCAGAAAAGACTTGAGGTTGCTTAAGTGCATTTATCGAGCAACCGCATCACAAACAACACAGTCGAGACCCTGTTTGGATTCATCAATTCATTAACAACTTATTTCTATCAATAGTTTATTACAATTCTGTGCTTCTGCGATTTAATACAAATATACTATCAAAAACGTCGGCTGACGTAGTTTCCGCTGTTGCGTGTCGCTGGAGTTTACAGTCCAGACGATGAACACAATTGGGGGATTTAAAATCCTGAAATCTGTTGAAAACGGTCCTCCTTTTAATTCGAAAAAAAACTTTTTGAACTACATTTTACATCAATTGGACAATATTACATATCGGTGTACGTTCTCAAAAACATAAGATCGCCGTGGTTTTGGACCGGTTGCGTATCACGTAAACAACAAGTAGCGACGAAACCCGTTCGTCTCTCAAGTGTGGAAACTCGAGGCCGGATCAGAACCGCCGAGAGGAACGCAGGGAAACCAGAAGAGAGCGCTTGATGTGAGGACACCTGAAACACCTGAAAACAGGCTGGATTTGTTCTAAACGATTTTTCCCATTTAATATTTTGGCCGTTTGTTTTAATAACGGTTACACCTGGTCTCGAACTGTTAAAATGTGCAGTTTTTTTCTGTTTTTAAATTAAAATGTTGTTTACACTTTACAATAAGGTCTCGGTTCGCATGAGCCGAGAGAAACACATACAGTGTTTATTAACCTTTATTAATGTCAGTTTATACAAATAAATGTTATTATTTCAGTGCGTTAATTAATATTCATTCTTCTGATGAATAGAAACCGTAGGAGTATCGTTCATTCGTCGCTCACATGAACTAATGAGACCTCGATGTAAAGCGAGACGATTTATAAAACCGGATGAATTGTTTTGATGTGGATGCTTCCCGACGGCAGGATCAGAACGACTCGCTCTCTCTCTTACAGCTATACAGTCTCCATTTCCTCCTCGTTGGATTCGTCCTTCAGAGATTTCGAGTCGATGGCGGCTTCCTCTATGTGCGCGAGCATGTCCGCCATGAGCGCTTCCTCCAGCCTCTTCCTCACGTTATACACCAGATCTTCCTGCTTCCTGTGGAAGAAACCGCATTTACAGAAACCACTCGGCGTGAGATCCGTGTTATTTCACCATCATTCATGTAGTTTTTCTAAATATTTTATATACACACAGTCACATAATATAAATATATATAGTCATCTTCATGTTTAAAATAGTTTTTATTCACTTCTAGTTATTTTAGTACTTCAAGTTAAAGATACAAGCTAACTTTTTATGTTCAAAATGAATAGAATTTAAACACATAAATCCTTCTTACACAACACGTTTGTGTCTTACCGTAATAAACCCATTATTAATGTGTGTTTTTCATCAGTTGGGATGGATCTCATGAGCGTAAACAGAGAAAAGTCGAGTGCGAGTGGCAGAGGTTCGTAATAAAACAAGAATCAACATCAGCTTGGCATTTCAGGGATTTGAAATGTAAAAGCGACGCAGACGACGGTGTTTTTAATCACTCGACGGGCGAGTAAAGCGTTTTATTGAACAGACGAACCGTCACACGCGGCTCTCGGACGGTTCACTGTAAAGCGTGATCTGTCGTTCATCAGCCGTCACGGCCAAAACAACGCTCTTCAAACAAAACACATGCAGAGGGACGAACGTACGGAGGCCTGAACTTGACATGCGGGGGAAAAATATGTACTGCGGCTACGAGTTATGAATGAGTAGCGTTGTTTTAGTAAATCCTGGGCATGTTGTACGAATTCATTCCCTCGTTCTGATCAACTAAAACAAGGGAACAAGTTATTAAATCATGCGCACGATTCAGTAAAACAAGGGATTAGCGCTGCAACGCGTCACGCGGTTTACGTTGATCTGGCGTAACGGCGGCTTCTGCTCCTGCAAACGGAGAAAGTTCCATTCGATCACAAAAACCCGGACCACGACGATCAAAAGCGTGGGAATACTTTAAACAGAGGCCGAATAAAACGCTCCTTTGTTCCCTTTGCGGAACCCAAATGGCGTTCCACCTGTGGAATCGGATCTCTGCCGAATTTTTGCGCGCGCGAGATCATATTTTGAGCGTTCAAAAGGGCATTTCACGAGGAGAAAATCTTCGTCTCGCAAATAAGAAAATATTTCGAGCGAACGAAAATCAGTTTTGCATTTCACAGAAGTTTATTTGGATGCGCGGACGTTCTCTTTCACACGTCCCGATTCCCGCCCGCTCGACACAAACCAGCGCTACAATGTGCCAAAATTCCAGCCAATCAGAGACGAGCTGCTACATTCTGAACAGACGGAGCGAGAGGAAAAACACACGGTTCAGGAGACGTTTGAACGATCAAAGTTCCTTTAAGACTGTAGAGAAAGTCTTTGACGCTCTTCATGTTAAAGTTCAGATGTCCACCACTGGACGAACACACATGAGCGGCTTATTTTTAATCAAAATCAAATGGTATTGTTACATAATGATGTTTCTACACCTCAATGAACTGCTGAATTAGTTCCAACTTCTTACGTAAAAAAAGATCACTAGATTAATAAAAAAAAAAGTACTGAAAATAATCGTTAGTTGCAGCTCTACAAGGGAACGAATGATATCGTGTTCCAGCAATACGACAGTTGGTCTCAACACGTCATCCCACCAATACCAGAGATCCGGTTTCCATTGGTTGAACTTTCAAACGACGTTCGTCAGGATGATCGGATCCCGGAAGTCCGACCGCTTTATCCATCATGTAATGTTGTGTGGGCTCGTTTGAATCGAGACAACCTTCTCCAAATAAAGATGTGCGATTTACTACGGTTTACTAATGTTTGGTGAAGTTACGAATCCTCATCTGTATTCGGTTTACATGGAGACGTACGGTTTTCCGTGAGACTGGCCAAATTTAGCGTCTATAAATCGAGTCATGCACGTCACACGCGTAACTCTGAGTGTACCTGATGTCTTCGTCGGTCACCATGAAGGCTTTGCAGAGAGGCTGCGTGGTGTTGAGCCAGACGCCGGGGTTCTTCTCCACGGCGGCGGACAGCTGACCCGTGATGGGAGCCGAGCTGGTGTGCAGAGCGCTCGCTAGAGCCGAAAGCAGCGTCTTATCGGAGTAACCCGGACCGACACCTGCCGTTTCAAACCACAACGCCAGCAGAATTCAGCGCACTTCTCAACCATAGTAAGTTTGCTTGGAAATGAGCTCGATGGCTCAGGCAGCCGTGGAAAAACAAGCTTCTTTTCCATGTTTACCTTGCAAACCTTTAGGAAGATCCATGGTCTTCACCAGCTCCTCTGCTATATCGTAAGCATTGAGTCCACTCAGCTTCTTCTCCCAGAACAGCTGTGAAAGAAACAGGTGGAATATCGTCACGCTGCAAAAACGCAACATCTGACTGATCGAGTGCTTTTTGTTTTGGAGCTTGATAGATTTTATCGGTCAAACGTGACAGTAAAGACTAAATAATGTTACAAAAGATTCCATTTCAAATAAATTCTGTTCTTTTAGAACATCAAAGGATCTCGAAAAGTATCGTATCGCAGTTTCCACAAAAATGCGACTCATAATAATCACATGTTTCTTGAGCGTCAAGTCATCTTTATTTATATAGCGCTTTTTACAATGCAGATTGTGGCAAAGCAGCTTTACATTAATAAGAAAATGCTGTCATTGTGCAGCTTATTCTGTATATTATGGATTCATTCCGTTGCATCAAACTAAAATGATTTCTGAAGGATCATGTGACAGTGGAAATGTAATAAAAAGTCAGCGTTATTACATTTTACAGTACATTAACATTTTAAGTGTCACAATATTACTGTATTTTTGTATTAAAAATGCTGAGCTGCGAGGTTTACCTGTCTGGGCTGGTCAACAGCTTTCTGAGGGTCGGTCTTGACCTTGTTGCTGGGGTGATTTGTAACCTTGGTGACGGGCTGTTTGAAGATGGACGCCGTCTGTCGGACCGGCAGCGACGTGTTCAGATCGGGTTTACCCTGAAGAGAAAACGGATGGAGACACAAACGTTACAGCACAGACGCCGAACAATGACGGCACGACTTCAATGGCGCACGCTCACCTTGCTCTGACTGTTGTCGTAGCGAATCCGCTGCCTGTTCTTGTTCAGTTTGCTCATGAGCATTTTCCCCGTGCGGAAGTCGAAGGAACTGAGATCCATGGAGTTGCCCAGATAGCGCACCAGCTGTGGCTTACTCCGAAACTTCTTCCCTGTTGGACTAAGAAGGAAGAGAAAGTTCAAGAAACGCTCCTTATGGTTTCACTGCATCTTAAAACATGAAAAGCTTTCAGCAACAACTCAACAAATCCACAAAAACACCTTCTATTACAAGTAGACTAAAAACAACAACAACCACAATGATAATGAATATCGAACATACCCAGAAATCACACAAACGTAAAGAATTACATTGAGAGGAACACAGTGAATAGACACACTATAAAACAGGAACAGCACAGGGTTTTTCAATCTTTTAGACGCCACGAACCCCTAAACATGATCGTCCTGATGCGAGAGACCCCCATATTAAAGCTGTATATTTTCATGTATAAATGTATCTAGACACACTTGGTTTTTATGTTACGCAATAGCATTTTTTCTAGTACTACTGTACTGTATTTAAATCATTTGTATGTAATATTTTAATTTATGTGCGAAAGTCTTAGGCACGTATTTTTACCAAAATAAATGTTGTAATCCAGTTATTTATCTTTAGCGGTGATGTGTCTGTAGGAAATGTCAGTTTACATTTCCAAGGAGACTCACAAACTTAAAAAGATTTTGTGTGTGAAAACACTAACATGCCTAAGGCTTCTGCACTTATATATAAATACACACATACATATACATATAGAAATATATATATATATATAAATAATTAAAAAAATCATATAATAAAATATATATATATATAAAAATAAATAAAACACACATATATATAATATGTAATATATATAAAATGTGTGTGTGTATATATATATATATATATATATAAAATAAAAAATGTATATATATATAAAAATTATACATACACATATAATAAAAAATTATATATATATAAAATAAATAAAACACATATATATAATATGTAATATATATAAATGTGTGTATATATATATATAAATAAAACATATATATATAAAAAAAATGTGTATATATACACATAAAAATAAAAAAATGTATATATATAAAATTTATACATACACACATATATATATAAATAAATAAAAAACATATATAAAAATGTGTATATATATATAAAAATAAAAAATGTATATGTATACATATATATATATACATACATACACATACATATATATATATATATATAGTCTCGTATTAACGGAGCGATTAATAACTAATCTCACAAGTATGCAGTACCAGCTCTTACCACAATGTTATCCAATTAAATTAGCAATTATTGATCTTTAATTGAGCGCAGACTCGAATATAAACGCTCATCAGACATTAAGGAAATATTCGCTCAATTAGAACACACGCAAGTTCAACTGAATCAATCGATCCAAACAAAAACATTGAGTTAGCATAACTGCTAACGCAGATTAGCGATCGGTGCTAACTCGCCAAAACACGATTGGTGGAATTTACGCGCGACAAACAACAATAATGTGGAATAATACCGTCCTGGAGCACTCAGGCCACCAATTGAGGTCGGATTAGAGATTGTTAACGAATATATAAAGGCAGTTTTTGTCTCGGCTCGCTGGTCTCCGGCTAATCCCGCTGCAGTACCTAAAATAATAGACATCACTTTTCCCCGCGGACAAGCCCGACTTTCTGGTCACTTCTTCCCTTTTCCAACCATTTGGGAGAGCCGAGCACTCCCACCTTTTCCTCTCCATGTTTCTCCCGGAGTCTCCCTGGAAGGAAAAGCTGTGAATGTTTAGGGTTAAAGGCGGCCGGTCGCTGCTCTCTATAGTATCCGCTCACCTCACGACCTTCTGACTCATGATGACTCTCTGTGAACCGGGAGTCGACTCAGAGTTCATTCATCTGCGGAGCTCTTAAAAGCGTGCAGATCGACTTCAAAGGAAACTCTCAACAAGGACAATCACCTGAAAACATTTTTGCTGTAATTCTAGTTCGTCGATTGTTGTTTCGCGGTAGTTGGTGACTCACGGAATCGGATCTTGGGATTCAGTTAGAATCGACTCGCTGTATCAAAAAAGTTATTCATATCATGTGTGAATGACACAAAACCTTTTAAAGTGTATTTTTAAACGCCTGTGGTCCGTGAAATATCTGACAGTATATATATAGAAACTAACCCGAGTTAAACAAGCATCATTTATAAGCCCTCTTTTAAAAAAATAAATCTGTAACTCATGAATTGAAAGATTTGAAGCATGATTCAAAACATTTATCCATTTTAATCCTGATTTTTGCTTTACTAATTATTAATGCTGTCAATTCGATGAACTGCATGTAACATAAGTCTGTGTGTGTGTGTGTGTGTGTATATATATATATATATAATTCATACTTTTTTAGATGCGATTAATCACGATTCATCGGTTCGACAGTACTAATAATTATGTTTAGGAATGAAATCATTGTAAAAATCACATTAATATTGGTAACTCATGCATATATATATAAAATACATATTAATATTATCATATATATATAATACATACTGTTTTTAAGATGCGATTAATCACGATTAATCGATTTGACAGTACTAATAATTATGTTTAGGAATGAAATCATTGTAAAAATCACATTAATATTGGTAACTCATGCATATATATATAAAATACATATTAATATTATCATATATATATATAATACATACTGTTTTTAAGATGCGATTAATCACGATTAATCGATTTGACAGTACTAATAATTATGTATAGGAATGAAGTTATTGTAAAATCACATTAATATTGGCAACTCATGCATATATATATATAAAATACATATTAATATTATCATATATATAAAATACATACTGTTTTTTAGATGCGATTAATCGATTTGACAGTACTAATAACTATGTATAAGAATGAAGTTATTGTAAAATCACATTAACATTGGCAACTCATGCACATTATATATATATATATATATTATCATAAATATATAATATACTGTTTTTAAGATGCGATTAATTGGTTTGAGAGTACTAATAATTATGTATAGGAATGAAGTCATTGTAAAATCACATTAACATTGGCAACTCATGCACATGTATAAAGGTGTTATTACAGTGTAACTACACATTTAAACACTGAGATTATTAACTACATGTACTCATTACACGATTAAGGGTTAGAAGCCAGTAACTATGCATCACTTCCTCTTATTACTACAGTAAGTACATGAAACGTCAAAAAGGTGCAATAATAAAGCATAAACACTTCAAACGTATTTTCTTTCATTTATTAACAAGCGCCACCAACAAACCCTCCGTAGAGCAGATGACAGAACACGACAGAGCTCGGGTCCATGATGACGTGACTAAAGATTCAATTACAGTGGAAACATCAAAAGCATCATTTGATTCTGACTGCGAGTCTGTGACCGTGACTGTGAGCACTGAATCCACACGGGGAAAAATCACGAGGGGAAAAATGGACTGAACGCTCCAAAAAATAAATATCACATTGTTCATTAGCGCTGATGAATTAGTCCGTTTCATGCGACAGATGGCTTCGTTATCAACAGCAGCGACGAGCGTCTCCATCTTCAATCCATCTAAAGCGAGACGGACCTACAGGAAACACGAAAAAACACCCGAAATCATATTCCAAACAAAAAGATTCTCATCTCACACAGTAAATAAGTGAATTCAGGTCATTTTCTTGAACTCTAGACCGTATAACGATGGAGAAACAGGACAAACCTTCATCTACTCATCCTTCCTGAACTTCCCGTTGATGTAGGGAACGTAGTCCAGGATCACCCTCCAGTCCGTGAAGTGTACGAGAGCGACACCCCCGACTCCGCCCAGACCGCGAGCGTGGGAACCCTGGACACCATCAGATCATGAGCACATCAAACCTCCAAATCATCATCTAAATCTCCCGCTGGACTGGTAAAAGCCTCAAAACATCCTCCTTCAGCGGCAGATATAGAGCGACGACTGATACTTACATGCTTTTCATGCAGGTTTGGGCCGATTTAAAGATCTCATTGATTTGTATTACGAGCAGCAGAACTTCGTCTCACTTCAGGACCGTATAAATAAACATCAAATTGCTTATTTTTGGGCTTTTGAATGAAACTGAGCTCTATATTCTTACTTTGTCAAGCTATACGTGACATTAAAGACTATCAAATATGATAGAAAACATCAAACAGACATTTTTTTTTTTTTTTTTTTTTTTACAGTGCCACGTGTTTATTTTCATAATAATAGGAAATCAAGGCAAGAATACAGATAGAAGTTAAGGACCATTACTATTAATAATAACAGAGAATTAACAAGAATAAAAACCAAAGCTCAGCAAGGTTGTAAAATATTAAAAGATCATAAGTTTTTGTTTTAATTGTAAAAGTTTAAGAAATAAAACGTTTTAACCTCCACCTAAAAATTGATTTAAATTTTTTTTTTAAATTTTAAAACAAATGTATTTGTTATTTGAATCAAATAACATTTTAACCATTCAATTTATTTTAAATTAAATGCTTTTATTTACGCAGTTATTTAATCATTTTATTTATTTGAATTATTTTAACATTTATTTTAATAGAATGTACCGATTATTTATTCATATTTATTTAAATAAATAATGTAATAATTTTAATATATATCATAATAATTATTTTAATTTTTTACTTCAATCAATTATGCATTTAGTCATTTGTAACTAATTTATTTTTATGAATAAAAGTTTATTCTAACCAAATGTCATGTAGGTACATGTTTATTTTAAATTAAACCATCTTGATCCAACATGTTATTTTAATGTAAAGCATTAAATTATTATTTAAATATTTTATTTGTTTTTATTTTGATCAAATATGATAGAAAACATCAGGCTTTACAGGGTCACATACATGTTTATTTTTCATAATATTAAGAAATCAAGGCAAGAATACAGATTAAAATTAAGAATAAAAAAAAATAAGTTCAGCCAGGTTGTAAAATATTACCAAAAATCACACTTTGCTTTTTTATTTTATTTTAAAGAAACATTTTCACCATTTTTATCGTGTGTATTGATGACTGGTGTTTAGATAAAACTATGCCAATAAAGAAACATATTCAAAATCATATTTTAGACGATGAAACGCTCATGATAAACACCATAAACGGCAGTAAACAGAGTTCATCTGCTCTCGTGACCCGAGCGCGTTAGCTTAGCCGCTCCAGTCAGGTCGAGACAAGGACAAAACGGACAAAACCAATGAATCAAGAGATTATATTGATCAAACAGGAGGGCTCTCCTGCTGTAGGGAGTTTTACCGTGTTCTTACCATGTTTTCGCGATAGACGCGTATTTCTGTCCGATTATTTTGCCCAACATGATCAGCCGTGAGGGGCGAGCAGGACGCGAGCAGCAGCGAGCGCGCAGGAAACTGTGATTGACGCGTCATCAGGGCTGCGACGAATTCAACGTTACATATTAAAAGTCTCTCAATTAAATGTTTTCTTCCGCCAACTAACTCAGTTGTTCTAATAATCGTTCATTTCAGATGTCAGTATATATCGATGGCGTGAATGTTAATTGAAAATTTTTTTTTTTTTTAAAAAGTCTTCTTCCGCTATGTTTTCATTTGTTTGTCGTTAAGGCGGAAGTCTCGCGTTCCAAAGAGGACGCGTGTTAATATAACATGCCTGTTAGTTTCAATTTTATTTTATTTTTAAAAACTGTAATAATAAATATCCAATTTTGTGTAAATAAAGGCATGATTTTAAAACAAGAAAATAATCGGATTAATCGGATTAATGTGAAGGTGACACGTGACGCGCATGACGTCCAGCAGGAGGCGCGCTGAGACTAAACACGTGACAACTGTCGCAATCTCTTCACTTAATAGTTACTTTTAATATTCTATGATACAAATAAATTAAAAATTGTCACGTTTTGTCTTCCTGATTTCTTTCATCTGATGTATTTCGTGTAACTTGTACTTTTTCTAAAGTCCACTCATTTTTGTTAATCAAATCTATTTAAAGCAAACTTTATTTTAATCAGTTTATTAAGTTTAAATTTTTAGTTAAGTTGTATTTTAACTATTTATATCAAATTGGTTTGATTTAAATAACATTTTATTGTAACTTCAAGCCTATATTAAGATATTTTTATTTATGTAGTTATGTATTTATTTAAATTAGTCGATTTGTATTGATTTATTTTAATCAAATGTGTTAATGTAAAATGTATTTTTATTGAAAATCTATTTGAATAAAATGTATAATTTATTTAAATAAAATCGGATTTAACTTTTTACTTTAATCAAATGTATTATATTAAAATAATTAACATATCAAAATTAATATTTAAGTTTGTTAAATAAAATTTAACGTTTCAATCAAATTGTATTTATTTATATTTAAATCAGTTTCTTTTAATCAAATATGTTAAATTATTTTATTTAAATCAATTGTATTAATTTTTTTTAATAAGTTTAATTTATTTTTAATCTAAATGTACAAGTTTTTAATTTATTTTTAATCTAAATGTATAAAAGTATTTTAATTTATTTTAATCTAATGTATAATTTCTAAAAAAAAAAATAAGCTTTTTTAAATTAATTTATTTAAAATCTAAATGTATAAAAAGCATTTTAATTTATTTTAATCTAATGTATAATTTTTTTAAAAAAAATAAGCTTTTTTAAATTTAGTTTTAATCTAAATGTATAAGTTTTTAAATAAGCTTTTATAAATTAACCTATTTTAATACAATGTAAAATATTTTTAAAATAAGCTTTTTTAAATTAATTTATTTAAAATCTAAATGTATAAAAGCATTTTAATTTATTTTAATCCAATGTATAATTAAAAAAAAAGCTTTTTTAAATTAATTTATTTTAATACAATGTAAAATGTTTTTAAAATAAGCTTTTTTTAAATTAATTTATTTTAATCTAAATGTATAAAAGCATTTTAATTATTTTAATATAACGTATATATTTAAAAAAATAATAATCCTTTTTTAAATTAATTTATTTTAAATCTAACGTATTAATTTATTTAATAACCACAGCAATTTAATCAACCCTGTTTATTGGCGGCGTGTGTGTGCAGAACAGAACTCAAGCAAACAGATCGATGTTTACAAAGAAAGTACTTTATTTGCTCAGAGGAGCAAGAATTCACTTAACATACATCTGGAATTCTCATGTCCCTCTTCATGTGAATTTATAAAATATTCTCAAGTTGAAGCCACAAGACGTGACGTTTCAATAAAACCTGACTGACTCCAGGATAAAACTGAACAAAACGATGCAGGCACTAGTACATAATCACTCCCCGTGTCCGGAGAATGAGGAAGGCCACTCTCTCTCCTTTCAGAGTTTACATTTTTGCAATACATAAACAAGAATAATTCATATAATCATCTTTTAGTCACAAAAGACGATGTTAGTACTAATGAAGAAAAACAAAACGATCTCTAGAGATAAACTCGGTACTGTGTTTCCTTTCAATTTGGAACGAAAACGTCTACGAATGAAAACCTCTAACGTTGGTTTTTGGGCAGGTATCGACAGATTTGCACAGTGATTTTTACCTTATAAACGATAAGGATCTTTTTCTGTGTGAGAACGCGAAAAAATTGGCATCTCTAATGTCTTACACAACGAAGAAAAAAAAAAAAAAAAAAAAAAAAAAAAAACGAAAAAAGACTAATAATTATTTCCAAGCTCTCCCGTTATTATAAAAGCTTCAAAACAGAAATACGAAACACAATTTGTTCCTGGCATACTTCAGCAACTAGGTTTTGCCATTTATCTAACATTTAAAATCAACATAGATAATAACAAAAACAAGTAAACACAAACATTGAACAGAACTTTATAAAAGAAGTAAAAAAAAACTCCAGGCTCGTCCTGTAAAGACGCTTTGCAAAAACCCACGATCCATTTCTCTCTACTCCCGAGGAGAAACACGGACGAGCGGCAGCAAATTCTGTCGTGAATCAACACGTTAAATTGATAAAATGCACAAAAACACCCCGCAGCGATTTCAGCAACGAACCGCTCGGGAATCTGGAGAACGACACACGGTCGAATTCCGTTCGTATCGCGGGAGCCGACGCTCCCAATCGAAGTCCAGCTCGAGAAAGTTCATACGTGGACTCGGGAACGCCAGGAGAACGCGTGAAATGCTCAGAGACTCTTTTCCCGAGGGGATAAAACGGAGGATTTCTCCGCGTGGTTCGGTTTGGGACGATATAAAAAGGAGTTCATGTAAATGAGACACACGAAAAGAAAAGATATTGTCCAGCGTTTTCCAATACTTATGAAATACACGGAGAAAAACACAAGCTCTGGGGCTTCGATGAGCGACGGCAGACATTCGGGAATCTCACAAAAGCGTGTCGATATTTCACCACCAAAAAAATTGTTTGATTTTCTGCAGGTGCACAAACTATATATATAAATTTTCACCTAAAAAAAAAAAAAGATTAATTTTCTTCAGATTATATACATACACACAACTTAATGTATGTACATATATTAATATATTATCTGAAGAAAATTATTATTATTTTTTTTAAAAACTACATATTTATATTTATATATATATATATATATATATATATATATATATATATATACACACACAAAACTTTTTATAATATTTCTTAGCTGTGTGTATATATTATCTGAAGAGAATTTTAAAAAAAATGGACAAATCTTTTGAAAAATGTAATTTTTTTTGATAATTTCTTCAGATAAAAAATATAAATATATATATATAAACAAAACATGATTTTTTAGTTATATATATATATATATATAAATAATATATACACACATTATCTGAAGGAAATTATCAAAAAAATGGACAAGATATATATTTATTTTGTCAATTATTTTGATAATTACCTTCAGATACGTGTATATAAACAACATGTAGATTTTTTTAGCTGTGTATGCATATATATATATCTAAAGAAAATTATCAAAAAAAACAACTGAAAAAATTAAGTTTAAATCGACATTTTAGGATTTTTGCATTGTGAGAAATGTGCTCAAATATCATAATTAAATATGATTAAATGATAATAACGATGATTATGAATGCATTTTACAGTACAACACATACTGTAATACAATGGGTTTTTTTTAAATGAGCACAGAGGACACAACAAATACTCCCAATATTTATAACGGACATTTTTATCACTTCAGTTTACATGGGTAGAATTTTTTTTTTAAATTAATTAGTTTAAATTTTTATTGCATTATAATAATGATCATGTGAGGCAAATGTATTTGTTGTGAAAATGTGTGAAAATGTGAGAAACCCAAAAAAAAATTAAAAAATTTTTTTTTAATTTTTTAAATTTTTTTTTAAAGAAAAATCCTGGATTTGGAGGTGAAACGCGACAGATTTTGTGGGATTCACGTTGTCGTTTCCTAAAATCTTAAACACAAAAACGGTACAAAAGAAAGTTGAAGTTGAATACATGTTCTAAACGAGAAAACAATCTGTTCCCACAGCGGAGCTTGACCTTGTGTTGAATGCAAAGGCTCATGGGTCGGTGTGCGTGTGTGTGTGCTATATAACAGCACACGGTAATCCTTACATCACTCCATCAACAGCAGGACGGTCCCGGTCCTCCCAACGCTGTTTCTTATGGGTGATTTCCACCAATGGTCCATGATTGTGTGTGTTCGTGAGCCGTGCGAGCGACTCAGGAAGTGTACTGTGTGTGTGTGTGTGTGTGAGTCTTCCAACACATCTGTTTATAATATATAAATCAAGAATGTGTGTATGTGTGTGGACTCTGGAACAAGAACAGGAAGATAAGGCCACGTCGACGGAGAGATTCCTTACGTCAGGATCTGTTGAGCGAAAACACAAACAGCGTTGGAAAGGCTTCCAAAGAACATTTCGCAAAGGCTTTCAAGATGTAAGCTGGTTCTCATTCATTGAGTAAAAGCAGATTTTCACCGCAATGTTTGTTGTGGAAACTTGCAGCTCCCCCCCCCCCCCCCTCATGTTCAGCTTTGAGAATGAAAAAGCCCTGCAAACGTTTTCTCTCGATATCAGTGAACGCCTACAAATGTTCCTCATTTAAATAATTCATGAGCGGAATAAAGGGGGCGGAGCCTGGTGGAGTTAGTCAGTAGGGGCGGGACATTTCGCACACACCAATCACAACACAGCCGATCGTTTCAGGGGAGGGGCTTGATAGAGACAAGAAGTAAACCGAGCGTTACTGACGGACTGGGAAGAGAGGTGCTGCAACAATGAGGAAAATAATCAGCGTTCAGTCTAGTTGAGACAGAAACAATCGAGACGGTTTAAACTTTTCGAGATTTTGAGAATGACTCGCAGAATCCAGAAATTAAAATGCAATTTCCTGTACAACGTTGTGAACTTGGCAAAATGTGGATTAAAAAGTAGGGCTCAACATCATCAAATCTCATAATATCTGAATATTTCAGCACAAAGAGACTTGTTGAAATATTGTTAAGTCTGTATGTTTATTAAAACATTATTTTTAAGGTAATTTTTTGGCATGCTTTAAACTATGAACCTGTTTGTTGTTTCCAAACAATAAAAGAAATCATTATATTTTCATTTGATTACATTGTAAAAGATTCATTAAGTTGCTAATGTTTTATGCTCTCATTTTATTACTAGTATTTTTGATAATACATTTGTATTAAATCATAAATCCAAAATTAAAAAAAATAATAATAATTTCATACTATTTGTAAAAATGAATGAAAATGTATTCATTTATTACTTATTTTTCATCATTTAGCATTTTTTTTACATTTTTAATTTTACTTATTAATTTAATTTATTTTAATCTATATTTAAATAAATATATTAGAACAATAATATTATTTTTTTTACTTTAATCAAATCTATTTATTTAGTTATTTTAATCAAATTATTTAATTTTAGTTATTTGTATCCGATTTATTTTATTTATTTAAAAAAATTTGATTTAAATAATGCTTTATTTATTTTAAATGTATTTATTTAAATTAATTAATTTTAATCAAAAGTGGGAAATTTGGTGGGGGAAAAAAAAAAAATGAAACATTACATAGGATCCTAAAATTATAATATTTAGCTTTTAATAACCTTTTAATAAATTGTTTCTTTTAATAAAGTTCAGTTAATTAGATTTGGTTACATAAATATACTTTATCTATTAAAGTGGAAACCAGAAAAATATAAAATAAATCACTGGGCTTGATTCCTAGAGAACACATGAATAATAGTCGTTTTGGATGAATATATCAGACAAATGCATGAATATAATATATTAAAATGCTCACGGACTGACCTGAATGTTACATATGGCCGTGTCCGTCTCCACCCAGACCGGACAGCATCTGAGGGTCTCCCGTGACCTTCTCCTCCTCTCTCCTCTTCAGACACGCCGCCTTCGGGTTCAGATTACGCTCTGAATCAAACAGTGATTAAAGTCAGTCAGATGACGGTGTAATGAAGCTCAAAGAGTCACTTCAACACTGAGGGGAGCGGGGCAGACGCGCACACAGTGATTCAGACAAGTACGACAAGTTGATTGGAATAAAAACCCTGTTAAGTACATAATTCAGCTCATAATTCACCCAAAATGAAAGAATTTGGACTGAGAAATTGATTTTCATAACCGCAATGTGACAAAAACATTTTTATACTATGCGTGCGTGTATTCTTATGAAATATATTCTTTTTTTTGTTGCCTTTTTTATATATTACGTCAAATGAAAAAAAAAAAAAACATATATAAAATATAATTTAATTGCCCACTATATTATCTATATTTATATTATTTATATTTATAAATACAATTACATATTTTAAGACAAAAAAATATATACATATTTGTCATAAAAATATTTTTAAATCATTTTAAATGTCATAAAAATGTCACTGCAACAAACTGTAATGTTATAAGGTGACTTAATTTTCTACAACAAAAATTCTTTACATTTTTAGGTTAATTTATCAAGAAAACATAATCACTGATAAATATTTATATACATCTATATGTTTAAAGGTCATGAAACGGTCACATACAATAAAATGTAGCTTAATTTATTATCAATATAATAAAAAAAGGCTTAATTTTCTATAACAATAAACCCATCTAAATTTAATGCATTTATCAGGAATATAGATATATATATTTTAATTTGTCAAGAAAATGTCACATGCAACATTGTAAGATCAAAAAAGGCTTAATTTTCTAAAACAAACTTTATTTTAGTGAATGTATGAGGATATATATACATATATTTATTAATAAAAATATATATTTCTATTTAGTATATATTCTATTTTTATGATTTATTAATTTATATATATATATATATATATATATATATATATATTTAAATTAAATATATATATATAAATTTAAATTAAAAATATCATAATTTCTAATATAATAAAATTACATATATCTCTTATATGCATATATATTTCTATGCATATAATATATAAAAAATTATAATTTATATATATATATATATATATATTTAATTGTCATGAAAATAATGTCATATGCAACAAATTGTAACTCAAAAGAAGGCTAACTTATTTTGTCTTCAAATTTCTGGGTGAAATATGGTGTTTTCTGAGATTCATTCCGATATCTCTTGTTGTTCCAATCACAATCAATCCGATGTTCAGATCCGAGCGAACATCCTACTTGTGTACATCACGTGAAGCTCAGCAGAAGGTGTGAGAGAGAGAGAGAGATGTTAAAGCTCAGCAGACACACACGGGTTAGTCAAAGCGCAGAGAAATCTCAGTAGCAGTGGAGTGTCTGGTGATTCTCGGCAGGACGGTGGCGGTACAGAGGGGTCGTCCTACCTCGCACCTGTCTCTCCAGGCCCAGGATCACCTGCACGGCCTGCTGCAGGATGATGAGTTTAGTCTGAGCCTTGTCGCTCTTCAGGTGCAGCTGACACATGCGGCCGAGCTCCCTGAAGGCTTCGTTAATGTCCCGCACGCGCACCCGCTCCCGAGCGTTATTGGCCATGCGTCGCTCGCGCTCGCGCTGCTCCTTCTCCTCCACCGTCAGACACTCCTCCGACACGCTGCTGCCAGGGGCGACCAGGCGCTCGTTAATCACCTTGTTAAGTCATTTAGCCTCTCGTTAAGTCCAGTCTACACCTAAATGAGCCGGTCTTGGCTTCATCACGTTGACTCGAAAAGAACTTTGCAACTACTGAAGAATTACAGATTTATTCTACATGGTTCCCAAACTCTCTGGAGGTATATATATATATATATACACACACATACACACACAATTATAATATTTATATTTAAAAAAAATAATTAAAATGATTCAATTACACTTTTTCATATTTATATTGTATACATATAAAAACTACAATATATATATATATATATTTCGCATTTTAATTTAATTATTAATATAATTTATATTTAAAATAATATTAATTTTATATATGCATATAAAAAATAAAAATTATGATATTCTATATATAAAATTTAATTCTAATATTACTAAGATTTTTACATTTTATTTTTTATTATTTAAAATTATTAAATTGTAATGTGTATTAAAAATAATATAATTTTTTATATATTATATGCAAACAAATATATAATTTTCGCATTCTTGATTATTCAATTTCTAAATTATAAAATTTTAATAAATATACATATATATTATATGCATACACAAGAAATATTATATATGTATATTAGAAATTATGTTTTTTTTATTTATTAAATTATAAACTATTTAAAATAATAAATGTTATACATTAGATTTAAAAATATATAAAATTATATTATAATTTATACAATTAAAATTTGTCTATAACATTAATATTAAATTGATTATTATTATTATTATTCAAATATATAATTATCATACATTTGTATAATATATACAAATAAAAATAAAATGAGTTTTCCACATGAGTCCCTGCACAACCCTAGAGTCATTACGCAAAACAAATCCTGTTTTACATGTTGAACATTATGATTACAAAACCAGCATTCTTAAATTTCAGACCCATGCTGAGACAAACAGGAAGAGTCCAATTAAAACGGCGCTGAATCCAGTTAAACGAGGGCTTGCAGTGAAGGATCCAGCGGAGAGGAGAGCGGAAACGCGTCCGATCCCGAGCGTCTCGCTTTTATCGCGACCGGACACGCAATGCCAAACGGGTCGCCGCGCATTAAAGTGTCAGTGGATTTCAGGAGGCCTGTGGGAACTGCCACGGAGCGAAAGAGCGCAAGTGACAGACGAGAGGACAGCAAGATGAGAGAGATGCACCGTCTGCCAAGAACCGAACAGAAACACACACTGCCACTGAGAGAGCCAGACAGAAGACAGGATGAGGTGAATGCGACTGTCTCATCGTAAACGCATCCCGCGGCTGAGATGCATTTATGCAGCATGAGACTAAAAACCACTGCGGCCATCTGCAAAGAAAAAGGGCTGAAGAACAGATGGAGAAATGGGTAAAAAGAAAAACAACCTGGCAAACAGAGGGTTAAACATGACATGCAAGCATTAATCAGACCATCACAATCCGAAGCGACTAAACCGGTGAGGAGGAGACACAAAAGAACGAGTCCGTCTCTTCTAATCTGCCAGATTAATGCCTGCGGAAAAAGCTTTTCACAGCAGTTCAGAGGTGAACATGCAACAGTCAAACTGAGGGGGAAGAGGAGCTCAAATGTATGAAGACAGATTGACAGGGACTGATCAATGCGGATGGTTGCATGCATGACGTCTTAAAGAAATGATCAAAACCCCATCGTTTTCTCAACCCTCAACACTCGCGAGAAAACGAAACGAGAGATTTTTAACCGCAGGATGCGAAACAGATGATGTCGAACACCAAAAATGTCATAATCCTTCATACAAGTGCACTATATTTCTGAAGTCACATGATCATTTTCAGCTGAAATTTTTATGGCCAGTGAAAAATCTCGTCTGCGCATTTGTTCATTTATACTCGTCGTGTCAATATGTGTTTGCACCAGAGCTAATTAAAACTATTGAAACATTTCTGTTAAGTAAAATAAAGCTGACAAATAAATAAATGCAAATATTAGATGAACAACACATATTATACATGTGTGTGTGTGTGTGTATATATGTACATACATTTGTATACACATATGTATGCATGTATTTTTTATATATATATATTTTTTATATTATATTATATAATATATATTTCATATATGTATTTTTATATATATATAATTTATTTTATATATATATATATTTTTAAATATATATATTTTATATAAATAAATATATAAAATAATTATATATAAAAAATACATTTCATATATAATTTTTTAATTTTTATATTTATTTTATATATATATATATTTAAATATATATATTTTATATATATATATATATATATATATAAAATAAATTATATATAAAAAATACATTATATATATATAATTTATTTTATATATTTATTTTAAATATATATATAAAATATATAAAATAAATTATATATAAAAAATACATACATACATATATGTAAAGAACAAAAATTAAAACTGATATAAAATAAATTAAACCTAATATTTAAAAAAAAAATGCACAAAATTAATAAAACTAGAAATAAAACTTAATCTAAAAATAAAAGCTTTTATTAATTTGCTTTGAAACGATATGTATCGCAAAAAGCGCTATACAAATAAATTTGAATTTGAATTAATAATACAATATTAATAAAACCTATAACAGTACAGAAATAACAGCAAGTTCGATGTCAATGACATCAGAATTGTTATTTTTTTAGGGTTGTGAATGCATGAGCGACACACGAGAACTACAGTTTTTCAAACAAAATGATCATATGACTTCAGAAGACTAGAAATATAGTGCACAAGACATATGGGTTACTCTTTCTGGGCCTGACAGTCCTGTAAAATTCACAAATTTACATTTAGGGCTCGACTTGAGCGATTAAATTGTTAAAAGATGAAGACCTTCCATGCAATTTTACTCCTAAAACGACACCGATTCGCCTTTTTCTATTAAACCTTTGACAAAATCGCAGCGAACGCTCAGATCTGATCCACAGAGAGCCGTTGTCATGAACAGGTACGGGCTTTTCAACCACAGTATCATCATTTCTATTATAATAACTCAGAAGAACTGGGATAAAAGTTTATAGTTCAGATATAAACACTGACGTCTGGCGATCAAAATATAGTAAAATCACCTTTTGAAAGTAACTTGACGCTTCAAATGACGCTTGTATCAATTGCATCAGTAGGTGGCGACAAGCGAAATAAAAATGAATCGTTGAATCATTCATTCAAGAGATTCGTTCACAAACCCATCGAGTAACGAAACAAGTGAAGTATTAATGAGTGAGTCATTGAATCATTCACTCATTAAGATTCATTAAACATTTTAAACAGCCTGCAGCACTTAAAATTGTCAGAAGCTCTAGCTTTTTTGGGTTTAGTTGTCTGTTCAGGATCGTGGGAGAATTGCACGGGCAAAAAAAAAAAAAAAAAAAAAATCCTCAACGTATCCAGACTCGTGCATCTCTAGGCTTAGCGAACTATTGCGACCAGCTCTTAGTTTGTTAGTTGCATGAATCTTGCAAGCAGACAGAAAACAGGAAGGGATGAAATGACAGACAGAATCACATGCAGAACCAGCACACAGTTACAGAAAGTGCAGACAGTCCCACAATCACCCTAAACAGACGCCTGTGTGGGCCGCGGGGAGGCAGGAGGCGTCAGTGACGCTGCTACACGACAGAACTGAGGAATTACAACCAATATAAATTTGGTGCATGATAAAAACTATTAAAAGAAAATGTTCTGGGTTTTTAATGCAACTTGGTTGGCTGTTTCTATGATTTTTTTTAGGCAAGACACCACAGGTCAATAGGGTAAAAATACAAAAAAAACCTTTCTAAGTTGACTGAATACATTAATAATTGCAAATATTATTTTTTGCATTGCAACTTGTTTAAATATGCTAATGAGGCATTATCTAACTGATTTGCATACATTTCCAGAAAAGAAATCTGAACATTAGATAAAGCCAGGTTCAAAATCATTGAGTTGATTTAAAGGCTCTGTTTTTAAATCGCTGCATAAATCAAATTGCTTTCAACAAACATTTATCAAGTTTGATGCGTGTCAAGATTTCTGACTCAAACTCGCTGCCTTTAAAGATATGGATTGTAACTGAAATCTAGACACGCAAACAGATAAATCATTGAATTATATTTGAAATAATAATATATATTATATATAAATAAAATATTATATTTATAAGGATATAATTTTATATCTATATATATCTATATCTATATATTATATTTATAATTGTATATATAAAATTTTTATATTTATATTAATTTATTTTTATATACAATATATAAAATGTAAATGTTTTATTTATATATATATATAATAAATTATTATATAAAAATATTAATATAATATTATTGTATCATTATTATTATTATTATTAATATATTATAAAGTTGTGTGTGTATATATATATATATATATATATATTGATTTTGTATATATTTATACAAATATATTTGTATATATTTCTATTTGAATAAAAACTGCAATAAAATAATCACTCAAAAATATTTTTGGATGTTTTTTTTGCCACTTATTAAAATTCAATAATCCCTAAAACGACCAAAGCATTTAAAAAAAAAAAAAAAAAAAAAAAGGTTTCCCTGTAGTTTCTTGCCTTTTGAACCCAAACATTCCACATCTAAATCCCTCCTGCAACAAATCCGTCCTCCTCCCCTTGCGACCCAATCAGGCGGCCTGACCACAGACAGATCTCCGCGGTTCTGCTCGTGCCTGAGCACTGATCGGAGGTCAGCCGCACACACTGACCTCGCACTTGCTGCTCCAGGTTGAGAATAACGTTTACGGCCTGGTGCAGGATGAGCAGTTTGGTCTGAGGTTTCTCATTGCTCAGGTGCAGCTGGCACATGCGGCCCAGCTCTTTGAAGGCCTCGTTGATGTCGCGTACGCGCAAACGCTCACGGGCGTTATTGGCCACGCGCCGCTCTTTCTCCCGCTCCGCCTTCACCTCCACCGGCAAGTCCTCGTCATCCTCGTCGTCTTGACTTCATGGGTCAGAGGAACAGAGGGGTGAGAAGGGGTCACAGGTAAAACAATCACGGCACACTGACAGGGCGTGAGTCGTGTTTTCTCAGCGTTACCTCGCCTCAATGTTTTAAAACGGATCAATCAGAAGCTGCTGGAAGTGGGATCAGCAAGTAAACTCAGTATTTACAAATGCAAGTGTAGTGATGAACTGATATATACTATCAAAAGTTTGGAATAAGTAAGACTTCTGACAAATGTTTTTGCTCACCAAGGCTGCATTTATTTGATCAAAAATACAGTAAAAATACAGAAATATTTTTATAATTTAAAATAATTCTGTTCTACGCGAATATATAGTGAAGTATAATTTATATCCAGTGATCAAAGCTGAATTACTCCAGTCTTCAGTGTCACATGATCCTTCAGAAATCACTCTAATATGATGATTTATGATTATTATCAATGTTGAAAACAATTTCATATTTTTTCATACAATTTCAAATAAGATTTTATTCAGCAAGGATGCGTTAAATTGACCAAAGTAACATTTATAATGTTACAAAATTTCAAACCAATGCTTTTCTTCTAAACGTTCCATTCATCAAAGATTCCAGAACAATAAATGTATCCGTTTCCATATAAATTTGAAGCTGTTTTCAACATAAATGTATCATGAGCATCAAATCATCGTATCAGAATGATTTCTGAAGGATCATGTGACACTGAAAATTCTGGATATAAATTACATTGTACTCTATTTCACAATTTTTACAGTATTTTTGATTGAATAAATGCAGCCTTTTCACAAACATTAAAAAAACCCTAATTATTCCAAAGCGGTGACTAGCAGTGTTTATTAATGACGGTGCGCCGGGCGGCAGGTACCTCGATCGTGTACAGCTCTTTCCATCTTTCTTCTCATCATCGGATTTATCCGCAATAGACAGGTTCTCATCATCTTCCTTATCTTCCCGCTTTATATCCGAGCTGGAGGAGTGAGAGGAGCGAGGCAGAGACAGACCTGACAGACAAACACAAGATGAGTTAAGCAACATCCTGTAAAGCACGTTAAATTTAGAGCTTTCAAAACATTATTTGATCTGTTTGAGCGGCCCGATATCTCACCGTCTGACCCAAACAATGCCGCGAGTCTCTTTATCTTTGTAAACCTTGTGTTTTTGCCACATTGTTTTCATTCACCGTTTTACATTTACACATTAGTGACGCACTGACAACAAAACTGGAAATAAATGTCATTTAACAATCTGTTAATAATCAAATAAAAGTAAGTTGTATACAAACTGCACAAGGTTTTATATTAATTTTATAATGATTTAATTATGTTTCTACACCTATTCATTGTTGAATAACATTGTTTTCATGACTGCTTAATTCAAACATATTAAATTATGACGAAAGGGTAAAGAAAAAATATAATCATCACGTTTTATATATATATATATATATATATATATATATATATACACACTATTTATATATTTTCAAATATATATACACACTATTTATATATATATATATATGCACTATTAATATATATATATATATATATATATATATATATATATATATATATATATATATACATACATACATACATACATAGTTAATCATCAAACTTCATCAAATAATCATTTGAATTATATCAGTCTGTGTGTAATGAATGAATATAATATACAAGTTTCACTTTTTGAATGTAATTAGTGAAATAAAACAACTTTTTGATGATTTTTTTTTCAAATTATATGACCAGCACCTGTATATATATATATATTTTAAAAATGCTCCTCTCTAGAGATAAATTGATGTAGTATTTATGGCTTTTCTGGAATTTTTACCATTTTATTTGCCAAATCTGGTTGCTGAAATTTCGGTGCATCACTGATTTATATTTGGTAGACACTTTTATCCAAAGCAACTTATGTAACATTCAAGGTTTAAATTTGATCAGTTCATGCATTCCCCTGGAAACTGAACCCATGAACTTGGCGAACACCATTTTTGAGCGGCTTTATAAGACAAAAAAATCTTGCTGCATGCTTATGCATTAAATGAATCCACTGTAACGAAATGAGCAGCACTGACTGGTGAAGGAGTCGGACTGAGAAGTGGGTGGACCCTGATGGGAGGCGTGGTGTCCCTGCAGGAGTGCGCTGGACTGTGGTAAACCTGCGGCGTCGTCGCTGAGATTTGACATCTAGAGAATAAAAGCATGAGACGTGTTCATACACACTGATCATCACTACCACACTATCATTACATGCACAAAGTAACGCAAAGGTCATCACTACAACCCGTCAAAATTAAAGTGTGGTTAAGAAACGTATTTCTATTGTACAGCAGAATAATTAAACTGAATTTGGGGATAAAATAAAATGGAATTTAGAACGTTCTGCAGCTCGGAAAGGTTTGAGCTGGAGTAACACGTTAACACTCACCAGGCCTGGCAGACGGCTGACGAGCCCGAAGGCCTGACTGAGGGAGCCCAGCGCCGCTGCACCAGCCGGATGTCCAGAGACGGCTGCGCTCAGTAAACTGTGCATGTCTGTGCCTACCGCATGGTTCCTCAACACATGAAGCGCTTCACCCAGACGGTCATCCATCTTACTCTGTAAAGACGACAAATTACTCAACCTGCCCACAGAGGCAAAGTTTACCAAATGCACAACAAGACAGAATGCAACAGAGACTGCCAGTGAAAATGTTATTTTTGTACATGCATGCATATGCACACACACACATACACAAAAATGCACATGCAGATGCACGCACTACACACGCACGCACACGCAGATGCACGCACTACACACGCACGCACACGCAGATGCACGCACTACACACGCAGATGCACGCACGCACACGCAGATGCACGCACGCACACGCAGATGCACGCACGCACACGCAGATGCACGCACTACACACGCAGATGCACGCACGCACTACACACGCAGATGCACGCACTACACACGCAGATGCACGCACGCACTACACACGCAGATGCACGCACTACACACGCAGATGCACGCACGCACTACACACGCAGATGCACGCACTACACACGCAGATGCACGCACGCACTACACACGCAGATGCACGCACGCACTACACACGCACGCACACGCAGATGCACACACGCACACGCAGATGCACGCACTACACACGCAGATGCACGCACGCACACGCAGATGCACGCACGCACTACACACGCAGATGCACGCACGCACACGCAGATGCACGCACGCACTACACACGCAGATGCACGCACGCACTACACACGCAGATGCACGCACGCACTACACACGCAGATGCACGCACGCACTACACACGCAGATGCACGCACGCACTACACACGCACGCACACGCAGATGCACACACGCACACGCAGATGCACGCACTACACACGCAGATGCACGCACGCACACGCAGATGCACGCACTACACACGCACGGACATGCAGATGCACGCACTACACACGCACGCAGATGCACGCACTACACACGCACGCAGATGCATGCACTACACACGCACGCAGATGCATGAACTACACATGCACGCATAAGCAGATGCATGCACTACACACGCAGGCAGATGCACGAACTACACACGCACGCACACGCAGATGCACGCACTACACACGCACACACACGCAGATGCACGCACTACACGCACACGCAGATGCACGCACTACACACGCACGCAGATGCATGCACTACGCACGCACATGCAGATGCATGCACTAAATACGCACGCAGATGCATGAACTACACATGCACGCATAAGCAGATGCATGCACTACACACGCAGGCAGATGCATGAACTACACACGCACACGCACGCACTACACACGCACGCAGATGCATGCACTACGCACGCACGCAAATGCACACACTACACATGCACACGCAGATGCACGCACTACACACGCACGCAGATGCATGCACTGCACACGCACACATAAGCAGATGCATGCACTGCACACGCACGCATACGCAGACATACACATGCACGCATATGCATACACACAAACACTGGCATACACATGGAATATATCCTGTGCAACAACACACAGTAAAATATCTAGTTTAAAATGAATATGTATGTTAATAAGGACTACAAAGTCATACATTTAAGGCATTGCAACTAGCTTGCAACTTAATTTGCAAATATACGGTGACACAGTTAAACATACCGGTGCCTGCAGTCCTGTCTCAAATCCAGGCGACTGAGCCGGTTGAGAAGAACCTTTGGGCCACTGAGATGCAGAGGCTAAAGACACAAACACAGAAGTCAATAAAGCCCAGCACAACATCATGAGCGCCGGCTGAAACAGTGTCGCACAGCAGATGGCACCACAGAGCTATTTACAAGAGAAGAACCTTCAGGAAACCCACCAGCAACATTTGAAGGAGAGCCCACAGGGGTGGAAGGGGTCGAGGAGAAGCTGTTGCCGTTATTGTCAGAGGGATAGATCTAAAAACAACAGACAATATTAAGGGTTGAGAGCCATAATTTTTCAGTGTTATTTTTAATGCATCACCCAAAAACAATTAACATCATATAACAAAGTAATTCCAGAAATATCACAAATCCATATATTGTATATTTAATTAC
>CM074303.1:13598904-13693904 GCA_037194245.1 Opsariichthys bidens
TTTTTCATTTGTCCAAAAATATTTTTTTTAGTCTCAGTTAATTATTATAATATGTACTCTGTGTTCCAAATGATTATGCAAGTCACATATGAGGAGTTTAGTGCAATAAATATTTATATTTTAGTTTTTCAAAGAAAGTGAATGTTTTATTTCTCCATATATATATATATATATATATATATATATATATATATATATATATATATATATATATATATATATATATATATATATATATATGGAGTATAAATATAAATAATAAAAATATATATTTTTTTTTTATATATAATAAAAATATATATATATATATATGTATTTTTTTCCCCTTTTCTTTTTTGGATATATATATATAAATTATTATGCAAGTCACATATATGTACAATAAACATCAGTACAATAAATATTTATATTTTAGTTTTTCAAAGAAAGTGATGGTTTTATTTCTCCATATATATATATATATATATATATATATAAATTGTATAAAAAAATATATAAATAAATAAATAAATATATATATAATTTATTTAATTTTTTTTTAGATAACTGGCATCATCACAGGCAGGTTTGTTAAATAGTTTTCCAGGTCTTAAAGAGGTTGCTCCACATTTTTCTGAAGATGAAAAGCATAAAATGGTACAGTGTCTTTGCAAAAGGCATGAAAACTACTAATATTTTGTGAAAACTCAAGAGAGACTGTCGAAAACTCATTTTTAAATAGCTCTTCCCATATTGCATGAGAACTCGTGCAGCGGCAACTAATCGAAAAATGAAAATTTTATCGAAAATAAAATCGATAATAATCATCGACAACGACCGTCATGATCGATTAGTCAGGTCTGCGTGTTCCTGCAAAACATTTCTCTCTCTCTTTGTGGGTTAACACAGAGTTTGTGTTTCTCTTTATTATTATCTTAATTTTTAAAGCCGAGATTTAAACTATATTCACAGTGTTTAAATTTATTACACCGCCACCCAATGTGAGGCGTGTGCCGCAGCTGCCCAGAACTAACAGTCATCTAAATCATTCATGTTCCTGTAATGATTAACCAGTAAGTTCTTTAGTCACAGTAGTATTTCTAATGCTAAAATATAATTGTAACAATTTTTCAAATTCACTGTCAGAAAAAAATAAAGCACTTTAGAATGTTTCCTCTTTTTTTCTCCAGATGTCCAATTACAGTCAATAACAACAGAGACTGTGGAAAAGTACATGAAATCAACGCCAGCGAGAATGCAAGCTGTTATCAAAGCCAAAGGAGACTCTGATTTATGGACATTATGCCTAAAAAAACAGACAGATCCCTAAAATATTTATGACAGGTAGTCTAAGAAATTAACATTCAATTGGGACTTTGGGTAGGATGTGCAAAAAAAAAAAAAAAAAAAAACGTTTTATCCGATTAATCGAAAAAATAATCACCAACTAATAATCAGTTATCAAAATAATCTCTAGTTGCAGCCCTAATGAAAATAATAATGTGGAAAAACCTCTTTAAGTACGTTTTCCATTTACCTAACAAGAGCTGGAAAGCTATTTAAAGGGACAGTTCACCCAAAAATGGTCATTTACTCATCCTAAAGTCGTTCCAAACCTGCATGCATTTCTTTCTTTGGCTGAACACAAAATATTTTGAAGTACGTGTTAACTAAACGCTTTATGGACCCCTTTCACTGTATGGAAAAAGAGCATTTGATTACCGACAGTCTTCAGCAGAAGAAAGAAACTCAACTGGAGGGTGAGTAAATGATGACCGCGGTTATTTTAGGGTGAACTGTTCCTTTAAAAAAAAAAAAACATAACATGATACCAGTTATCTAAAACAAGATATGAGGAAAAAACAAACAAAAACACTATATTTGTGTTTACTGTACTGAAATGCTGCTGATACGTGACTTGCATAACTAAAAGTGTAAATTAGGCTATTTGACCGATGGAGGGAATAATTCAGTCAAAATGAAAATTATGTCATCATTCTGTCATCTTTCTAAACCACTATGACCGTTTCTTCCATGGAACATAAAACAAGAAATTCTGCAGAACTTCCAAGTTTCTCTTGGCTCGACGGACCCAAAACTATTAATCACTGAAAATGCAAATGTCCCGACAGCTCCTGCTCACTGGGATGATTTTACTGTCATGAATGGAGCTCAATTTACTCAGAAAGAATATCATAATCCAATGTGGAACAACATGAGGGTGAGTGAAGGATGATAACTTTGCTTTAAATGAAGTCTGAAATTCACAGTTGCTGTTTTTTAAGGCTTCATATATCAGCTATCGCGCATGCAGCTCATAATTACCGTATTTTCGAGAAAATAAGTAGTACCTGACTAAGTCAAAACTGCATTGTTGAGAGAAAAAACTAATCAGAAATAATGTAAAAAGTTTTTTTTGCACTATATAAATATTCTTAAAGCGTTAGTTCGCCCAAAAATAAACATTCGGTCATTAATTCCTCTTCCTCGTGTCGTTCTTCACCTGCAAGAACACAAGTGAAGATATTTCTGATGAAATCCGAACAAGAGAACGAACACTTTAAGACTTTAAATCAGGTCATGTGACTACAGTGGTTCAACCTTAATATTAGAAAGCGACGAGAATACTTTCTGCGCGACTTTTCTGCAATATCTAGTGATGGTCGATTTCAAAACACTGATTCATATGAATCGTTTGTGTCGAATCAGTGGTTCGGAGCGTCACGTGATTCAGTAAACGAGGCTTCGTTACGTCGTAAGTGATTCGGAATGTCAATAGTTCACGCGGCAGTTTCATACGCGACCCGAACCGCTGATTCGACACAAAAGATTCGTATGAATCAGCGTTTTGAAATCGACCATCACTAGATATTGCTGCAAAGTCGCACAGAAAGTATTCTCGTCGCTTTCTAATATTAAAGTTGAATCGCTGTAGTCACATGACCTGATTTAAAGTGACGGGAACAGTTTTTGTGCGACTTTTCAACAATATCTAGTGATGGTCGATTTCAAAACACTGATTCATATGAATCTTTTGTGTCGAATCAGCGGTTCGGAGCGTCACGTGATTCAGTAAACGAGGTTTCGTTACGTCGTAAGTGATTCGGAATGTCAATAGTTCACGCGGCAGTTTCATACGCGACCCGAACCGCTGATTCGACACAAAAGATTCGTATGAATCAGCGTTTTGAAATCGACCATCACTAGATATTGCTGCAAAGTCGCACAGAAAGTATTCTCGTCGCTTTCTAATATTAAAGTTGAATCGCTGTAGTCACATGACCTGATTTAAAGTGACGGGAACAGTTTTTGTGCGACTTTTCAACAATATCTAGTGATGGTCGATTTCAAAACACTGATTCATATGAATCTTTTGTGTCGAATCAGTGGTTCGGAGCGTCACGTGATTCAGTAAACGAGGCTTCGTTACGTCGTAAGTGATTCGGAATGTCAATAGTTCACGCGGCAGTTTCATACGCGACCCGAACCGCTGATTCGACACAAAAGATTCGTATGAATCAGCGTTTTGAAATCGACCATCACTAGATATTGCTGAAAAGTCGCACAGAAAGTATTCTCGTCGCTTTCTAATATTGAAGTTGAATCACTGTAGTCACATGACCTGATTTAAAGTGACGGGAACAGTTTTTTGTGCGACTTTTCAACAATATCTAGTGATGGACGATTTCAAAACGCTGATTTATACGAATCTTTTGTGTCGAATCAGTGGTTCGGAGCGTCACGTGATTCAGTAAACGAGGCTTCGTTACGTCGTAAGTGATTCGGAATGTCAATAGTTCACGCGGCAGTTTCATACGCGACCCGAACCGCTGATTCGACACAAAAGATTCGTATGAATCAGCGTTTTGAAATCGACCATCACTAGATATTGCTGAAAAGTCGCACAGAAAGTATTCTCGTCGCTTTCTAATATTAAAGTTGAATCGCTGTAGTCACATGACCTGATTTAAAGTCTTTCTGGGCGTCTGAAAGTGTTGATATTTTGATCGGATTTCATCTTCGTGTTCTGAAGACGAACGAAGGTCTTACGGGTGCAGAACGGCACGAGGGCGAGCAGAATTTTCACTTTTGGGTGAACTAACACTTTAAGCTAACGTACGCGTCTCGTTTGCGCGTGTTTTGACAGGATGCTGAGGTTAGTAGAAACGTCACCTCAATCGCTTCAATGTGACAAAAGCACCAACTGTTTAAGGTCACGATTGTTACACTCTATTTGCATTAGTTTATATCCATTTGTTGGATTTTATGCATTCTTTATCCAGCGAAGATGCATATTTAAATTGTATCCTTTAAATTGTATCCACTTTATCACATATTTCATCAAGTGTTCTAAAATAGAATCCAATAACGAGTGAAAGTATACATATAATATGCATTTGTGCGTAAATATGGCCATTTTTACGCATGATTGTTTGGATTTATGTGAAACGGAAACATTTATAATAGAGTTCATTTGTGACATTAAAGGTTAATGAAAGTTGTTAATTTCAATATTTGCATTTTAAAGTCGCCTCTTACATTAATTATAATGCACTATGAATCAACGTGAACGATCGAGGTACAATTAATGCATTAGTATTTTTTTATATTTAAACCTTACAATAAACATTTTGCCATTTTTTAAAATTCAAAGCAAACAAGAGTTCAAACAATCTTGCTGCTCAAACCGTGTATAGAACAATTTTTACTAATATTTTATGCTTCTTTTGTATTTTGCATTTACTTGTACTTTCAATACTTAAGTATGTTTAATATCAATATACTTAAGTACAAAAAATATCAAGTGATATACTCCTACCAAAGTCATTTTCTGGTAAGATATCTGTACTTTTACTCAAGTATGGCTTTCAAGTACTTTATACAACACTGATTGCATCTTACAGACAATTAAAAAAAAAAAAAAAAGAGCGATTCATATTCTGGAAAACATGCAATTATCGCGTTACACTTCTCTCTGTACTGGAAAGAAGGAAAACGGAACTGATTTAAATAGGAAACAGCACAGGAACAGAACATGCACCACTGCCCACGTCAACTCTCCAAGGCCTCGGAGGAATTAGCAGATGAGCACTTTGTCCATGCAGAGATTTGCAAGGGCAGCGTGTGAGGGGGAGGAGTGTTTCGTCTGCATGCACACGCGAGCGTGAATGCACGACTGCATGCACGACACATGAAAGGGATGGAGAATATCGGCACAGAAACTATAGGAAGCTCACAGTATGTGACGAGCGCCACAGGAAGTGCATGCGTGTGTTCATGTGGGTCAGATAGACGGCACGTGGCATGATAATCTGGGCTCAGACGCTAATGAGGCCACGTCAACACTCACCGAAGAAATGGACGTCGGGAGTCCGTGAGGAACCTTCCGGATCTTTTTGGGCAGCGGATCTGAAACGAAAACATTATCAGACCACAAATGGGATGCCAAACACTGATTAAGGTGGTTGTGATTGATGAGCTGATGCAAACGACGACACCGCATGATTTTCAAAAACCACACATTTTCATGAGCGACTCCGCGTTGAGCCGACAAAACCATGATGAATGCATAAGAGAGAAGATCACAAAATAAAACACTGGAATATGATGCAAGATGGTACTGATCACTCGGGCTGCAAGATGTCAAAATAATATAATAATATTGTGATTTCAGTAAATGAATAAGCATGTAAATAATCACACAGTGCTGCACTTTGTTCTGGAATCAGCAGCGCATATATATATATATTTATTTATTTATTTATTTATATTTATGGGCAACACGTCAGAATAAAAGCTGGATGGGATGCCGTTTGAAAATGAAGACAAATATTAGAATTGTAATTTTAAAGGAAAATACAATTTATTATTTTTTTTATTTCAGAGTACAACTGTATTATTACAAAATATTTCTTATTTAATTAAAAATATTTAATTATAATAAATTAAAAAAAAAAAAACGCAAATTTGTAATAATTATTATATTATTAGTATTATTAAAACGGCATTTTATAGTCATATTATATTGGTCAATAACTGTACATTTTTAATTTTTTCATGGATTTTTTTATTGCTTTATATTGTTTTATTTTAGTTTAAAATATATATTTAATAATAATAAAATCATTATATATATATCTATCACACACACATATATACGTATATATAAACATATGTACATATACACATAAATATATATACATATATATAAAATTCAAAGTGCCTATGAAACTCTGCTGACTTTATGGTTACTGGAAAAGTTTTTAAAAAGAGTAAACCAAAGTTCAGGCTACGAGAGACTATGAAATCTGTTTTACACTATTATACAGTTTAATGGTCAATATACAAATATTATTACCAACCAACCAATCACAAGGCAGAAAAACTACCCAACGTAAATCCATCAGGTTGAAACGCACCAATCAGGAGCTCATCTCACCTATGTTGGAGTCGGCCGGCCTCCGGCGATGAGGGCTGTAGAACTGAGAAGAGACTTTCATGCCCGGTGGGGAAAGTCCGTCGGACCCTGGGATGCTAATATCACCTGGCAAAAGCTGCGGCTAAAAATAAATGACACTTCTATGAAGATCAAAGCCAAAATTGGTCTCCAACTTACTAACAGCAGGTTTTGTGTGTTCATTACCTGTGTAACAGGGTAGCCTCTTTCAGATTTCCCTGCAAGACACAAGAAACGTTTATATTCAGGTAAAACGGTTGAATTATTAGAGTTGGATTGCTAATGTCTGGGCATTAAGGAAACAAATGAATAAAATCACCCGATATATACACACACATATACATACGTACACACACATATGTATAAAACACATATATACACATACATACATATATATATATATATACATATATATATACATACACATATACATATATATATATATATATATATATATATATATATATACACATATGTATACACACATATACACGTGTACACACACACACATATATACACACATATGTATACACACACATATATACACATATGTATACACACATATGTATAAAACACATATATATACTCATATATATATATACATACACATATGTATACACACATATATATACACACGTATACACACATATATACACGTATACACACACACATATGTATACACACACATGTATAAAACATATATGTATACACATACATATACACACACATATATACACACGCATACATATACACGTATACACACACATATATACACACGCATACATATACACGTATACACACACATATATATATACATATGTATAAACAATTATATATATATATATATATATATATATACACATATGTATACACATATACACACTTTTATTTATATTAGGACTATAATTATGAGGATATTTTATATTACAGAATGATTGACCGATTCACGATTCAGTTTTTTTTTTTAAATGTATTTTTTTTAATGTTAAACTAGTGAACCTAAAAATGCAACTAAATTATGATTCCAGGAATATTCCCTTTTATTAACAATCTGGTTAAAAAGAAGGGAAAACAATGTAACTGTATTAGTGAAACATTTTTCCAGACAATACGCATAGCAAATGTTGTACAAACTTTATGTTGCCTTTAAAAACAGTAATGAAGCTGTGCTACTAGTAAACTAACATGCATTAAATATGAAACCGGGTTCGAGGGGGGGCGTGTGGATTGTGATTTATTCATTGACTGATCATGTTGGGCTGAGGGTTGCTGGACTCCATCTGGCTCCATGTGACCTCGACTGACTGAGGTGCTGCGTTTATGGCTTTAAGACTGGGCACAAACAACAAATTGTCCCATTATAAATGCCTAAGTGGTAATTAGTTAAAAAGCAACCCCCACCCTGCTTTAAACCCCAGAGAGGCGCGTGGATTAACCCCCCTGCCCGTCCCCGAGAGGAAAATCCCTGCGTGACCTAAACCTGCTCAGGACAGCGGGGCGCTTCATGGGTTTTTGCACTCGTGTATAGTTCAACTTCACAGTGGAAACGAGGTCAGATTGATGTATAAGAACAAAGAATCTCCAAAAACACCTCATCCATAACAACAATGTATCAATTTAAAAATCCACTTCCTAAAACTAGACGTGTGAAGTTTTGTAGGTAAATGCTCGGACATTTAGCGCCGTGTTAACTTACCGTCAATCTCCAAGTTGTACATGCCGTCATGCTCAGGGTAGTGATGCCCGTCTCCGTACAGCTAACACACAAAAACACGCAATAAAATCATCAGAAACACAATCATCAGCACGGAAATCCATATTTAAACTGGTTATTTCAGTCAACTCACAGCATTTAATGTAAATAAATATTTATTTATACATTTTAATTCATATATATATATATATATATATATATATCACTATTTAAATGTAAAAATATAAATAATATAGAACTATATAATACTCAAGTCAAATACAAAAAATTTTATATATACATTTTATTTTTATTAATATATATATATATATAAATTTATATTTTTTATATATATTTTTATTAATATATAATATAATTATGTATGAAAATCTTTAATTTTCATTTGTATGAAAAACGTAAAACAAACAATATAGACAAAATAAAACAAAATTTTAAAATAATTTGTATATATTTGTTTTTTATTTTATTTTCAAATTAAAATATAACTAAAATATGTAATATTTTTTATTTTATTAATGTATATATATATATTTTTTTGTATGTATGTATTGTTATTAATTTTTATAGATAAATAGAACAACATAACGATAGATAGATAATTAAAAAATATATTAATTGTATTTTTATATATATATATATATATATCTTTTTATTAATATATATATATATATGAAAATCTTTAATTTTCATTTGTATGAATAACGTAAAACAAACAATATAGACAAAATAAAACAAAATTATAAAATAATTTGTATATATTCGTTTTTATTTTATTTACAAATTAAAATATAACTAAAATATTTCATATATATTTTTTATTTTATTAATATATATATATATATATATATATATATATATATATATTTTTTTTTTTTTTTTTTTTTTTTTGTATGTATGTATTGTTATTTTTATAGATAAATAGAACAACATAACGATAGATCGATAATTAAAAAATATATGTTTTTATAATATAATGTTTTTTTTCACGTACAGAAGGGAAAAAAGTCCCGTTTAATGTCAAAGTTCAGAGAGGAAGTGGAAAACGGTCATGAAATCTTAACCAACACAGATAGAAGATAGAAAACTAATGAGATAATGAGCAAAATAGGGCAGGGACAGAATAAGACACATGATTCACACACGTGACGTCTCACAGTCACGCAGCCCGACAGGTGAGAGATCAGAGCAGGTAAACATGAGGATCAACGGTCAGCTAATCTCTCCCACTGACCGACTGACCTACAAACACGCATCTACTGAGATTACCATCTACAGTTTCCTTTAAACAAACCAAAATAGGAGACGTCTTAAAGTGGACCAGATATCTGCTCCAGTCGTGTTTGTTTCCTTTAGGGATTAAGAGCTAATGGTACGAGCAAAGCATGAACGGAGACGATCTGTCCTCATTCTGCACCGCCGGAGAGTGTGAATCAGTGTGTGTTCGTACCCGTGCGCCGAACGAGGGACTGTTCGCTTCTCCTGGACCCCAAGCGCCCGAGCCGCTTCTTTCATCTAAACCTGAAACACAAACAAACATGGTGTTGAGAAGTTAATCAGCACTTTAATTTGATTAATGCACCAATAAGAAACATGATTCACATTATGGTCAGTATTCAACTTGTTTTATCTACACAAACTCATTATTTGATCAAAAACACAGTAAAAATAGTGAAATATTATTATAATGTAGTACAGATGTTGAATATATATATCTATAGTAATTTATATCCAGTGATCAAAGCTGAATTTTCGGCATCATTACTCCAGCGTCACACGATCCTTCAGAAATCATTCTGATTTGATGCTCAAGAAACATTTATGATTATCATCAATGATAAAAAAAAACAGCTTCATGTTTGTGGAAACCGTGATTTTTTTTAATGATCTTTAATGAATATAAATTTAAAAAGAACAGCATTTGCTTGAAATAGAATCTCTCGTAACGTTATAAATGTATTTGCGGTCTCGTTTGAACAATTTAATGCATCTTTGCAGAATAAAAGGGCTAATTTCTCTACAAAAATCTCTGACCCCAAATGTTTTATTGAATAGAGTATTTTTAAAAGCATTTAATAGAGTAAATGCATAAAAACAATGCACACTTAAAAAAAGACAACCATTTAGCGCTGCGACAGAAATGAGAAAGTTGTACACTACGTAACATTATGTACTAAAAAACTCACAGCATTTAATGGAATCAAAATTATTCTTATTTAATATTTAAAGAAAAAAACTTTTTTTTTTTTTTTTTTTTTAACTATAATAAAATCTTTAAATATATACAGTTATTTATTTAAATTTATAAAATATTAAAAAATTATACATATAAAAAATACATATATATACACACAAAAAAAATACAAAAATCTTTAAATGCAGTTATTTACAGTTTACAGTTATTTATTTAAAGAATTTAGAAAGTATTAAAAAAATTATACATATAAAAAATATGTATATATATAATTTAAAATATTTTATAAAATCTTTAAATAAACAAATGTGTGTATATATATAAAAATAAAGATTTTATAAAATATTAAAATATATATATAAATATAAAAAATACAAACATATATATATATTTTTTTTTAAACAGTATAAATATAATAAACATTATTTAATTAACATGCACCAGTATAGAGTGAAAAGTGTTCAGTTAGAATCTGTGTGGAAAAAAACGTATATATTTGTAAAAAATGATTTAGTGTGTTTCATGAATGATTAGCGCACTAATAGATCTTAAGAAGCCTGTAGGCTGATTTCAGGTTTACTGAACCCCCATAAGACGAGTTTCTTAAGCCTCTTTAACAAAGAGATTCCAGAAAGACGTTCCGACGCATCGGGATTTTGTTCGTTCACGCTATCAGATCCTCCCCGCACGCGGTGCATTATCAGGTCAGGTACTGACCCGACCGAAGCTTGACGGTCGAAACTGCGTTTTTGTTTATATCTGCCATCTCACCAGCTTTCCACACGTGCGGCGAGCCGTCGACCAAACCTCAAAGGTTTCAAAACCACAAATGTCACCGAATATTTACGCTGGAACTCAAACAGAGAGAGAAAAAAAACAAAAAAACACAAAGGCTGGAAGATTTTTAAAGATTGATGGTGCAGAAATTTCCCCAAAACCGCCCCCCCGTCTGCGCCTTAACGCGTGCAAACATCTCTGGAGAGAAGGAGCTTAATTGTGTGCTGATTTGCATAATTGTGCATATTAATGAGGTCTCAGTTTATGAATATGCATTTTTGTTTTGTTGTCTAATTAAAAAGAGGGAAGGGGGGGGCGATCATGACAGAGCCGGCGATGGAGCGGAACAGAAGTACAGCGGACGAGTGAATTACGACTTTAGAGCCATTGCCGTGACAACCACGATCCGGGGTGGGGGAGGGGGGAGGGGGGGGGGGTCACAGGCTTGTGTCAGCAAATTCAATAAAACGACAAGGGACAACACAACAACACACACCACTGACGGAGCAGAACCAGCAAAACAGGAAAGAATTATTCAAGCACTGCCGTCGCTCGACTGCAGACGAGCTGCTCGTGCACAATGAGGACGGAAAGTTCATTACGGGCGGCGTATTTATCCAAACGCTCAACAATAACGCCACTTCCTGTAGCCGGTGGATGTTCATCTAAAGGATCGCAGCCATTCGAAAGGCTCTAGTGTGCTCCCTACTGAGACCGCATCCACAGCGAGAGAAAAAAATCATTCAAAACAGAAGAATAGTTAAAAATACAACACTTTATAAATTAGTATAACATCCTAAAAATAATTTTTAAAAAGTTTTCAGTTATAATTGAAAGCATGAAAGATGGATTATTATTTGCTGAAGAGTGTTATTATATCATGAATGTTACTGAAGATTAACTTTAAGAGAATGCTTCGCGATGGTAAAGGTAATAAAATGTAAAAATATGAACATCATCATCAATATTGGTTAATATAGCCAACACTAACCAATATGCTACAATAAATTGTAATAAATAAATGCATAAATAAACAAATGCATAAGTAGATATATGCAAAATAAACAGATAAATGCCTAAATGAATAAATTAATTCATATATAAATGCATAATTGTGTAAATAAATACATGCATAATACATAAAACTTATAAATGCATAAATTATTTCATATATAAATGCATAATTGTGTAAATAATTACATGCATAATAAATAAAACGTATAAAGGCATAAATTAATTCATATATAAATGCATAATTGTGTAAATAAATACATGCATAATATATAAAACTTATAAATGCATAAATATATGTGTAATACAAACATGCATTAATAAACGTATAAATCCAATAATAGATAAATGCATAAATGAATGCACGTGTAAATAAATAAATGCGTAAATACATAAAAATAAATGCATATATAAACAATAGATAAATGCATTAAAAAAAGGTATTTATGCATTTAATAAATCTATAAATAAAGTCATACCTAAATGCATAAAAGTAGTAATGGATAAATGTGTAAATACTTATGAATTAACTATATGTAGAAATAGTTAAATGCATAAATAAATAAGCAGCTCACTACCGTCGAACACTAAACAGAAAGTCACTTTACGGGAGGAGCAAGTTATTATATTTCAGTGAAAAATAACAAGACTGTGCACTAATAAAGTAGCAGTAAGTATGGTCAGTTGTGATCATGTTGACTTTAAGAAGGTTTCAGGTTCAGGGGAAGTGAGATCTGTATTTTCAGCGATCCGTGGCGGGTGGGAAGAAAAGACAGAGATGAAAGACAGCTAATACTGTGAAATACTGTGAGAAACAACAGGAGGGTGATGACATATCAGCACAGTATGAAAAAAACCCCTCAAAAATAGAGGTGATCCATATTCATAAGCGCACTGAATATTCACTCCAATTAACAGAACTGATTAGTGGGAGGAAAAGTGATAAATTCATTCAGAAAAAGACCTTTTTGCTCTCCAGACAACCATAAAAATCTCTTTACATTAATGGCGAACGGCTGGAGTTATGAGACATTCCCCTCCGCACCTGAATAAACAAAACTTTGCTCTGCAGGCCCAATAAAAAGCGTCTGCTACGTGTTTGAGCGTCTAATGGTTACAGCTGATCCGTTCGGCCTCCTCCGCAGAGGGCAGCGACCTCGTCTAATCACAACCACGCTTTATGTACACCACAAACAGGTAGAACCGGGCGAGATACACGACCTGCCAAACGTTTCAACACATTTCACAATAACAGTGCAGCCGAAGGCTTCAAATAAAACCGATCGTCGTACGGGAAATGCGTCAACGTGTCTCGGCGATGGTGGCGCTGCTCACACGTGACATTCATCAACCAACTGGAGGAGTTTGCATGTGTATTTGTTCATCTGCTAAATATCTCAAAAGCATGATTCCTGTTAATCATCAGGAATCAACCGGCGTCTGGATGAAGATACGGAGCGGAGACTGTGCGACGAGTTGTGTTGACAGTTTGGCGACTTGCAGAGAAAACCTCAGAATCACGTCATGAAGTTCGGCATCCGTGTACGTCCCGAGCACATGAGCAGCATACGTGCTTGTATATTGCGATTAAAATCGGCATACACCACCTAGATTAATGGCGAACAAACTGAATCAATGTGGAATCTGTAAACAAACTGAATCAATGTGGAATCGGCGAACAAACTGAATCAATGTGGAATTGATGAAAAAAAGAAATAAATAAACTGAATCAATGTGGAATCTGCAAACAAACTGAATCAATGTGGAATTGATGAAAAAAAGAAATAAATAAACGGAATCAATGTGGAATCTGCAAACAAACTGAATCAATGTGGAATTGATGAAAAAAAGAAATAAATAAACGGAATCAATGTGGAATCTGCAAACAAACTGAATCAATGTGGAATCGGCGAACAAACTGAATCAATGTGGAATTGATGAAAAAAAGAAATAAATAAACGGAATCAATGTGGAATCTGCAAACAAACTGAATCAATGTGGAATTGATGAAAAAAAGAAATAAATAAACTGAATCAATGTGGAATCGGCGAACAAACTGAATCAATGTGGAATTGATGAAAAAAAGAAATAAATAAACTGAATCAATGTGGAATCTGCAAACAAACTGAATCAATGTGGAATTGATGAAAAAAAGAAATAAATAAACTGAATCAATGTGGAATCTGCAAACAAACTGAATCAATGTGGAATCGGCGAACAAACTGAATCAATGTGGAATCGGCGAACAAACTGAATCAATGTGGAATTGATGAAAAAAAGAAATAAATAAACTGAATCAATGTGGAATCAGTAAACAAACTGAATCAATGTGGAATCAGTAAACAAACTGAATCAATGTGGAATCAGTAAACAAACTGAATCAATGTGGAATCAGTAAACAAACTGAATCAACGTGGAATTGATGAAAAAAAGAAATAAATAAACTGAATCAATGTGGAATCTGCAAACAAACTGAATCAATGTGGAATTGACGAAAAAAAAAACTGAATCAATGTGGAATCGGCGAACAAACTGAATCAATGAGGAATTGATGAAAAAAAGAAATAAATAAACGGAATCAATGTGGAATCAGTAAACAAACTGAATCAATGTGGAATTGATGAAAAAAAGAAATAAATAAACTGAATCAATGTGGAATCAGTAAACAAACTGAATCAATGTGGAATTGATGAAAAAAAGAAATAAATAAACTGAATCAATGTGGAATCTGCAAACAAACTGAATCAATGTGGAATTGATGAAAAAAAGAAATAAATAAACTGAATCAATGTGGAATCGGCGAACAAACTGAATCAATGTGGAATTGATGAAAAAAAGAAATAAATAAACTGAATCAATGTGGAATCGGCGAACAAACTGAATCAATGTGGAATTGATGAAAAAAAGAAATAAATAAACTGAATCAATGTGGAATCTGCAAACAAACTGAATCAATGTGGAATTGATGAAAAAAAGAAATAAATAAACTGAATCAATGTGGAATCTGCAAACAAACTGAATCAATGTGGAATCGGCGAACAAACTGAATCAATGTGGAATCGGCGAACAAACTGAATCAATGTGGAATTGATGAAAAAAAGAAATAAATAAACTGAATCAATGTGGAATCTGCAAACAAACTGAATCAATGTGGAATTGACGAAAAAAAGAAATAAATAAACTGAATCAATGTGGAATCTGCAAACAAACTGAATCAACGTGGAATTGATGAAAAAAAGAAATAAATAAACTGAATCAATGTGGAATCTGCAAACAAACTGAATCAATGTGGAATTGACGAAAAAAAAAACTGAATCAATGTGGAATCGGCGAACAAACTGAATCAATGTGGAATTGATGAAAAAAAGAAATAAATAAACTGAATCAATGTGGAATCGGCGAACAAACTGAATCAATGTGGAATTGATGAAAAAAAGAAATAAATAAACTGAATCAATGTGGAATCTGCAAACAAACTGAATCAATGTGGAATTGATGAAAAAAAGAAATAAATAAACTGAATCAATGTGGAATCTGCAAACAAACTGAATCAATGTGGAATTGATGAAAAAAAGAAATAAATAAACTGAATCAATGTGGAATCTGCAAACAAACTGAATCAATGTGGAATCGGCGAACAAACTGAATCAATGTGGAATCGGCGAACAAACTGAATCAATGTGGAATTGATGAAAAAAAGAAATAAATAAACTGAATCAATGTGGAATCTGCAAACAAACTGAATCAACGTGGAATTGATGAAAAAAAGAAATAAATAAACTGAATCAATGTGGAATCTGCAAACAAACTGAATCAATGTGGAATTGACGAAAAAAAAAACTGAATCAATGTGGAATCGGCGAACAAACTGAATCAATGAGGAATTGTTGAAAAAAGAAAAAACTGAATCGATATTTTGAACAGCTTCACTGATACAGACAGTTTGGGGGGGGGGGGGGGGGGTGATTCATAGAAAAGAAACAAACTTAAACAATCATTTTAAATTCAGATACACTATTAAAATATCATCCCAAAAACTACATCGGTGCATTTGTATCATCAAAATAAATCGAGATATTTGACATCACTAAGAGCAGGTTGTCCCTCGTTCCTCTCCGTTTACAAGCAGATGAATCACGCCAGTCGAGAGTCACGTCGTGTCATCCTGCGCTCCGCGTACGACGCTCCACTCTACCTGCCCGAACAGACACGCCAATTACACGAACGCGGCCCGTGTGAGAGTTTCTGGCCTGAGGGGAGCGAGTCGTGAGCTCACGGAGTGACTCAGGGCAGATACATTCACACAAAGAGAGCAGAGCTATAATTATGAGGAGAGAAACGCTGAGCGACTCACACTTGAGTCATGGGCTACAAGGGTCCCAGACACACAAACACACCAAAACATCTCTGAAGCAAACTTGATTTATTACTAGTTGTCACTGCATGTGACTCATAAGCTTATCACAGTTTATTTTAGCTTAGCCTGAATATCAAAACCCTCACTAGTGTATAATATCAGTCTTGTTGTATAGGAATGGGCGCCGTATTGAGTATTTACAACATGTGTGTGTGATTTTAGTGACAGTGTTAAAGGCACACTATGTAAGTTTCGCCACTAGAGGTCGCTTACTAGGGTTGGGTATCCATTTTAGAACCGGGTTCAATAAGATTCATTTGTGTGTGTTTTAATATGACCATTCCAGCGCATGGAGACCCGGAGTTACGCGCACAAATCCAAATCACGTGCAAAGAAAGCCGCCTCTCATACCGTACACTGCCCGATACTGAACGGAGCTCTTTCCCGTGTCTTTTTGCACTCGAACAGACAAATACACACACAAAAAACGGTGTGTGACAACGGTTAGTTGTCGAAGTTGACAAATAAAACATGTGTGTAGGTTGTAAAGTGACAGCAGCCTAATCGTCCTGCTGCGTCTCAGATTAAACAAACGTTTATTGCTATCTTTGTAATGCATTTTATTTATAAAAGTGCAGTATGATTTTACATTTGATTATATAATCTTATACACCACTTATCAATCGATTGTTTATTTGTCTATTATAATGCTTGAAATTTATATATTCGTTTAGTTAGTAGTCTTTGTTACAGTATAACCATAAACCATAGGAAAAAGTGTCATCCCATTCAGCTCCAATGAAATGTTTTGCAAGAAGACTTAGAATAAATGTGAATGATATCCAGGTTTTTTATTTACTTACTTTTATCTTATTGGAATCGAAATAAGGAACAAGCATGAATCAGAATCGTTTTATTAATCGCTTATTCAAAACAACAACAAAGGCGTGGCTTGATGACGCCGTGAATCGTGGATATTCGATCCAACGGGTCTCGGACGGAAATCATGAATAAACTAAAGAGTTAAAGTTTTATTAGCGTTACTGTGGTTTGAAGCCGGACGTTGGGATGTTTTACGCTGCTGCCACTTTGACGATTAAACTCAAGTTCTAAACTCTCTTACAATTACGTTTGACCACTTAAATTCAACTTATTTGAACGAAATAGTGCTGAATTCCTACTCGTATACTCACTTTATCGGACGAAATAAAATTGTGGGGCAGCGCAACACTGTTTTACTTGATCAAAACAATCACAGTTGTGTTATTTGTTGATCAATATTAGAATATCATATTAATAAAAGCTGTACGACTTGTGTTGCTAAACGGCATGCGATTCATTTTAAAAGAAAATGCTGCATTAAGCCGACGCTGACGGGTCCAAAGTTGCCCTGACACACCAAACCGACGCCCGACATCCGCGTATAAAGGAGGAAACGGTCTATTTAAGCAAATATATTAGTCAATATTCAAAAAGGGAAAGCGAAACTAAGACTGCTTGCATACGAACCATGTTTTTTATCCCACTCCGCTCATGTTATTATGAAGATATTTGTGCATTCGAGACGTAAAATTAAAACTGTCCGTGCTTGCTTTCCTAACTTTTGCTTATATTCACGTGAACTGACTCGTTTGCTATAGTGAACAGCCAATCAGAGCTCTCTCTCACGACGACCCGACGCCAATTTAACACGTCGAATCGGACGAAAAACAGCCGACGAGGACCGACACGGAGAAAACCATCGGCTTGGTGTGTTCCTGCAAATAAAGCTCTTTCTGATTGTGCGAACTTTACTTTTTGTCATTTAAGAAAAAAGGCATTCAAACAACACTAAGTGTTGAGCTATACATTACAATAAGTCGTTTTCTGTCGATAAAAGTAGACTGATAAAACACAACATGTATTAATGCATCTTTGGTGTTTCCATTGGATTTCTCTGGATTTAAACATGGGATAATGCAAGCACACGAATCAGCGCTCTGGATATTTTCATCCAAAATCTTACATATTGTGCCTTTAATTTGACACAATCTTACAATCTCATTTAGGAAAAGATTTACAGTACGACAGTTCAAAAGATTCGTGTTTGTATTAAATGTTGTCAAAAGGCTGAACATTCGGCCCAACTTTAAGCTGCGATTTTTCTTTCCTCCCTTTGCATTTCTCCGTATTTAAACACGAGTTCTGCTGCGTTATTAATATCTCACTTATTCTCAGTTTCAGGTAGTCAGTAAATGAAACTTTGTGGCTGACAGACTCAAATGCCTCCTCAAACACACAAGCGATGGAATTTCACTCAAATCGACACATTTAAAAACAAAACGAGACAAACAGTCAGCTATTAAATTACCAAGCTGGGCATCCACTCGCTATTCAAAGTCGCACACAAAAAGTTCTGAAAGAAAGCATGTGGTTTTACTCTTTGTGTTGATGTACCGACGCGGCTGGACGTCAGTCACAACACTCACATTCTCTCCATCAGCGAAGGGAGTGCCACGCTGAAACTATACACTTCTCCACATGCCATCTATTGACTTATGAGGAACTTTTGTCCTTTACATGGAGGATCGAGCCGTTCGGACAATGACACCAACCGTCTGCCTTCGAGGAGCCCGTCGCCTGACCGGATCTCATTTCAGAAAGATCACCGCAAGTTCTGTCATTATTTACTCGCTTCAAACAGACGAGAAGTTTCATGATTCTCCCCATTTTCTTTCTCTTTATTTTATCTGAAATCTGTTTAAATGGTTAAATTAAACTTTCGCACGAAGAAGCGCGTCTAACCGAAACCATGAAACATACAATTTCCCAACAAATTAAACACAATTTATTTATTTATTTATTTTTTTTTCCCTTCCACAAATTCAGGGTTTGCATGTTAACATTTATCTGGAAATTTTAATGACATAAAAAAGTATTTTTAATGAAATTATGATGCGTTTTATTTTTAATGGATGTATGATTTAATAAAAAATGTTTTATGGTGACGAATCAAATAAATGCATAAAACAATAATAAAGTAATTATTATTCTTGCAACAATTCCTTAGCAAGTGCTGCACAAAATGTTAAAATTAAAACTTATTCTTACCATAATTATATACAATTACAATAATTATTACTTGTACTACACCTCCTATAATATATTATTGATATTCTTTAATAAACACACACATTGTGCATTACAATAGTAATATATGCGTGTCATGATTTTTTCAAGTTAAACTTTTATTTTGGCGGGTTGCCACGAAGAGCTTTGAGTTTGAAACAATGACACAATTATTTATTCATCCACATTCAATGATATTCAGCGTCACGATTCAAAGATTCCGTTTTAGATGAATGCAAAATTAAAACAACACATTAAAAAAAAAAAAAAACGTGACTCCACGCATTCTTTCTCACTCAAAGTCAGATTTCGGGAGATTCACTGGAAAACCGTCGACTTCTGAACCTCCACCACGAACAGGCTGAATTTGGGGGAGATGTTGCAGCGGCGGTGGGGGGTTGTTTTGAGTGTTGTTTTAATGTTTGTTGACATTGTTCGCAGGGGTGAGAGGACGACTCATTTCCCATCATCAGGGGCGACAGCTGAGAACACGGATCAGAACCACGAGGCTTCGCAAACACTCGGATTATAACGACATTCACACCTGTGCGAGACGTGAAAATCCATTCTGCTTATTTTCCAAATATGTGAAATTATATCAGTTCCTCTCCGTCCTGAATCAGAGTCGTAGTGACGTTTGTTGTTAAAGCGAGGGAATTTTAAAGTGCCTACCGAACTGGCTGCTGGGTAAAGGTGGGCCTCTGTTCTTCCCGTTTGGCACCTGATGAGGGAACATCTACCAAAGAGAGAAAATATTGTTTCAAAACACACTTCACAGCTTCAGAAAACAGCATACACTTATTACCCATGTTATGCATTAGTAAAACTTTTTTTTTTAAAAAAGATTAAACACTGTTTTAGGTTAAGAATCAAGTGTAAATTCACTTTTTTGCCAATTCATTAATTTGTCCTTAATCACACCACCGTTGAAAATAAAAAAATAATTAATGAATGGAGTACATTTTTACAAGAAAATAATTTCAGTGTTCCACTTCAAAAAATGTGTGATCTATTTCTTTGCAATTATGAATTTAACAAGTAAAAATTCACTCAAAGCAAATCCTACACCCATTTCTTTTCAGTCAATGACACTTTATGGATTCATTTAATAAAACGTTTAAATGTTTGCATGAAAATTTAAGGAAACGTGTGTATTCATCTTACATCTTTTGCAGTGCAATTAAACAGATATTCAGCTGTGTGTGTGTGTGTATATAAACACACACATACATACACACTCTATACAATGAAAACACGTTTGGCTGAACTACGGCCTTTAATTATGGCCAATTATGTTATTTTAAACAGGGATGCAGCATATATCGGCCACATTAATCGGTATTGGCCGATAAATGTTCATTTTTATTGTTATCGGCCCAATAAGAACATTTGGCTGATATAGATGTGCATGAATTGCTTGAAATCACTTCAAAAAGAAAGAGTTCAGTTCTGTCATATAAGCCACATAAAATTATAACTAGAACATTTTAATTGTGGCTTTTAATGGCGAGACTTTTGTCTTTGTAATCAGGCTCTCAAATTATTTAAAACAAAAATTTGGATTTAGATTTATCAGCCTGTTTATCAGGTTATCACTTTCAAATATAAAGAATTAATCGAAATTAAAATTTTAAACGTTAAAGTCTCCTGCAACAGGTAAACGTTCATCCAAGGTAAAAAAAAAACAAAACAAAAAAAAACTTAATTTTCTCTGAATATTCATCGCAGCATCAGCTCTTTTCTCTCAAGTATCTGAAATGGTTCGTTCGAAGATTCTCTAAACCCCGCCTTTCTGAGAGCTGCTCTGCCCTGATTGGTCAGACGACCCGGTCTGTTGTGGTTACAGCATGCGTTGGAAACTGAATATCTGAATTTCAGCGATACCGTCCGTTTTTCCCGTATCAATTCCAGAGCGAGTCCTTGTTTTCACAGCGCTAAAAACAGCGTTTTCGACATTAACGACGCAAACCAAACTCTTCCCATCTCAGCTACAACTACAGCGTTTGAGGGCGGGACAACGGAGCTCGCCGGCAGCCAATGACGACCGTAGGCTGGCATTATGCAAATTTGCTACATTGTTACAAACCTATGTAACAGGAAGAGACTGGAATTGTCAGCATGTTTTCAGGAGACATCTCTAAAACTTTGCAGACCTTTCACATTCACGATCAGCAATAAAACGCACTGCATGAGGGGTAATTTTGGGGGGAAAAAAAGCACTTTATTTCATACAACTTTCATAATTGTAATCAGAAACAGCAGAACGGTCTCGTCAACTTACAATACTGAAATCCAACAGGTCGTTCAGCTCCATGTCGGTTCCCACCGTGGCCATCCTGATCCCGTGTGTTCTTGATTTGCTTCTCTTGCTCTCTCGCTCTCTCAGCTCAAACAGGTTTATGATCCTGCAGGGATAATGGACAAGTGTGCTTTCAGATCATCCACGAACCTCAGGTTAAACGTATATCTGGGCCTAGTAATCAAATCTGACATGCGTGATTCAAAATAATCCGGTCGCTGCTTCCATCCGAAGAACTACACGACATCAAGAGACGCGCTTTAATGTAGTGTTTTCCCAGAATGCACCACACTTGAGCTCTCAAGTTCCCCAGTTAACCACCAAGAGAGACCACCAGCGAGTCTCCAACATCCACCCACCCACGGTTACACACACATAAAGTATGGGAACTAGTTAGTTGCACAAACAACTGCGATTCCTGCCATGAAACATCTCCATAGCTTGAAATAAAGCAAGCAAGTTTATTTCTGTACAACTTCGGCTGCTCTCAAGGAGACAAATGTCACATCACTCTCTTGCTGCGATTTTACACTTTTCCTTAATTCATGAACCAGCTCATTAAACATCAGCACCGCGCACACACGCGAGAAAAGTGAGAAGCTTTATCCAAAAATACTTTCGTCATCACTGCACCGATAACACCTCCGCTGGAATCATAATCAGCACCTCCATTGATAATCAACAGGTAGACGACTGTGAAACATGATCACAAAATAAAAGTCATCGCTTCACTTTTGCATCTGGGATGCAAGTTGGTAATAACAACATGGTTTTGTAATGCAGCATGATTTTTTATGCATTTGGAAAAAAAAAAAAGCAAAAAGTCTCTTCTGCCCACCAAGGCTGCATTTATTTGATCAAAAAAAAAAATACAGTAAAATTTTAAAATATTTTTACTATTTAAAACAGCTGTTTTCAATGTGAATATATAGTAGAGTGTAATTTATATCCAGTGATCAAAGCTGAATTTTCAGCATCATGACTCCAGTCTTCAGTGTCACATGATCCTTCAGAAATCATAATATGATGATTATCAATAGTTGGGAAAAACCATGAACAGAAATTCAAATATCTGACTTTATAAACGCCTTCACGGTCACTTCTGATCCAATCTAATGCATTCTCGCGGAATAAAATTAATAAATGAAGCCTAAATGTAATGGTTTTCAGAGCGAAGGAAATATTTTTTAAGGACACCACTCGATTTTATATATATATATATATTTCAAAACAGCACGGTCATGTTGGGTATGGCCATATGATACTAGTATTGATCTATTTACAGTAGCACTTTACATCCAAGGTTCTTCAAAGACGTGTAAATTGACATTTAGTAGCACTAAAACACACGAAAGCTCCTTTTGACACCGTGAAACATCTTCGATCTTCTACGACACGTGCGAGCAGAAACACTTGCAACATCCAAATACATGAAAATAATCCATACGTCTCGACACCAGAATGATCAGCAACAGGCCGAATCACATGAAGGCTTCAGGCCACGTTCACCCTAAATGGTGAACAAGACCCCCCCCCCCCCCCCCCCCCCAACCTCTCCAACACAAAGAAACACACGGTCCTCGACACAAAGTTTGAAAACTACACAAGAACACGCACAAACACTCCCCTGTGGGAGAACAGAGCAAATATCAGTGTGTAAACACCTATATGGGGATTATAGGCAGGAAAAGGTGGGAAAGCCATTCCCAAAAATGGAATAAGGAAAAGTTATTTCCCAACAAAAGTCAAATAAACAGACCAGGACACCAGACGAACCGCAAATAAGCGGAAACCCAATCAAATTAAATGTAAATACGCCAAACTCACTTCACAGATGACTTTATTTAACCCAAGTGCAAACTTTCATCTGTTATAACCATCAAAAACTTCAAAATTGCGGCAAATACACGAGCGAAAGAGGCCGTACGTGTCCTATAAAGTTGCAAACACATATTTACCGTGGTAAAAAGGTGCTATAAAGGGGGTTTTAAACTTGACATTGTTGCCAGTATTGAACAAAGAAGCCGTTTCCTCTGGACTCGAACCCGCACGCACGCACGCGCACACACACACACACACACACACACACCAAAGCTCTTAGACAAAACACTTCACGCACATTCACTGTGCAACAACAAAAGTTCGCGGATTAAAACCGGCGCGTTGAACTCACAAGCGTGCACGTTCGCGCGTGTAAAATATGATAAACGGGGTTAATATTTACCGTTTCTCCCGTCACGCGCGCGGCATCCAGCGGGAGAGGAACGCGCTTCAGCCTGAGAGGAAAAACAGAAAAGTTGGGGGACAAAATTTCCCCCCTCCGTGTCTCAGGTCCCGCAAAAACACGGTGCAAAACGGGTCGTATTTCCCGGGAAACGCGAACAGTCCGCGTCAAGAGTTGTTACAATGTAACTGCGCTCAAATCCAACTCCGCGTAAAGTTCTATTCTAATTCTTTTGAGCGCTACAAATGTAACATCTCATCTTCCGAGGAGACATTTTAGCACCGTCCACATTGTCAGCCCCAACAGTGTATCCCTCCGCGCTGAGGGGAGACGTTATAGCGGTGTCCGATTTCAAACGCCCAGAAAACTAGCACTGTGTTGATTGCGCGCTCGCTTTGATTTTTACCACACACGAGGCGCCGTTGAAACGCTAAATACTAATCACAACAGTATATCTAACTTTATCGCAGTACGAGCCGGATTTTGCGGTCAATTGCGCGGCACTAGATTAACGCGCGGAATGAGACGACGCACAGTTGAAGACAGATGGACTGAGAAACCGTGCGAGATGGAACGATAGACCCACTGAACCGACCAATAGCGAGGCAGGAAATCTTGATTGACACATCCGATGGCCAATCAAGGCTCTTTTTCACACTAAAGCCGAACCTCTCTTCCCTGCACACCCTACCCAGGTTTTAAAAGAACGGCAACAGGAAGCCATGGAATACCGTGTTTTTATTTTTTTATTTGTTTAACACAAAACGTATGCTGCTCGAATCCAGATCCACAATTCGAATCAAAGCGTTTAAAACGCAACCGTGGTGTTACAAATGCGCAATATCGTTGGAATATAATGTGAATACCAGGGTAAATCAATATGGTAATCATTCAAAACCGTGATATGATACGTGGAAATATAATCATCATCTCTGGTACAGACTGGAAATTAAACACAAGTGACTCTGGACTGTATCCAGAATTATATACTTATAATATACATATATATATATATATATATATATATATATATATAATGTCCAGAAATATACTGTATCCAATATATCTCTAATTCGACTTACAAAAAAAAAAATCATATTTTGGTGCATTTTCTCTCTTTTTTTTTAACCATTTAACTCTTATGCAAGATATGCAAAAGCAATAAACTTCTTTTCTTCGCCTTGAGTTTGTAAAAACAGCGTGCTGGTGTGAAGGCAGTGTTAGCACTTCCTAAATCCATCTTAGATTTGGAGAGTCGACACCTCGGATAATCTGAAACTGAATGAGCCATAATCAGAATTGGAGCGAAGCAAATGGCTTCTGGCCGGAGGTGTGAAAAGGACTTTCAGGGGCCACTAAAACGGAGGAAGCGCCAACATTTGGTGTTGCGGTGGGAAAACAGAAGCTGTGCGTAACTCGGCCCTTTAACTGGCATGTTTTTTTTTTTGAGGTTACTGTGGTACAGAACCCACATCATGGGGGAGATTAATATGAACAAACAAGCAACCTGATGATTCATATGTGTAATATATCCGTGTTGACATTGAAACTATGGCATTTTCAAATGAAAATCAGTCCAGGTAAACACTGACATTAAAGTCAAAACACGAAATCCAAAGTGACCCCATTTGCTTTTTTGATTCACGTTACAGCGTATCTAAAGAAAAAATGCTTTTTTAAAAATCTTGAATCAAAATGTAATATAATTTAATATCAATATCAGAAACAAGCGAAATAAAACTGACACGTGTCGATTCAGAAATTCTCACATAAATGAATCAATGGAAATAAAATGTCGAAATGTGGATGAAATAATGTTTCGGTGTAACTTTTATATTTGTGTAAAAATCGAAAAAACAGACTTATTCTGACCTGCACGTATTAAAATATATAAAAGAATAAGTGAGCACGCTAAACTGAGTGACAAAGTTTGGTAATTATCATTTGGGATGACAGAAATTAGTCTTTAATATGACGCAAAATAGATTTTTTGTTGTAAATATCCCTGACAAGATTGTAACATTTTAGTGTGTGTTTTCTGTAAATCATTAATTTTTGCTCAGAAAAAAGAGAACTCATTTTAATATACTGAAAAACTTATTATTTTGATGCTTGAAAACCCTTTTTCTTCTTTGACTGCTATGTTTCACTCAAAATTCATCATATATATATATATATATATATATACTATGCCTAAGTATCATTTATGCATATGAAGACAAAAATGATGCAATAATATAAAACTTTCCTTTTCATCTGACGTCAATCTGAGCTAAACCTACAGTCAAATTACTATTTCTAGACATTTTACAACGCAGCCGAATGGCTCAAATCCAGTTTTTCTCCTTGCATACCCTGATTCTCCCAGAAATGTGTCATATTACGGGATCAAAATGGCCAGCTAAATGCCAGATAATGTTACAAATCGGTGAATATTACATTATGGTTTAAAATGACCTCAATCGAGCCTAGTTTTAAACATTCAGGTCATAAATATCTCTCTCCCCCTTGTTAAACGTTAGTACATAAACAGTAAATGAAGCATGTCCGGTCTGATTATGGAGGTTTAGGGCTGTATTTATGGAAGAACCAGACGAGACCAGCAGCATCATGTCAGTGAAACACTAATCCACTGGAAACACAAACACAGACGAGTAAAGGGAGCATGTCAATCAGTTTAACCCCACAATGAATAGAGCCGTGTGTGAGAATTTAACCCCTGTGTGGAGGTGCACTACCTTCTTCATCATATTGTCTTCACCAGTGACCAGACAATACACAATACTCTGTTTCGGAAGCTAAAAATTGGAATAAAATCACAAAATAAGCACAATTATTGTTAAATAAATAATTTTATTTATATTTATTGATTTATACCATGCTAAAAAATATTTTTAACCAATTGCCAGTTAATAATTTTTCCACTTTTAGTTCATTTTTAGAAATTTTTAGTTGTATTTTTGTTATTTTTATTATTTTTACATCTATATTAGTGCTGTCCAATCGATTAATCGCGATTAATCGCTTCCAAAATAAGTTTGTTTTATTATGTATATATAAACACACACATGCATTTATATATTTAAGAAACGTATGTTATAAATTATATCTAAATATAATATATATTAATGCCGGGCAAACAATTAATCGCGATTAATCGCATCCAAAATAAGTTTGTTTACAAAATACAGGTGTGTACTGTGTATATTTATTATCTATATATAAACACACACATGCATTTATATATTTAAGAAACGTATATTATAAATTATATATAAATATAATATAAATTAATGCCGGGGAAAACGATTAATCGCGATTAATCACATCCAAAAATAAGTTTGTTAACATAATATGCGTGTGTGATTGTATTTTGTATATTTAAATGCACACACATACATGTTTATATTTAAGAAATATTTGCATGTATACACTGTGCATATATTTATATTATATATATAAATATGACACATTTCTTAAATATATGCATGCATGTGTGTGTATTCATATTTACATAATAATGACACACAGTACGAATATATATATTTCTATATATTTTCTATATATATATATATTATATATATATATACACATGTTTGCGTGTGTATTTATGTATACATATAAATATTATATGTACATATATATATATATGCACACAGTACACACATTTTGTAAACACAAACCTTTATTTTTGAATGCGATTAATCGTTTGACATTACTAAAATAGATGTGTGCATGTGTGTATACACATATATTTAGAAACTTTTTTATTTAGATACGATTAATCGCAATTAATCGATTTGGCAGCACTAGTGCATATAGTTTTCGTTGTTTTTATTTCAGTTTCAGTATTAGATACTTTATAAAACAAGTTGTATTTGATCAACGTTTAACTGTAGCAATTTAAAAACACTGGTTGCCACTTTTTAATATCCACTGAAGCTGAGAGCTGTTGTTTTTTGTGGAATATGTGCACATTTCACATGGCAAAGCTGAATGTTGTGCTGCAGGCCAAAGCAAACACTCTTCACAAATAACATCCCGGCCTGTTCGTGCAACTTCATCTCCAGCTCTGTGATGATTGGTGATGTTTCACTTTACTCACCTGAGCTACGAGACCCCGGACCGAGAGTGACTGGCTGCTCTATTGAGTCGATGGGCCCGTGAATGTGCAGGACTGAATGCAGGGCCAGCTGCGTCTGGCATCAAGTGCATTCATCTCAGGGTTTGGAGAGCATCGAGCAGGATTAGCTAACTGAAAGCATCCGCCAATACCGACGAAACCATGGCAACCGGCACCTCGCACAACCGACACATTCGAGACGGGAGATTCGCTGAACGCTTGAACAGATAAGGGTCAAAACACACATGATGAGGGTATCGAGAGACGAACACGGGCAGCTGTGCAGGACATGAATGGGCTGAAAAATATCGTCAAATACGAATTATTATGCATGAGTATTAATCGCTGATTTATTGCAAATATGTGAACTGCTTGTGTGAAGAACTCGGGACGTGTGGTAGTGTAATTATATGTATGCAATGTTTTAATAAAGTTGGATTATATGAACTTGTGTGGCATTTTTCCCTCTTTAAAGTTTCATAGCTGGTTTTACATTAAAAATAACAATTAATGATTACCAGTATTTAAAAAAAGTGTTCATCTTGTGTATGATTATTAAGAGATTGACCACAACAAAATAATAAGACGCAGAAAAGGTGATATAATATTTATAATCTTAAAAATAAATGTGGTCGGAACGTCGTCTTGAATGTCGCGCAACAATGTTGCAGCAGCCCTTCGGCGTCTCACAATTCAACGTTGCTACAATGTCGCGAGCACGTTGCCACAGTGAAAATGGAACGTTGCCACAACGTAAATGTGTTTGTTGGGGTTTTGCCGGGAAAACCAAAAGGACGGTTACGCGCGCTCACGAGAACAGTGGTGAATCGCAGAGCAGCTGCAAACATGTCAAAGTCTTTGGCCATCTTTGAAACAGCATATAAGAGCAGCTCCTACCACAACATCAAATCAAAAAAGATATTCACTAAGCTTACGAATAAATTTAATTTTTGAAATCGCGAATGAAATCTGACTACATCTGTGATCACGCTCAAATGATGACAAAAAACTAAACAAAAACAATCCACTCAACTTTACTGCAAAAAATATTCATTCAGCCAATGACGTATCGGTCTTCTAACGGTCTCACGTGATGCAAATTCGCGGGTCAGTGTTTTCAAAAAACTTGAACTTTTGAATGCAAGGGGATGCGAAACTTTCGCATGAGCTTGCGTTTCCGTTCTGACGCGTTCACATGTGTGTGAATTGAATTCGATGGGACAAAAAGTGCAGTTTGACCGCCTCGGCATCTGAAATCGCGTACTTCCGTACTTTAAATATGTGACAAAAATTCACAGTAGGGCCTACTCATAAAAAAAAAAGAACCCAGATGAGAACTTCGGCAAGATTCTGAAGTGTGCATATGATGCCTGAGGCCATGTCAGAGGATTTGTGAATGCCAGTGAAGCGGCGCACCTGACGCTGGTAGGTCACGTGATGATGACAACATGGCGAATGGTTGTGTTGTGAAGTAATTACTAGTTCAAAATAAGTAGAGCAGAGCCCCCCAAAAACGACCCCGCCGTTAAAAAATATATACCGACGTTTACCTACAAATACATTCATTAACTAGTTTGTAAGAATTGAATTATGAGAACTATGACGCAAACATTCTTTACAAATATATTTAAATCCGTAACACTAACCTTACATACTTTCAAAAAAAAATCTAATTTTAGAACAATTGGAATATTTTAATTATTTTAATATATTGATTTGGACTAGCTACGGCCCTGCAATACCGCTGAACAAGTGAGTACCAATGTTTAGGAACCAGAGCTTCTAACAGCATCTGCAGTGACACAATGACTTTACTAATTAACGATTGGCCATTTTACTTAGAAGGCGGGACTTATTCCGCCATATTGCGCGTTGAACTTTCTCCCATTCATAGTACGAGAACGCACGTCTTTAAATCTGGTCTTGAAGCATGTCCACATCGCTATGATCAGATGCTTTCTTAACCGGTGTGTCATTTTTGTCGCGTTTATTTTGTTTGTCACATAATTACGGAATTCCACAAGCCCTGAGATAATAAACACAGAAAACTTGCCGTGAGAACGCCATAATATTGATTGTGCGACATGCAGCGAACAAGTGAAGACCACAGATCTACAGCGTTCGGATACGTTTTCATTTGCGAATGACTAATAATACAGGCACGGGAACCAATTGTGCATCTCTGTAAGAAAAACGGGTAACATTTTATTTTTGATACAGTTAACTTCGCAACTATGTGTAAACTAGTAATTAGAGTATTAGTACACTGTCTGCTGAATATCTACTTTACTTTGATAATGAATCAAGGTAACGCATTACAAGTAACTTGAGTAATGAGTAATCAGATTATTTTTTCAACGCATTACTTTTTCAATCTACAACAAAATATCGAAGTTACTTTTTCAAATAAGTAACGCAAGTTGCTTTTTTCACATATATGGAAGGTTTACGAATCTTTTGTTTGGAATCAGTGGTTCGGATCATGTATCAAACTGCCAAAGTCACATGATTTCACTAAACAAGGCTTCGTTACGTCATGAGCGTTTCGAAGTTTCAATGTTTCACGGCTGCGCCCTCTACTGTACAGGCGCAAATATGCATTTCCTTCAGCCTGAGGGCTATTCGATTCACTTTTGGGCCTTAACGTTCGCCAAAAATAGAACTTTTTTTGTTTTGTTGTTATTAAAAAAATAATCTAGTGCAGTCCAGATGAGAAAAAGTAACGCAAAAGTAACATAGTGCATTACTTTTCATAAAAAGTAACTAACGCAATTAGTTACTTTTTTAAGAGAGTAATGCAATATTGTAATGGATTACTTTTAAAAGTAACTTTGCAAGTACATGTCAACTCGAACTCTGCTAATAATCTAACGTGAGCTAGTTGACATTCTTTAACGCACATGTACAGTAAAATTGCATTTGACTATGTTGTCTTATAATGCGCATGTGTCGAGTGAAGTCGCATAGAGCTTTATACATCACAGCGGCTTTAATAAATAACTTCCATTCCAGCTCTAAATCGACGGGAGGACGAAAGTGTCCTCTCATTCAAATCCAAACATTGTCTTTTAAGCCCAAACGTAAGACATCGTATCGCTAAAAGGAAGGTTGATTGACAGGTACGCGCACCTGAGAGTGCAAAGTCATTTCACAGTTTGGGCTTTCCACCCTGAAACCCTCAACCAGACTTACTGCAAACAGGAAAACAGCGTTCATGTGACCCAGATCAAACCCTTCACTGCCGACAGCTTTGCTCACTGCAGCAGTGTATGTGCAGCGCTGCGAATTCGGCAGCAAATGAGCGCGACACGTTCCTCGGCATACGGCGAGAACATGGATTTGATGTTGGCGAGATGCGTCAGGTGCGGCGAGGTGTCCTCTGTGTTTGTCATCAGGGCCGACAGTGTTAATGTTGTGGGACAATTCTGCACCTGTTTCTAGCGAATCTGGTCTTTGATGACACGCTGGCAGTCGTCTGTCTGGGCTCGTGGTTTATGTTTCTCAAGAAAAACCAACCAGCAACGAGGGGGACGGCAGCGTCTACACACACACACACACACCGAGACCACTGCGCAAACAACTTCAAAGGGGCTTTTTCTTGCTCTAGTTCACACACTTGTACTACATCCTTTGACACTTGCAGATATTTCTCAAGACATCTCATGCATCCTCGTCCGGCAAGCAAGGGATTTTTAAGGTGCAAATGAAAGGGCAAATTGGTTTTTGCGTTTCCTGACGAACTCCCGTTCCCATTACGCCATTTCAAAACTTGTTTCTTGATGACATGAGCTTTAAGGGCACATTCCATTTGATCGTTCTGCAAACATTACGAGAATGTTACATTTGGATGTTTTCCGAAACTAGTGACATTTAAAAAATGTTACATGATCAAAGTATAAGTGTTTGAGAGAATCAACATTCCATTACTGGAAATTCAATTCTTACTCAACAACTTTGCATGAATATTCTATATTTTGAGAGAACGTTCCCTGTTTCCAGAGGGGTTTTGCAGGTCCTAAAGCCAGATCTGTGGAATTGTTTAGCCCATTTTACTCCCGGGCAGGTGATAACTCCGTGAAGCAGCGGCTCAATCATTCACCGTCTGAAATCCTCGCCGACGGAGATCGATCTGCCTCCGTCTCAGGCCCGTAAGCCGGGGTTCCCTCGATGTGCGTTTTTGGGGAGACCCGGTGTATCTGAACACCCACGCTCAGGTTACAGTAGCGACACACGACACACGCTTCCTGAGACACACACTGCTACTGTGCAACATTGCGGTCGCGGCGGCGCTGATGAGGAAAGGAAGTGAAGTGTCTGTCAAAGCAGAGAGGTTCATCAGCTCGATTAAAGAGCTTTTACTACTGAATAAAGTCTGGAGTAGCCTACACTACACGACTATTGACCAGACGCTGCTTCCCCAAAACGGACAGATTTCATAGCGTTGTGAACGCACACGTGATCTTTTTTAGCTTCACTTTGATTCCATCTGATCGGAAGACAAACATATCTGAGCAGATTTCAGAGGCGTTGTTTACATCTCTCTCTCGTCTCGCTGCAACGACACTCTTGTTTCTGTGAGTTTGTTGATCGGAACGACTTGAGAGTCTGGCAGTGTGCGATCCTCAGTCGATCAGTGACGCTCAGTTGTTCCTCTGTAAATATATGATGCCTTTGGTTTTAAAATCGCTTTTATTCCAGCCTTTAAGCAACATTTACACTTTTCAGCTGATATTGCTCAAGAACCGATGGAAGTTCGTTTCCGCCATAGAGTAAAAAAAATATCAAGTATAATTGCGACTTATCTCACAATTCTGACTTTCTTCCCCACAATAGCGTGACATTCAGTCAGAATTGTGTGATATAAAGTCAGAACTACGAGTTATACAGTCCAATTCTGAAGAAAAATGATCTAAATCTCACAATTCTGACTTTATATCTCGCAATTCTGACTTTATATCTCACAATTCTGACTTTATATCTCGCAATTCTGACTTTAGCAATTCTGACTTTATATCTCACAATTCTGACTTTAGCAACTCTGACTTTATATCTCACAATTCTGACTTTATATCTCATAATTCTGACTTTATATCTCGCAATTCTGACTTTATATCTCAGAATTCAGACTTTATATCTCAGAATTCAGACTTTATATCTCGCAATTCTGACTTTATATCTCACAACTCTGACTTTATATCTCACAACTCTGACTTTATATCTCACAATTCTGACTTTATATCTCACAATTCTGACTTTAGCAATTCTGACTTTATATCTCACAATTCTGACTTTATATCTCGCAATTCTGACTTTATATCTCACAATTCTGACTTTATATCTCACAATTCTGACTTTAGCAATTCTGACTTTATATCTCACAATTCTGACTTTAGCAACTCTGACTTTATATCTCACAATTCTGACTTTATATCTCATAATTCTGACTTTATATCTCGCAATTCTGACTTTATATCTCAGAATTCAGACTTTATATCTCACAATTCTGACTTTATATCTCACAACTCTGACTTTATATCTCACAATTCTGACTTTATATCTCAGAATTCAGACTTTATATCTCGCAATTCTGACTTTATATCTCACAATTCTGACTTTAGCAACTCTGACTTTATATCTCACAATTCTGACTTTATATCTCATAATTCTGACTTTATATCTCGCAATTCTGACTTTATATCTCAGAATTCAGACTTTATATCTCAGAATTCAGACTTTATATCTCGCAATTCTGACTTTATATCTCACAACTCTGACTTTATATCTCACAACTCTGACTTTATATCTCACAATTCTGACTTTATATCTCACAATTCTGACTTTAGCAATTCTGACTTTATATCTCACAATTCTGACTTTATATCTCGCAATTCTGACTTTATATCTCACAATTCTGACTTTATATCTCACAATTCTGACTTTAGCAATTCTGACTTTATATCTCACAATTCTGACTTTAGCAACTCTGACTTTATATCTCACAATTCTGACTTTATATCTCATAATTCTGACTTTATATCTCGCAATTCTGACTTTATATCTCAGAATTCAGACTTTATATCTCACAATTCTGACTTTATATCTCACAACTCTGACTTTATATCTCACAATTCTGACTTTATATCTCAGAATTCAGACTTTATATCTCGCAATTCTGACTTTATATCTCACAACTCTGACTTTATATCTCACAACTCTGACTTTATATCTCACAATTCTGACTTTATATCTCAGAATTCAGACTTTATATCTCGCAATTCTGACTTTATATCTCACAACTCTGACTTTATATCTCACAACTCTGACTTTATATCTCACAATTCTGACTTTATATCTCACAATTCTGACTTTATAACTCACAACTCTGACTTTATATCTCACAATTCTGACTTTATATCTCACAATTCTGACTTTAGCAATTCTGACTTTATATCTCACAATTCTGACTTTATATCTCATAATTCTGACTTTATATCTCACAATTCTGACTTTAGCAATTCTGACTTTATATCTCACAATTCTGACTTTATATCTCATAATTCTGACTTTATATCTCACAATTCTGACTTTAGCAATTCTGACTTTATATCTCATAATTCTGACTTTATATCTCACAATTCTGACTTTATATCTCATAATTCTGACTTTATATCTCACAATTCTGACTTTATATCTCACAATTCTGACTTTAGCAACTCTGACTTTATATCTCACAATTCTGACTTTATATCTCACAATTCTGACTTTAGCAATTCTGACTTTATATCTCATAATTCTGACTTTATATCTCACAATTCTGACTTTATATCTCACAATTCTGACTTTAGCAATTCTGACTTTATATCTCACAATTCTGACTTTAGCAATTCTGACTTTATATCTCACAATTCTGACTTTAGCAACTCTGACTTTATATCTCACAATTCTGACTTTATATCTCACAATTCTGACTTTAGCAACTCTGACTTTATATCTCACAATTCTGACTTTATATCTCACAATTCTGACTTTAGCAACTCTGACTTTATATCTCACAATTCTGACTTTAGCAATTCTGACTTTATATCTCACAATTCTGACTTTATATCTCACAATTCTGACTTTATATAACATAATTCTGACTTTATAACTCAATTCTGACTTTATATCTCACAATTCTGACTTTAGCAATTCTGACTTTATATCTCACAATTCTGACTTTATATCTCACAATTCTGACTTTAGCAATTCTGACTTTATATCTCACAACTCTGACTTTATATCTCGCAATTCTGACTTTATAACTCACAATTCTGACTTTAGCAATTCTGACTTTATATGTCGCAACTGCAAGTTTATATCACACAATTCCGAGAAAAAGGCAGAATTAACTTCTCTTTTTTTTTTTTTAATTCAGTGGCGGAAAGAAGCTTCTCTAAGAACCACTCATATTACCTCATGAAACAAATGATTAGGCACCGTCACATATTCTCTAACCACCGACGCTCATAAACCATGACTCAAAACCCTCTTTACAGTAAGGAGTGAGTTTTGAATTGTTACTGGCATCTGCCCCAAAATTGTGGGTCATAAGTATCGGAAACTTGTGAAACTCACAAAATCACGAATAAATAGTCAGGCTTTAAATATCACAGTCACACACGTGTGATTTCTTCCGTTCACATGTGCGACTGTGATATTTAACCACCAAAATGACCATGATCACAAGGTCAGAAACCGGAGGAAAACAAAATACTGTAAAACTCTAAAAGAATATGATTGATTTTCACTGAAATCTAATGAAAAACATCCAACTTGATTTTGTAAGCAGTGAAAAATTGATGTGAAAGTGATGGGTGTTCTCAAATTCATGATTTATGATTTCCTCGCCGTCGATTGAGTGCAGCGACTAAAAGCGGCTCTCGAAACCCCTCAAACTCAGACGGAAGAGCCGTTCTGCACCTAATATCATGCATTGCTTGCATTAGTCCACCGTGCAAGTGTAAGAATGCGCGCGAGAGCGAGAGACAGATGAGAAGCGGTCGTCAGGGGAGCTCTAAACAACATCTCTGTCTCCGTGTGCATATGTGAAGTCACGGCTTGCCAAAATGGTAATATGACATCGTTTGGGTTTTGCAACACATATGCTGCAGTTTCAGGCTTTGCCAAGACACCGAAACCCACTCGCTGAGGGTCAGATGGCAGCAGGCCCTGGAAAACAAACACACAAACACAAATAAGGCCTCATGGGAACATCATTTATCATTATTTATTAAGCAATGCATCTAAGCTACTTAATAAATAATTAATTCTGAATTAAACCATTTGACAAACAAACTCGATTCAGACGTTGCCATGATTTTCTTTGATTAAATTTGGAGAACAATGGCACAAATCGTACAGCATCGTTATGGTGTCTTCTTAATGTCACACTGTTGTCTTGCATGCGGTATTTACTTCAGGAAAGGCACTGGTCATCCCTTTTCCCAGGACAAAACCCCTGAACCCACACCGCCTCCCATAACACGTGGAGTGAGACGGGTGCATGTGTCTCTCCTCGTTCTTTTTTCATCAACCCATCCCCCCGTTCTTGCAGATTAGAATTCATTAGCAATCAAAGAGCCTCTGTGGAACTCCTGCTCTTAATTACCCACTCATTTGCATTTTTGCATATTAATGACTGCAGAGTTTGCCGTCTGACTGCGGCAGTGAGCGAGGGTTTAAAGTCACCCCGTCTTTTTATTCTCGCATGATGAATACCCAGAATTGCTGCGAAAACCAGACGCCTCACATCACGACTCTGTACACTAGTAGAATCTCAAACCTTCACAGTTTTTCACAGTAATGCTGACAAAACCAGTAAAGAACCATGAGTCATGCACTGCAAAAGAAAAAAAAAAGTCAATATTTTTGTCTTGTTTTTCAGTACAAACTTTCTTAAATCAAGATACACCGGAAAAGCACAATGATTCTTATATTAAGTCTTGATTTCTGAAAAAAATCATCAAAATTAAGTTACTTTAATGGGCTATATGGACTCTTGTTATTAGCGCCACTGGTGGCCGTTAAGTGAACTGCAGTCAGCAACTTCCCGCTGAGAAAATAGCAGATCGTAGCGATGTGGAAATTTGCACCAGCTCTACGATTTATCGGCATTATGAGGTCATTCAAATGACACTGTTATGATTATATAGTATATTTGAGACTATATCGCAGACTATGTGAGACTACAGTTTGAATTAATCCCTGTTTTCGTCATACATTGACATTACAGCACAGAATGGCTCTCTTTATTCATTTCTTGCGACAAAGAACGGTGAGGTTTTCATTTGCGCGCGTAAACGTCACATTCTTTTGATTTTCCCGGCAAAACCGACCCGAGTTCTTTCTTCACGTAAAAATCACTTACATAGTCAACCTAGGAAGTCGGGGAAGGTCTCGTTTTGTTAAATGAACAAATACTATAGTAATTTATAGTAAATACTATGGTGTTTTTGAACCATACTATAGTAAATTTTAGTATACTTGAATGCTACAGCATACTGAAGAAGTAACTATAGTGAACTGATAAACTGTAGTAAATACTGTAGTGTACTTTAGTGTTACTATAGTAAACTATAGTGTATTGTAGTATAATATACCCTATAGTTGTAGAAAACTGTATTGGGTAAAGTAATTTGTTTATATTTACTATAGTTTTGCACAGCAAGTACCACAAGTTCATTCAAGCACTTTATTATAGTGCGGTTCAAAAACACTATTGTATTTTTACTATAAATTACTATAGTATTTTTTCATGTGGGTTACACGGTCAAAAAAACTATTAGTACATGAAAATTCTTAGACCTTTAAAACAAGAGAAATATATATATATATATATATATATATAAAAGTGCGGTCAGAAAAACACTGCAATTCAAATGGAAAACCAGATTATTTTTCTTAACTTTAAGCACAAACTCACTTAATTTGGATACATTATTCAGAAAACAAGACAATAAAACATTTTCTTCTAAAAAATGTATCTTGATTTAAGAATGTTTAGATATTTGTCCTGGAAAACGAGACAAAAAGGACATTTTTTGCAGTGTTTCATCAGCATAAATAATGGGTTTATGATCAGCTGATCACAATAATATATTATAAATCATTTTTTTATAAACATTGTGACTAACTACTTTACATGTCATCACTAAATCTACAAAGCCAACCATTTTGCTTAATAAAGTGGCGTTCTAGTGAATTGACTGTCTTTATTCACATGGTTTATTGTTTTAATAAAATATTCTAACGCCCAAAAAATAACCTCAAAGGGTTCAAACTAGGAAATGTCATTTTTGAAATACACGAGTCAAAACAATTGACCAATATTGATGCTGGACACATGTTTTCACATACTTTAGTTCAAAAACATTGTTCAAAATATGAGATGAAGGAACCTGTCAATAAATAAGCACGTTATTATTTGGGGATATTTGGTGCAATGTCACAAAAAAAAAGAAAAAAAAAAAAAAAAAAAACCCTGTTTAGTTGAATGTTTCTTTTGTCCTCAAACACACTCTACACTGATGCGGTTTAAATGTGTCAAATAACTCTACTGCCACCTGATGGCTGTGACGAGGTGGTGCAGAAATATGGCACAATCATCACATGACACTCTTACCATGAACAGCTTCCACTGATGATTCTGTATGGGTTGAATCAGGAAATTATTGTACATATACACATTCAGGGCTGGGTGTGTTACTTTTAAAATGTATTTCACTACAGATTACAAAATACATGCTTTAAAAAGTCATTTGTAACGCATTTCGTTACATTACTCAAGTTTAGTCACTTCATCTAAATACTTTAGAATACTTTGGAATACTAATAAGTGTGAAACAAACACAAAAAAGGTCATTGAGAGTTTTTATCTCACAATTCTGACTTTTCCCCTCAGAATTGTGTGATATAAAGTTGCAATTGTGAGTTATAAAGTCAGAATTATGAGATATAAACTCACATACTAAATTCACAATTGCAAGAAAAAAAGTCAGCATTGCAAGTTTATATCTCCCAATTCTGACTTTATAACTTGTAATTGTGAGAAAAAGAAGTCAGAATTGTGAAACACAAACTCACAATTTTGAGGGAAAAAAACACATTGTGAGAAAAAGTCGCAGTGACGAGTGAATTATACAATGACTCCCAAAACATGAAAACAGTGAAAAACATGAAACTGAACTCGTCTTTTTCAGACGGTCAGAGTCAGAGAATCAGCAATCGCTGTTTAAATGACATTAAAACTCAAAGTAATCACTTTGGTAATCTAAAACACTTTTCAGATGGAACTGTAATCTGATCACCACCCATTTCAAATGAAACACACTCACTCAAATTGTGTATTTATATATATGAAACTAAGTCACTTGTATTTCGTTACTCCTCAACCCTGCATATATATATAAAACAGTCTTTATTTTGATGAAGTTTGTGATGCCAAATGTTTGTAAAACTAAAACAGCACAGATTTGATATTAAGTCTTGACTGCTTTACGCTTTTTAATTTCTGTCTAAAAAAAACAATGAAGTAAGAATTAAAAGCAGAAACCGTTCATCCCCTCTACAATCACTTTATTGAGTCTTAAAGCAACAAACGGTCTGTAGTTGATGTTTGTGGCAAACACAAGAACAAACGTTCAGAAATAATTCTAACGGTGTCGGCGGTGATTCCCGGCGTGTGTGAACTCATTACACACGATCGAGGATCAGACGAGAACATTCTCAGGTCATATTTCACTACAAAACCAAAAGAAAAAAATACATGAAATTATATTTTGCTTAAAAAAAAAAAAAAAATGAAGCTTATTCTCATTTAGATATTTTATGAAACGGTGATATTTTCATGAAAATTAAGCATAAAACGCTCAAGAGGTCCCATTTAATATTCCAGAACTTCATTTCACAATTGAATGGTCTTGTTTTTATTCTCATTACAGAATGCGTGTACTTAATTTGTATGACAAAAAAACACAAAAAATCCTAAAAACAGGCTTCATTTTCTTTGAGCAAAACCTCTCTCCGTTTTGACCGTGACGCGTTTCATGAGATTCACCGTGTGTACGGAAGTAAAAGTGGAAAATAAGCAGCTTCGCACGTGTTCCGTCAGATGTAAACGTCGGTGCTCCGCGGGGGGGAAAACACGGGGAAAGTGCGCGCGTGTCATTCGGCCGTTTGTGTGGGTGTGCTGGGCTGATTGAGCCCGATAGTTTTACACAACCATCCGGCGAAGTCCACCTCCTCCACCTCCGAGCGCTTGATAAACGTGTGATTCTGTAAAACACATCACAGCATTTATGATCAACAATGTATGAACATGCATTTTATCCAATCAGATGTAACTGGATAGTGAAAAGCTTTGATCAGGCCAATTCACACGGCACCACCCAACGCCAACGAGCACGAGTCCGTTTTCACCCGACTGAACTTGTTTAGTCGCCGTTTGTTGGGTCGTGGAATGTCTGGTATGGTTTTCCAACAAACTCTGACGTAATCTGACGTGACCGCGAACCGTCGCCGTGACGATGAGGCGAGTCCCTAGCGAAGACTGCGGTTTGATCGCACACGCGCACACAGCAAAGCGCTGCAAACGTGACGTAGTGACGTAAATAAAACACAGTCAATATAAAAGTAACAAAACTCAATTTCAATAGTGTGTAGTGTAATCCGTGCACGTTAGTAAGTGGCCTAGAGCATCCAAATACTTTGCGAAATGGAAATATTGTTAACATGGTTACACGTATGTAGTTGTCGATTTCCCAGTCAGACTTGACTCTCGGTGACTCGTTTGTTTGTCGGTGTTTGTTGTCGTTTGTTGGTTGTTGGCGTTTGTTTGCGTTGGTTGACGTTTGTTGGCGTTTGTTTGCGTTGGTTGGCGTTGGTTGTTTGTTGTCGTTTGTTGTTTGTTGACGTTTGTTGGCGTTTGTTTGCGTTGGTTGGCGTTGGTTGTTTGTTGTCGTTTGTTGTTTGTTGGCGTTTGTTTGCGTTGGTTGGCGTTTGTTGTTTGTTGGCGTTGGTTGTTTGTTGGCGTTGGTTGTTTGTTGGCATTTGTTTGCGTTGGTTGTTTGTTTGCGTTGGTTGTTTGTTTGCGTTGGTTGGCGTTTGTTGGCGTTGGTTGGCGTTTGTTGGCGTTGGTTGTTTGTTGGCATTTGTTTGCGTTGGTTGTTTGTTGGCGTTGGTTGTTTGTTTGCATTGGTTGGCGTTTGTTGGCGTTGGTTGGCGTTTGTCGTTTGTTGGCGTTGGTTGTTTGTTGGCGTTTGTTGTTTGTTGGCGTTTGTTGTTTGTTGGCGTTTGTTGTTTGTTGGTGTTTGTTGGCGTTTGTTGTTTGTTGGCGTTTGTTGTTTGTTGGCGTTTGTTGTTTGTTGGTGTTTGTTGGCGTTTGTTGTTTGTTGGTGTTTGTTGGCGTTTGTTGTTTGTTGGCGTTTGTTGTTTGTTGGTGTTTGTTGTTTGTTGGTGTTTGTTGTTTGTTGGTGTTTGTTGGCGTTTGTTGTTTGTTGGTGTTTGTTGGCGTTTGTTGTTTGTTGGCGTTGGTTGGCGTTTGTCGTTTGTTGGCGTTGGTTGTTTGTTGGCGTTTGTTGTTTGTTGGCGTTTGTTGTTTGTTGGCGTTTGTTGTTTGTTGGTGTTTGTTGGCGTTTGTTGTTTGTTGGCGTTTGTTGTTTGTTGGCGTTTGTTGTTTGTTGTTGTTTGTTGGCGTTTGTTGTTTGTTGGTGTTTGTTGGCGTTTGTTGTTTGTTGGCGTTTGTTGTTTGTTGGTGTTTGTTGGCGTTTGTTGTTTGTTGGTGTTTGTTGGCGTTTGTTGTTTGTTGGTGTTTGTTGTTTGTTGGTGATTGTTGGCGTTTGTTGTTTGTTGGCGTTTGTTGTTTGTTGGTGTTTGTTGGCGTTTGTTGTTTGTTGGCGTTTGTTGTTTGTTGGTGTTTGTTGGCGTTTGTTGTTTGTTGGCGTTTGTTGTTTGTTGGCGTTTGTTGTTTGTTGGTGTTTGTTGGCGTTTGTTGTTTGTTGGCGTTTGTTGTTTGTTGTTGTTTGTTGGCGTTTGTTGGTGTTTGTTGGCGTTTGTTGTTTGTTGGCGTTTGTTGTTTGTTGGTGTTTGTTGGCGTTTGTTGTTTGTTGGCGTTTGTTGTTTGTTGGCGTTTGTTGTTTGTTGGTGTTTGTTGGCGTTTGTTGTTTGTTGGTGTTTGTTGGCGTTTGTTGTTTGTTGTTGTTTGTTGGCATTTGTTGGTGCGGTGTGAAATGGCCTTTACTGTAATATGAATAAGGAACACTGTACTATCAGGTGCATGCATTATAAAATAATTTCGATTCTATAACATAAATGTGTCTCACCACCAGCATCTTCAGGTCCGCTCTGTCCGCAGGGTTTTTGATGAGACTAGAAATAAAATGCTTCATTAAAGATCTGAAATCACACCAATGATTTATTGAGAAACACAACTCACCATTTGGTCACAAAGTCCTGGAAATCAGGAGTGAAGACGCCGTGCGGCAGTTTAGGGGGCGGCTGATGGATAACACACAGATGAAGACTGGATTAACACTCGTGCGTCATTAATAACGGCATCAGAGCTCACATTCAGTTTTGGAGCAGAATCAGCGCTCTACACGCTCACAGTCATTATGATTTATATCTAACTGTGTAATTTGTGGCACTTTTGACATTTTGAAATCTGTTAAGTCATCAACTGTGAATCCTCAGGTAGTGCAGAGACATAAAACATCAGCATCAAGACAGAGTTTGTGTTAAATTATATCCAGGTTTGATTCTGAAGCTTTAGGCTGCGTTCACACTCGTCACGTTCGGTTGGATTAAAGCGAACCCTGGTGCGATCGCTCAGTTCATGTGTGAACGCTGCCATCAGAACCCTGGTGTGGACCGAGACGCTATAAAGACGGGTCTCGCTCCGCTTCCAAACGAACTCTGGTGCGGTTCCACCGATGTATGAACGCGACACGGACCAAAGACACGTGAACCGACCAAAAACAGGACGTGATGTCACGAGATGCGACGCTACGAGTCGCTGATTCGAAGATCGGCGTATCAAAATGAGTCGAGGGCAAACGTGGAGCGTGAAGTTTCTGGAAATCCTGCTGCGGTTCTGAATGTGTTGAACATTTGATGAGCTCTTCGTGATTCTCAGCTGGTCAAAATAAAGCGTTTAATCCAGAACACAGCGTTGATTTGAACGTTCGGTAAGCGAGATCCGGCGCCAAATATACGTCATAAAAGCGACCAATCAGGGCGTGACCGTATCCCTACGCCTTCGGTTCGGTCACTTAAAGTTCGCTGCTAAAAATGCCAGTGTGACGCTGAGAGGACCAGGACTATATGTTCTATTTTTGTTTTTTGGTCCGGACCGAAACAAACCGAACTATAAGTGTGATTGAAGTCAAAAGACTCTCACCTCATTGACTATATAATCCAGCAGCTCAAATATAGCCATGGCGGGTCCATGACCTGAAAGAGAACACGTCAGTTTCCAGAACAACCGACACAACACCTTCATATTTTTAAACTTAAAACCTAAGAAACCTAGAAAAAGCATCTTTTTACCCAAGCTTTTGACATGTTATTTTTACTAGTTTTTTATGTGATGTAACTGATGTTTGTGTTTTTAGTGTAAAGCTGCATTGCATGTGTGAATAAAGTTATTGTTAGTTGTATACTGACACCTGCTGGCATTATGAAAAACATTATTCAATTTCTTTTGATTAATAATATTAGTCAAAAGTTTGGAATTCTAAAGATTTTTGTAATGTTTTTAAAAGAAGTCTCTTCTGCTCACCAAGGATGCATTTAAAAATATAGACACATTAAAAAAAAATAAAAAACAAAAACAGTGAAATATTACAATTTAAAATAGTCGTTTTTAAGCATTTTCAGCATCATTACTCCAGTCGTCAGTGTCACATGATCCTTCAGAAACATTTATGATTATTATCAGTGTTCAACACAACAATGTTTAATATTTTTTGTGGAAAATGTGATTGGTTACGTAAGATTATTAATATTTTTTCTCAGCCAGGACGCATTAAATAGACATTTATAATGTTACAAAATTTCTGTTCATTTGAATCTTCTATTTATCAAAGAGTCAAAGAAAATAAAATGTATCAGTTTCCACAAAATATTAAGCAGCTGTTTTCAAAACAGAAAATAATAAGAAATGTTATTAACAAATGGGTACCAACAATAACTGAGCATCAAATCATCATATAATGATTTCTGAAGGGTCATGTGACACTGAAGACTGGAGTAATGATGCTGAAAATTCAGCTTTGATCACTGGATATAAATTATATTTTAACATATATTAAAATAGAAAACACAGATTTGAAATTGTAATAATATTTCAGTATTTTTGATCAAATAAATGCAGCTTCATTTGCTGAAAACACACACTACACTTTTAATCACATCCAAAAAATGTCCACTAAGACTAAAATCTTGCGCTGCCATCCATGAATCATTTCTCACCGCTGACGGGTCGGCCCGGGGGTCTGGGTCGAGGAGAGGTACCGTGCGTCTCTGCCCCCCCAACATCCATCATTGCCCTGCCGAAGATCCCCTCCAGCTCCTTGGCGTCGGGTGGAGGAATGGGATACCGGCCGATGGCCAGCTCCACCAGAGACAGACCCATACTCCACACATCTGACTGCACCGAGTAATGAGTGCCCTGCAACCGCTCCGGCTGAACACACACATACAACATCAATCCCACAATGCAACACTGTAAACAGAATCAGCACTTCTGAAGGTCTTCGTTCTTCTCTTAAGGGTAAAAAGTAGTTCAAAAAACATGAGCAGTGGTGTACTGTTAGTGAAGAACACTCGCCTAAAGGATTATTAGGAACATCTGTTCAATTTCTCATTAATGCAATTATCTAATCAACCAATCACATGGCAGTTCAATGCATTTAGGGGTGTGGTCCTGGTCAAGACAATCTCCTGAAATCCAAACTGGGAAAGAAAGGAGATTTAAGCCGTTTTGAGCGTGGCTAAGTATTTCACAATCTGCTCAGTTACTGGGATTTTCACGCACAACCGTTTCTAGGGTTTACAAAGAATGGTGTGAAAAGGGACAAACATCCAGCAGTCCTGTGGGAGAAAATGCCTTGTTGATGCTGGAGGTCAGAGGAGAATGAGCCGACTGATTCAAGAAGAGCAACTTTGACTGAAATAACCACAACCGAGGTCTGCAGCAAAGCATTTGTGAAGCCACAACACGCACAACCTTGAGGCGGACGGGCTACAACAGCAGAAGACCCCACCGGTACCACTCATCTCCACTACAAAGAGGAAAAAGAGGCTACGATTTGCACGAGCTCACCAAAATTGGACCGTTGAAGACTGGAAAAATGTTGCCTGGTCTGATGAGTCTCGATTTCTGTTGAGACATTCAGATGGTGGAGTCAGAATTTGGCGTAAACAGAACGAGAACATGGATCCATCATGCCTTGTTCCCACTGTGCAGGCTGGTGGTGGTGGTGTAATGGTGTGGGGGTGTTTTCTCGGCACACTTTAGGTCTCTTAGTGCCAATCGGGCATCGTTTAAATGCCACGGCCTACCTGAGCATTGTTTCTGACCATCTCCATCCCTTCATGACCACCATGTATCCATCCTCTGATGGACACTTCCAGCAGGATAATCCACCATGTCACAAAGATCGAATCATTTCAAATTGGTTTCATTGAGTTCACTGTACTAAAATGGCCCCACAGTCTCCAGATCTCAACACAATAGAGCATCTTCGGGATGTGGTGGAACGGCTGGATGTGCATCCCACAAATCTCCATCAACTGCATCAACTATCCTATCAATATGGGCCAACATTTCTAAAGAAAGCTTTCAGCACCTCCTAACAATCCTTTAGGTGAGTGTACATCAGGGCTTTAATGCTTGCTAAAAACACCAACTGAAAACATACCGACATGTACGAGCGTGTTCCTACAAAAGAGTTGGCCATGGAGTCGATGAGCTGCCCGCTCACGCCGAAGTCACACAGTTTGATCTCGCCGCGAGAATTCACCAGGATATTTGAAGGTTTCACGTCTGTGGAAAACAGGAACATGTTTCGTATTCATGCACTCATTTCACACGCACACAGATATTTGGGGAGATTCAAAACTTTTAGTTGATGTTCTTCACCTCTGTGAATTATCTGGTGCTTTTCTCGAAGGTAAGCGAGACCTCTTAAAACCTGTTTGAAGGGGAAAAAGAAACATTTAAAAATTAATGTCATTTTTTAAAATGGAGAAATTAAGCAGAATGTTCAAACCGCTCTTCTTCCACACATCAAGAGCAAGACTTTGTGTAAAATCTCCACTCACCTTCATCGTATGGAAAAGAGCAGCGTGAACATTGTGTCTTTTGTCTTTCACAGAACTCAGAATTATTCCTTTAAATTTTTTTTTTTTTTTTCAACTACCGATACCACTTTTTCCAGCACAATTATATATATATATATATATATATGATGCTATTATTTTTGGTATTTTGCTGATATGGTTAACATATTTTCATTGCATTTGCAATTTTTTTTAAAATATTGGGTTAAGAAACCAAAGGAACATGAATCATATTAGTTGGCTTAATTAGTTAATACTTTATCTATAGTTTCATTTGTTAACATGAACAATACGTCAGCAGCATTTATCAACCTTAAAGTTAATTTCAACATTTTTCAATACATTATTAAGATCAAAAGTATCTGTTAACATTAGTTAAAGTACTGTGAACTAACATGAACATCTTTATTAAATAACATTAACAAAATAAAGATTTATTTCTCAATGTCAGTCAATGCATTAAATAATGTTAAGAAATAAGACCATATGATAAAGTGTTACTGTTTATATATGAACATACACACATATATTATATATACATTTTTATAGATATATACATATATACAGAGTACACCAAAAAATTGAATTGTAATTGAATTTTTCAATTGTAAAAATTGAAAAAAGAATTGTACACCAAAAAAACCCCCCAAAATAATGACTTTTCAACAATATCTAGAGATGGACGATTTCAAAACACTGAAGTTTTACGAATCTTTTGTGTCGAATCAGTGGTTCGGAGCGCCAAAGTCACGTGATTTCAGTAAACGAGGCTTCGTTACGTCATGAGCGTTTTCGAAATTTCAATGGTTCACGTGATTTTGGCAGTTTGATACGCAAACCGAACCATTCATTCAAAACGAACGATCCGTAAAGCTGCAGTGTTTTGAAATCGTCCATCACTAGATATTGTCGTTATTTAGTTTTTTTTGGCGCACAGAAAGCGTTCTCGTCGCTTTACAACATTAAGGTTGAACCACTGTAGTCACATGACCCGTATCTTTCTTTCAATAGAGACTCACTGAAGCGTCGGATTTCATCAAAAATATCTTCATCTGTGTTCTGAAGACGAACGAAGGTCGTACGGGTGAGGAATTAATGACTGAAATATCATTTTGGGGTGAACTAACCCTTTATTTGAAAACAAACTCAAAATGTGAATTCCAGCCATTAAGATTCTGTACTTTCACGGTTCAGTCGTATGTGATCCCACAGCGCAGTGGTCCAGTAATCACATGACATTTGTAGGGAAGCACTTGTTATACATTTAACAGTTAATGTTTTTACTTGTACGATTCAGTATTGGTGCATCTCTAGAAACCATCGCTCAGAAACATTTTGAAGTACATATTATTAGACTAAGCACACTTACGGCTATGCTGACTTTTCCCAAGATCTCCTCCGGAATTCTGCGAGCGTCTTTCAGAACCTGATCCAAAGAGCCTCCGTCCTGTCGGAGACACACAAAACATTTACTCACACTGGGGGGAAGTGAGGGAACTGCAAACAAAAGAGTAAAAATAACAGGTCATATTAAAATAAACATTTTCTATGACGCCAACGTTGGGTCGACTAGCTGATGCTACATGATGAAATACATTTAATAATCTTTGTTAAGAAAAATAAAACGGTTCGTTGTTCTGAATAATGTATTAGTACATGTTGAAAGTATTTTTCATTGTTAGTTCAATATACTGAAACTCTATTATAAAGTGATACCCGTGTTTATAGTGTCCGTTTAACTGAATACAAGACATTTCTAAACCACATAACTGTCTTATCATTTTGATGCACGAATCTAAAATTCCTGATTGAAACATGCATTTTCTGTGTATTATGAAAACTGACATCAGAGACCCGTGAACATGTGGATGTGTCGTTAAACTATCAAAATCTCGCAGATTCTCGCAGACAAACTGGGAATCCTTGGACTAGCGTACCATGTTCTCCATACAGATGCTGATCTCCCCGTCGCTGTAAAACGCCCCGTAGAAACCCACGATGTAGGGAGAGTTGCACTCGTGCAGCACCTGCAGCTCCCTGATGATCTGATGCCTGATGGCGGGCTTGATCTCCAGATGAATTAACTACAGAAAGAGACGTGAGGACATGTCATCGACTGTCACGCCAAATAACTAATTCTTCAGCTTGGAAAAATGAACATCGGCAGAGAGAGCGAGCGCAGTCTACTGTTGCCAAACTGTGTTGTTAAAAGCACGTCGAGCTGCAAAAGAAACGGCGTTTCCTCTGTGCGGGCGCTCCGACTCAGAGCCGAACGCGGAGGAGCGAACGGGCTTCGGATACTCGCCTGAACACGTGCACACAAAAGTGCAAAAATTGAGAGAGAAAACGAGTGCGTAAGTCAAGTCAAGTCATCTTTATTTATATAGCGCTTTTTACAATGCAGATTGTGGCAAAGCAGCTTTACATTAATAAGAAAATGGTGTCATTGTGCAGCTTATTCTATATATTATTGATTCATTCCGTTGCAAATATCAACGGAACAGTAACAGTATATTAGATCCGTGCGTTCGCTCTTAAAGTGACAGCAGCCTAATAAACCTGCTGATAATCAACCAATGACGAAGGAAAATCAATAAAATTCTTAAAGTGTGGCCGTCGCCCCCTAGTGGTCCGTGAAAAGATGACCTAAACTCATCATTAATATTCACGTTAAGTTGCTGCATGAGAAATGTGAGGCGGGCGTTGAATATGAGTTTAAGCAGGTGAAATAAACGTCATTTATTTGATGTTTCTGTTTTTAAGACACAGTTTTGATTATCAACAGTGTTACTTCATTCACTGAAATACAGTTTTGAAGTTACTTATAATGACTGGAATTTCAGGTTCGTTCACCTTCATTTATTTGATGTTGTGTGTTTTAAAGATTACAGTTTTGTTCATGAAGCTGTAAATACAGTTCCTTCATTGTGAAACATTTTGTTCTGCACTTCTTGCACACTGAATACATTCAGAATGAAGCGTGTTTGAAAAAGCAAAACCAACCAAAATTGGAAAATAAATTGCAATTGCAGTATATTCATTAAAAAAAAAAAAAAAAACATCGCAATGTGATTATTTTGTCCATATTGCACAGTCCTAATCGGATCGGCACATGGGTTCCATCACTCGCCGATACCGATGGCGGAATTTTTTGGATACTAGTATCGGAATCGGAACAACCCTTTTAAATTTGAACATATGGGCCAAACGTTCAAATCAGGCAGATAACAGTTACATGCGCCGGCCCTGAGAAACACACGATCACTGCAGCGCTCTCCACACTCACAGACCGTGGGTTTGACATGAAGACATCCGTCCAGTTCATTTGGACAAAAACGATCCCTGGCGACTCACCTTCCGGGCCATCACGAGTCCAGAGGGTTTGTGGCACACTTTATTGACCACGCCTCCGTTCCCAGCGCCCAGTTCGCAGATATGCTGGAAATCATCGTCCTTCAGCTCGCCCAGGTTGGCTTTCTGCGTGAGAAAAGCTTCCAGGCGCTTCTTCTGTTGCTCGTCCAAGTCGAGCTCCTCCAACTTCTTCTGCAGGGCCTCGAGATTCGCTCTGAGGGGTAAGAAAAACACAAAGAAGTCATTTAGCGCATTCAATCTGAGGTCAGACGACACGCAGCGCTGTGACTTACTCTGATGCAGCATCGATGGATGTGGAGGTGGTCTGTCCTTCTCCGGTTCCAGTTATAACTATGGGATCTGGTCTCTTTTTGGGAGCCATGGCTGACGTGTGAATCCTTCAATCTCAGGGACAGTAAAAGGCGAGCTCAGATTGAGCTTTACTCAACAATGACTGTAATTTACAGCTTGTCATCGAGCTGATCAAGTTCAGTTGGTCTGATTACCATCCAGATCTGATCATGAAAAATCAAATATAAAACACTCGCTGCACACATTCACTTCACGCTAATATGACTAGATATATTATAAACAAACTGTGAATTCACCTGTAAACGTACAATCAGCATGAGCTACAGCCGCTTAAACACACATAACATGCTTTTAAACGAAGATCAAAGCACACTAACTTCATGAAACGAGTATAAATGCACTGGAAGTAATAAATAAACGCATTGTTTTGATTTCTCAGCCCGCGCGAGGATGCTGTTAGCTTGCTAGCATCGGTGTGTGTGTCTGCCGGGGTTTGACGCGTCTGTCAGCGCTCGCGGTTTTCTCTCATATGAGTGGGAAATGAGTTCCCGAACTCCGTGGCGAGTGGAGCCGGTCCCGGTGAGCGGAATGTCCCGGGAGAGGAGGCTGAGGATCAGGAGGGTGCGGTGAGCTTCGGCCCAGCTGCTCTCGGCAGCTTACTGGAAACATCAGAGTGCAGATCCCGCGGCAGCTATCGCGAGACTAGAGATGGGGATTTGGTAAAAAAAAAAAAATAAAAGCGCATTTTGTTTTATATTTCATTGATGTAAAAATATTATTTGGTAACATTCTACCGCGTTATTTTTCTTTCATTAATTAAAATCAATGTTTTTTTGTCATTGTTGTCTGTGCGCGCGTATGTCGAAATGACTTTTATTTTTTTTTGGATTTTATGCAATCTTTATTTTTATTACGTCTTTCTATACTTTTAAAATTATGATTGTACTCTGTATTGTCACTTTATTAGTTAATGCTACTTATTCACTCCATTTGCATTCCTGTTATTTTATTTTTACCCTGGAAAAATATGAATGTCAATATATGTAGTTTTTGTCATTACAGTGAAGCTCGCCGAATTTAAATGACTATAAAATACAACACAAGCAAAAGAAACATTTATCTTTACATTACTTAATGTTGTTCCAATTTGTATATATATTTGAGAGAATGTATAAAAATATAAAATAATTTATATATATATATTTTAATTAAAATGTTTATTTTAATGTTTTAATTAAAAATATTTGTTATTATTTTATATTTATATATATATATATATATATATATATATATATATATGAGAGAATGTATAAAAATATAAAATAATTTATATATATATATTTTAATTAAAATATTTATTTTAATGTTTTAATTAAAAATATTTGTTATTGTTATTATTTTATATATATATATATGAGAGAATGTATAAAAATATAAAATAATTTATATATATATATATTTTAATTAAAATATTTATTTTAATGTTTTAATTAAAAATATTTGTTATTGTTATTATTTTATATATATATATATATATATATAAATAAATTGCACTCATTGCAGGTGAGCCGTTAATACAAATGTACAACAATAAAATACAAAATATGAATTTTACAATGGCTTTCAATGTGTCTCATCTCATAAATTCGTTAGAGTCAGATTTGTAAATTCCATAATGAAAATTTATTGCCATCAAAATAAAGATTTAACACAAAAAGAACATACCGACATACAGATCACAATTAAATGAAAACAGGTTCACGTCCGTTCTCAGTTTGCCATTCAGCCTTACATGCTAAAAAACATTTGGCAAAGTAATTCAGTGAAAATATGAACAATTATTAAAAATTAAAACAGGAAAAGAAAAAAAAACAAAACAAAAAACTGTCGCTCATTTAATATTTTTGGAACTGGGTTTTTTCAACTTTTGGGTGCTGAAGTTTTAACTATGGCAGATTTTCTAAAATGTACACTTTTGTCTTTTAACTGTGTAGAGACGGACTCTTCTTTCTGTCCATCTTCATCGTCAGAGGAAGACTGCGTCAGATCCACGACGACGAGCACCGGCTTACAGCTCCCTTCTGTCACGGGAAAATCAAACATCAGCCCTTTCCCTCGATCAAGAATTCACAGTATAGAGAAAAAAAATAGACAAAATAGTCAAGAGAAACGATGTTGGCTTGAGAAAGCTGGATTAGAAAGTTTGAAGTGGTTTTAAAAGCTGGATGTTTGAAGTGTTTCAGTTTGAAGGTTGAAATAGAAAGTTTTTGAAGGGTGCATGGATACTAGGAGGTTGCTAGGGTACTCAGGGTGGTTGCCAGGGTGTTGCCATGCAGCTGCTAGGGTACTCGGGGTGGTTGCCAGGGTGTTGCCATGCAGCTGCTAGGGTACTCGGGGTGGTTGCCAGGGTGTTGCCATGCAGCTGCTAGGGTACTCGGGGTGGTTGCCAGGGTGTTGCTATGCAGCTGCTAGGGTACTCGGGGTGGTTGCCAGGGTGTTGCTATGCAGCTGCTAGGGTACTCAGGGTGGTTGTAGGGTGTTGCTATGCAGTTGCTAGGGTACTCGGGTTGGTTTGCAGGGTGTTGCTATGCAGCTGCTAGGGTACTCGGGGTGGTTGCCAGGGTGTTGCTATGCAGCTGCTAGGGTACTCAGGGTGGTTGTAGGGTGTTGCTATGCAGTTGCTAGGGTACTCGGGTTGGTTTGCAGGGTGTTGCTATGCAGCTGCTAGGGTACTCGGGGTGGTTGCTATGCAGCTGCTAGGTTACTCGGGGTGGTTGCCAGGGTGTTGCTATGCAGCTGCTAGGGTACTTGGGTGGTTTCAAGGGTGTTGCCAAGCGGTTACTAGGGAATTCTAGGTGGTTGCTAGGCTGCTGCTATGTGATTGCTATTATTTATTATTGGATTGCGAGCACAATTCAGACAGATAGACAGAATGATAGAATGATAGATAGAAATGATTGATATAGAGTCTTTTCAAGCCAACACGATGAATCTAGACGATCTTACTGTGTTTGAGAAGATGTGGAACAGATTCGTTGTTTTTGTCATGTTTGTCTCGTCTCACGGCTCTCCAGCTGCTGTCAGACAGAAATTCGACCTCCTCCACGTCCTCGCCAGAACTCTCGAGAACTTCACACATCAAACTACAGAAAACAGCAACGCACATCAGTAACAGAGCAGGGAAACGTCTCTGTCCTCGGTGCGCTCGTACAGACGATCACCTGTCGATACGCAGCGCATGGAAGGGGGCGTAACTGTGGCACACGGGGCACGTCCAGCTGGGCTTCCTCTCGTTCATTTGAAGATAGAAGGAAGCGTCGAAGCACTGCAGGTGAGCGCAGCCTCCGGCCCGACAGGGGACGGACATGCGCGTCTTTGCCAACTGAGAAACCGATGCAGATTCACGTTAATTACTGAGCAGCTGCTGGAAAACAAACTGCTGCATAAATACAGGTGATCCCTGACTTGACTTTTGCAACTGAATATATATAACATCAAACACAAGTGGTGGAAATAACATCTTGCTTCTGAAAAATGTTTCCAGTGCTGGACATTATTCAAACTTACTGGACAAATCAGTGACACTTGCAGCCCTGTAGTAGAAACCTCATTATCTGGATCAGAGCACAACTTCTCAGACACTAACAAAAGATAAATAAATTAGTTGATTCACACACACACACACACACACGCACAAACTCACTTACACTAACACACACACACACACAAACTCACTTACACTAACACACACACACACACACAAACTCACTTACACTAACACACACACACGCACACACAAACTCACTTACACTAACACACACACACACACACACACACACACAAACTCACTTACACTAACACACACACACAAACTCACTTACACTAACACACACACACACACACACTCACTTACACTAACACACACACACACACACAAACTCACTTACACTAACACACACACACGCACACACAAACTCACTTACACTAACACACACACACACACACACACAAACTCACTTACACTAACACACACACACAAACTCACTTACACTAACACACACACACACACAAACTCACTTACACTAACACACACACACACACAAACTCACTTACACTAACACACACACACACACACAAACTCACTTACACTAACACACACACACGCACACACAAACTCACTTACACTAACACACACACACACACACACACAAACTCACTTACACTAACACACACACACAAACTCACTTACACTAACACACACACACACACAAACTCACTTACACTAACACACACACACACACACAAACTCACTTACACTAACACACACACACGCACACACAAACTCACTTACACTAACACACACACACACACACACACAAACTCACTTACACTAACACACACACACAAACTCACTTACACTAACACACACACACACACAAACTCACTTACACTAACACACACACACACACACACACAAACTCACTTACACTAACACACACACACACACAAACTCACTTACACTAACACACACACACACGCACAAACTCACTTACACTAACACACACACACACACGCACAAACTCACTTACACTAACACACACACACACACAAACTCACTTACACTAACACACACACACACACAAACTCACTTACACTAACACACACACACACACGCACAAACTCACTTACACTAACACACACACACGCACACACAAACTCACTTACACTAACACACACACACACACACACACAAACTCACTTACACTAACACACACACACACACACACACAAACTCACTTACACTAACACACACACACACACGCACAAACTCACTTACACTAACACACACACACACACACACTCACTCACACTAACACACACACACACACACACACAAACTCACTTACACTAACACACACACACACACACACGCACAAACTCACTTACACTAACACACACACACACACAAACTCACTTACACTAACACACACACACACACGCACAAACTCACTTACACTAACACACACACACGCACAAACTCACTTACACTAACACACACACACAAACTCACTTACACTAACACACACACAAACACTCACTTACACTAACACACACACACACACACACTCACTTACACTAACACACACGCACAAACTCACTTACACTAACACACACACACGCACAAACTCACTTACACTAACACACACACACACACAAACTCACTTACACTAACACACACACACACACGCACAAACTCACTTACACTAACACACACGCACAAACTCACTTACACTAACACACACACACAAACTCACTTACACTAACACACACACAAACACTCACTTACACTAACACACACACACACACACACACTCACTTACACTAACACACACGCACAAACTCACTTACACTAACACACACACACGCACAAACTCACTTACACTAACACACACACACACAAACTCACTTACACTAACACACACACAAACACTCACTTACACTAACACACACACACAAACACTCACTTACACTAACACACACACACACACACACTCACTTACACTAACACACACACACACACACACAAACTCACTTACACTAACACACACACACACTCACTTACACTAACACACACACACACACACGCACAAACTCACTTACACTAACACACACACACACAAACTCACTTACACTAACACACACACACACAAACTCACTTACACTAACACACACACAAACACTCACTTACACTAACACACACACACAAACACTCACTTACACTAACACACACACACACACACACTCACTTACACTAACACACACACACACACACACAAACTCACTTACACTAACACACACACACACTCACTTACACTAACACACACACACACACACACACTCACTTACACTAACACACACGCACAAACTCACTTACACTAACACACACACACGCACAAACTCACTTACACTAACACACACACACACACGCACAAACTCACTTACACTAACACACACACACGCACAAACTCACTTACACTAACACACACACACAAACTCACTTACACTAACACACACACAAACACTCACTTACACTAACACACACACACACACACACTCACTTACACTAACACACACACAAACACTCACTTACACTAACACACACACACACACACACTCACTTACACTAACACACACACACACACTCACTTACACTAACACACACACAAACACTCACTTACACTAACACACACACACACACACACACTCACTTACACTAACACACACACGCACAAACTCACTTACACTAACACACACACACGCACAAACTCACTTACACTAACACACACACACACACACACACACTCACTTACACTAACACACACACAAACACTCACTTACACTAACACACACACACAAACACTCACTTACACTAACACACACACACACACACACTCACTTACACTAACAAACACACACACACACACACACACTCACTTACACTAACACACACACACACACACACACACACACACACACAAACTTATAAGACAAAATAAAAGATTAATGTAACCTTTTACATGACAATAAAACACAAAAGAGTTCGGTCCATCTCAAATGACTCGACTGGAGCAAGTGTTCCGGCGCTGAGAGTGAGAGTGGGCCGAGACCGAGACACGCTCACCTCTCCACCTGCAGAGCTCCTGCTGCTCCAGCGCCGTGCTGCGGAGCAGATCCAGCAGCTCCTGAGCCGGCACCAGCCTCACCAGATACACCGCCACACAATACCTCTACAGACAGACAGAGAGCACAGGAGTTCTGTGGTCAACACAAGCGCAATAATCCAACCCTCACCTCACAAAAAAAAACAACCTTTCCTTCCCTTTTCCCTTCCTCCTCTAGCTGATGGTACTGAGCAATGTGTGGAACTTGTATTGCGAGCACTTCCTGCGCTATTTGCCAATTCATGAAGAATCGCTTGTTTGTTTTCCTCACTTGTAAGTCGCTTTGGATAAAAGCGTCTGCTAAATGACTAAATGTATCTCACAGACGAACTAGTCGCTTTTCACAACTCTTCCAACTCAAACTGTCAGGGAAGATGTTTTTAAATAAACACTGAAAGAGTTGTGGGAAAATTAAAGGTGCAATATGTACATTTCATAAAGATCTATTGACAGACACGCAATAATTTTGAGTGGTGCATAAAGATCTTACATAATGTTTTTATGACCTTAGAATGAGGCATTTCTGTCTACACACACACACACACACACACCCCCTTACATCGAATTCACCATTTGGTGCCGCCATGTTTCTACAGTAGCCCTAAAAGGACAAACTGCTCAACAGAGCGCATTTGCTTGACTGGCTACTCTCTGCCGTCTCAGACGACGACATCTTTGTCCTGTGTTGGCCACCATAGCTTCTCTATATTGCAATTCACAATTAAAATTAAATTAAAATCTACACACTGCACCTTTAATGGCGTTGAAGTTCATTTATAGCCCGTGTTCGTTATTGACCCGTGTGCAAACAGTTTGATTGACAGGCGATCTGACCAATCATATCACAGAATCCGACATTTTGTCCGTCAAAGCAGTCAGTAGATTAACATTCCTTCTGATGTTCATTCATGTTTATTTGATGCTATAAACGAACTAGTATGAAGAGATGATCTGTCACGACACTAGACGATATTTATTGATTAAACATCTATTTTAAATATGAAACGGTTTCACACGTTGTCGGTGTCCTCTTTGCTCCACGGCGCGAGAACATGATGTGTGGCGTGAAAGCGACACTTCCGGCGATTGTAATCAGAGCTTATTTTCTAAAACGATTCAAAAGCCAATGGTACAATCCTGTATTGGGTTTTTGTTGAGGGATGCAAAGTCAGAAAAACACAACACTCTCAAATTATACATTTAAAAAGCGTCAGTTTTTAAACGAGTCTCCCGAACTCCCGCCTCCTCATGAATATTGTAATTAATTCCGTACCTTGCCGAAGTATCCCCACACCACGGAGAACTGATTTGTGAAGGAAACATACAACTCAGGAGTGACGTCGATCGGACGACACGGACGAGACGGTTCCGTCCCCATTTTATCGGATGAATAGGAACACTGCGAACGACACAAAAAGACGCCGCTGTAAAAAATCCGTTACTATAAACAGTGAAAAACAGGACATTTAAAATACGGTTCGTTTTTGGCAGTAAAAAAAAAGTCATCTTATAATTTATTCTTTATTAAAATATATATATTTTTTTTAATCAGTTATGCACATTTTTATGTTGCATTTTTATTGTGTTTTATCATGATGATGTTTGTGTGACCTCATCGATTTAAGGAAAAGCAACTCATGCTGAACTTTAACTCTACAGTGCATTTATCTCCAGCACTCATTTCAGTGTATTATAAAGCCATTAAACATATTTTAGCACTTCAGTGGGTTGGTATATCGACATAACGTCAGGACAATGAACGAATGTCTCGGAAACGATGATAATAATAAGCGAGGATAACTAAAAAAACCCAACAAAGGCTCAGAAGTTCAATGTCTCTTGACACGGTCCAGTCCACTAGAATCATAGGAGAGTATTATTTATGCATAAACTGCCCGGCAACAGGCAACGGCACGTTTTTGATTCGTTAGCTGCCATACGTCACCTGAACGGGACATTTAGAGCGATTCACTGAGACACTGATGTTCGGTGGATACTGGTCTTCTTCCACACCGACGCTCTCGCTGTAGCAAATCCTGAAAGACACATTCAACACAGAGCGGCAATGCATGTCATTTATTTTATCTTTACTTGTCTCCCCGTCTTCTGCAGTGACGTTTCACCTGAGCACCACCTGAACGGACGTCGAGCCAGACTTAGACTTCCTGATGGAAGAAAGGAAAGAAGCTGTAAATATCCCGAGATCACAACAGTGCTGTAAACAAGGTCAGACTGAGTCAATCAATGTGAATCAAACACAAGAGTCAAATGTCTGAGTCAAGACGACTCGTTTATCTTTTCAGAGCCGTTCACCATGTTTACGATGCACATTTGATTCAGTTTTTATTTTCATTTGAATTCTTTTATGTGTGCGCTTCATCCAAGCATTTTTAAATCAAGATACATTTACTTGTGAAACAAAATGACTGAAGAGAGTCTTGCTTTCTGAAAAACTGTGATTAAAACAAGAAAAAGTATCAGAAAAATCATATATTTCAGAGGACAACATATTTTCACTGACCCCATTTTTCAATTTTTTTAAGCACAAACTCGCTTCATTTTCAGAAAGCGATATCTTAATCGCTTTTGCTTCTCAAGTCAAAGTGTCTAGATTTAAGAACGTTTAGACATTTGTAATGAAAGAAGAGAAAAAAAAAAAAACACTGAGATATGCTGCAAAAAAGTCAAAATAGAACAGAAACTACAGATGTGTTTCTGCACGCAGTGTTCAGTTTATATCACAACATCGCCGTCCGTTAAGGTTCAGACGAATCCATAAAAATAACTCACCGGCTGTTCCGGATCCGAGTCTGTTGATTCGCACTGAGATGAATCAAGAAATCGGAGTTTTGCATGATTCTTCCAGAAGTGGGCACTGGAAACATGAGAAAATATACGTACATGTGCACTTTCCACAACAAGAATTTAGGTTCAAATGTATCCGAATAAGGGGAAAAAAGTTCGATTCTTTAATTTATAGTAAATTATTGCAAAGTCGCATGAAACACAAGTCTTTTCTTCTGTATTGTGACGAGTGAAAGGGCTATAAAAGTAGATTTTGCCATAATCATATTATGATTCAGTTTAGTGTCCCAATTAATATGAGATCCTAAAAGCTGAATGCATTATTAAATTTTTTTTTTTTTTAAACATATGCATCACACCTAGAGGTGTCGGAGGCAGAATGGTGTCCAGCGTCTGGTAGAAGGGCAGTTTGATCATCTGCGGTTCTGTACAGACAGATATGGGTGATTGCGGTTTGCCGGGCGAGACGCGATCCGGCCCGGAGATGATCTGGACGGAACTGGGCTCTGAGCTCCGGCGGGCGTCTTTGGAAACCTGCCGGAGTTTGTGAATCTCTCGGACCGCGGAGAGCAGCTCAGGACTGCAGTCGTTGTGCAGCAGATCTTTGACTCTCTTCATCAGGTCCTTCTTCAGGCCACTTTTACTCTTGCCCATCTTGGAGAGCAGAAGGCGAAGCTCCGTCACCCGGAAGGCCTCCAGCATCACCTGGTGAGATACTGAGGGTTAATGAGGAGTAAATGGTCACAAGTGAACATTTCAAGGGTTTATTTTTGCCATTCAATTGCTCTAAAGACAAAATAATAACAATAATAAATATTGAACATTTGCATTATCATCCAGAAGAAAAAAAAAGAAGATTATTTTTATGTTTTTGAAAGAAGCTTGATTTGCTCAACAAGGATTTATTTGATTAAAAATACAATCATATTGTGAAATATTATTACAATTTGAAATGACATTTTCAGTGTCACATGATCCTTCAGAAATCATTCTGATATGAATTTTCCATTTTACACATTAACGGGGCATGTTGTCACAGTGCAGAGATTTTACCGGTCTCAAACATGAAATATTATACGACAAAAAGACATTTTTATAAAACACATCTACTTAAAATGTATTAAACGCTATATAACTTCAGAAAAAACGGATGTTTGGGCCCTCATTCTTTGTCGTTACGACTTAAAAAAATCATTAAAAGCGTAAAATGAACGCGATAGTCCAATAACAACAAATGGCGCCAAACTCTGGCTGAGGCGGTAAAACGGCTTCTTTAATGTAGAAACGAAAATAAATACACTTACCGAGGTTTCCAAAACATCTGTGGACATAATCACGCAGAATCAGCAAATACGTGTGAAAAGTTTAGTGTGAAATTCACAAAATAGCCTAAATACAATGACAACAAGCCTTTGAGGCGCACAACAGCGACATTGATCAAAGAGTCACATGACCAGGTTTACCTGAGCGCGCGAATTTAAGGTTTAGTTCATCCAAAACGGAAAATTCTCTTTTACTCGCCCTAATGTCGTTCCAAAGCCGTAATACTTTCGTTCATCTTCGAAATACAAACTAAGATATTTTAATGAAAACTAAGAGCATTGAGTCTATGACGCTTCAAAAAGTCGTAAGAAATCGTAAAACTAATCTATATGAACTGAGCGGTTTAGTTCAAATTTTGACACGATCGCTTTATATAACAAATTTAATTTAGGCTTTTATTCACACGTAAAGATTCATCAGCTCGCACGGCAGTTGTGGTAAACGGAAGCTCAAGCTTGTAAGAACCAATGAGGTTCATTTCTTGTGTGACGAGCTTCAGCAAGAACCAATGAGGGACAAAATCGCTCACTTCATAACATGGAATAGTTTTAGAATCTCTTTATGAACTTTTTGAAGCGTCAAAGTGATAGCTGCGTGGATTATCAATGGCGGGAAATAAATTCATTAAAACCATCATTTGCATTCCGATGATGAACGAAAGTCTTTTGGGTTTGGGACAACATGAGGGTGAATAATTGCAGAAATGCCTGGTAATATAATATTATGTTATTTTATTTCATATATATATATATATATATATATATATATATATATATATATATATATATATAATATAATTTTTACATATATTATATTATGTTATTTTATTTCATATATATATAATATATTTTTATATATATTATATTATGTTATTTATTTCATATATATATATATATATATATATATATATATGAAATAAAATAACTGAATATAATATATATAAAAATGATATGACATAATATAATATAATATACCATTTGTACTGAACAGAAGATTAGAAAATCAAGTGTTACATAATGCCACTAGAGGGCCATAACTCACCATGAATGTAAACACTGCAGCTCTGCTCACGTGACCAGAAAAGACAAAAGAACTCCATGGCTTGAATTGTTCTTAGATTGGAGAGGAAAGTCGAAAAACAAAATTCGAATGTTTTTGAACTATTTTTTCTTGTCTCAAATTAAAAGGAAATGTCGAATAGAAAAGAATAGAACAGAATACATAAACAGGAAACTTCAAATATAAATGTGACGAACAGTGACTTTACAGGTATAGTGAACATTATATAAAGGAGAAGCTTTTGTTCTTTCCGAGGTTCCGCGTGTGTGTTTGAATCCAGCAGATGGAGTTGAAGGACTTTTTTGGAAAACACCTTCCCAGGGGTCGTCGCCATGACTCCCACAGTCTCCGGAGACGACCGCGTATCCATGGAGATGACTCTGTCCAGTGCAGTGACCAGAGATAGTTGACCTTAGGAGGTGACCTTTGACCTGAGGGTCACTCCAGGGGTCAAGGGGTCAGCAGTGGCCGGAGGGCTGGGACGTACTCACACTGATTGGCTGTCGTTTTAACTGGCTCAACCTTCATCAGGATGATTAGAATATTGAGCAATTTGCCGGGCATGTAGATGTCAGACGTGATGACTTGTTCTGAAAGTTTGATTCTGGTTTGAAACAGTTACTGATTTTGACAGATCTGGAAAGGTCAACTGACCAAAGATCATTATATTTCACCCCGAAATCAAAAGAAACGTCGCATTGTTTTTCATTTTCTCCCTAAAGTGTGCAGACATTTTCCGTTTGTGAGTCCCATTTTTATTGAAACACTTTCAATAAGGTTCCAATAATGTTCGTTAACGTCTTAATTTCTACAGACCTCGTTAAAATTAACATGAAGTAACAATTAACACGTGTGTTTTCATCAACTAATGTCAACCTAAATGAATAAATATGACTAAATAAATAATTTAGTACAAAATTATAGTTGGTTCAACTTAAAAAAGTGTCTTAAAATTTTGAGTTCATTGAAACATTGTCATCTGGACAACATTAATTATTTAAGTTGATTTGACCAAAGATTATTACTTTATTGTAAAATGTTAATGTAATTTGTGGAGTGTCAGTATTTTTGCATTTTTAAATCGTATAATATTATCATATCGTACATATTCATATTTACAAATGTTACAATTGTGTAAAAATGACTAACAATTTAAATAACATGTTTTGTTTTGTTTTCACATTACAATAATAAGAATGAGATTTTTATGCATGTATTTAGGCAAATCATGTTTTGGTGAGATTTATTTATGCACGATAAAATAAAAGCGTGCGACAAATGCACGAATGTGAACGCAGATTGTCAAACGGGACCGCCGGAGCTCATCCCAGAGGGGGTGTATATGTCATCATGGATGGTAAAAGGCACGTGATCAAAGCCTTCTTCCTCCCAATAATTTATGCCCTGCAGCAGATGGCTTGTCAATATCAATATATTAATTTAAAAGCAGTAGCGGGATCAGGACAGCCGTGTGTGTTAGAGTCCCGGGGTGGGTGGATGAGTACAAGGGCAAAGAAAGGAGACACACTTCCCGGGATTACAGCGAACGGGAGAAATAAAGAATCTCCCGCAGTTCACATTAAATGGGAAGGTATCAGGGGAGGATTCACGGCATGATTAAACCGAATATCAGAGTAAAGCCAATAATACTGCCTGGTTTACATCAAAGATCTGTAATGAGAAACATCAGCTTACAATCCCGTTCGCTTTACTGTTAAGATGCTCGACGAGAACATATAAACCCTTTAAATCAGACTTGAATGGGTAAAACTTCTGCAATTGTGTAGATAAATATATATGCAATTGACATAAACGTTTGGAATAATTAAGATTTTTTTTTTGTCTCTTAAGTCTCTTCTGCTCACCAAAGCTGTTTTTATTTGATCAAAAATACAGTAAAAATAGTGAAATATTATTACTATTTAGAACAGCTGTTTTCTATGTGAATATCTAGTCGAATGTAATTTATATCCAGTGATCAAAGCTGAATTTTCAGCATCAGAAATCATTCTGATAGGATGATTTGAAGAAACATTTATGATTATTGTCAATGTTGAAAACGTATTTTTGTGGAAATCATGATACATTTGATCAAAATTGTTTGATAGTCAAAATGTTGGTGACGAATTGCATTACCAAAAAATCCACCAAATGAAAATCGATAGTGACTCCAGACTCCCATGATGCATTGTGTCACTGAAAAAAATATACATATATATATATATATATATATGAATTATATATTAGTATATATATATATATATATATATATATATAGTGTTGTCAAACGATTAATCTAATTAAAAAGTTATTGTTAATCACGATTAATCACATACAAAATAAGTTTGTGTTTACATAATATATATTATAAATAAGCAAATATGTACATAAATATTTAACAAAAATGTATATTTATATATAAAATATTTATTTTTATGTTGAATATACACACACACACATATACATGTAAATATTTCTTGAATATATTCATATATATTATGTAAACAAACTTTCATTTTGTTTGCAATGAATTGTTTGACAGCACTAATATATGCATATTGGTTTTAAGTATTAAAAACATAAGAAAGTATAAAAATATGCTTTAGTGCAACATTCTGATATATATATACAGTATGTATATATATGAACAATTTTACTAAGGTTTTTTATCTGATTTCATCATTTGCAATATGTAATCGGACGAGCAGTTTGTCTTCACTGCTCAGTTTTCTAGACTTTGAGCGTCTCGTTTCTCGTCTGCTGGAATCAGGGTTTCCTGTTGAAATCGGAGCTTTTTAGGACGAGATATTGAGCAGGTGAGATTTATTGGTGAGTTATTTAAAGAAGGGTAAACAGCGCCTGGACTCTCGTGACCTCTTACGCTAATAAAACATTTCCAGCGCGTGACGCTCATAAACGCGCGGAGCGGCTCAACTGTGACGCGTTACGTAACATCCCTCCTGGAGAATTCAACACAACACGGTTGACCTTTGACCTCACTGGCTTCTACCCCTGACCCTCGAGTCGCTGAACCCCTGAACCTTTCTGAAAGTGGCCGGATAAAACCAACCGGTTCACCAGATTGATTTAGTGAAGATTTTTTATTGAGTAAAACATCTCTTTTAATGCTCTAATGTCGGTTTATGGAAGAGGGAGCGGCAGTTTCTCCTTTTTCCTCACGGCGTTAAGACTCGGTGCTTCAACTGACCGCTTTAAAAGCCTCTGTATTCTCACCACTCACGCTAAATCATTTGCAAACATGCATTATTGTTTTGCATCTCAGTAAATGTTTCTGGTCACTTAAGTGACTTTATAGATCTGATTATGGTGATCAGAGCAATAGCACATGAGAGGTCACCTCTTCTGACCTTTGACCTCTGACATGTGACACTAAAAATGTGCTTAGTAAAATTTGAAGTGCCGTACTTACGGACACACCGAGGTCCTCCTCCAAAAAACACGCAAACATGTTTTATATGCGTATTTTGTTTGAAACAGATGATAAATTAAACAAAGAAGCCAGTAAATTTAGTGTCGAACAACAACTAACAGCATAAATATTCATTACTAATAATGAAAAATAAAATAATTGTTAACTAAAATAAAATGAAATATTTAAAAACAAACTTTTATTCAGCTGGTTTTTTAATATTAAAATAAATAAAACTGAAATAAAAAACACAAAACAAATTTACTAAAAATTTTACAAAAAAATAAAAACAGTGAATATAAAAATGAATTCAAAATATTAATAAAAACTATAATAGTATGTCAATTTATTAAAATACCAAAAAACTGAAATAAAATTGATAAAAACTAAACAGGCACATTTTTAAAAAAATTAATAAATATGACAAAACACACAACAAATTTACTATAAATTTAACTAAAATTAAAATCAAAACAGAGAATATAAAATTGAATTTAAAATATTTATAGTAGCTGAATTTACTAAAATAACTAAAAATAAAATTAATTAAAAAAACAAACAAAACTGACAAAAACACAACAAAACTACTAAATAAACTAAAATCATAATCAAGAGAGAATATAAAAGTAATTCAAAAAGTATCTCAATTAACTAAAACTGAAATTAAATGAATAAAAATTAAATATAAGCGCGAATAAAATTGACAAAAAATACTAAAACTTTAAATGCAATTAAAATATAAAAATAAAACTAATTCAAAATGTGCTAATGCCAGTTGAGAGAGAAGAATCTCAATATGCAATCTCCATTAGACCACAGGTCCATATTAACCTGACCTTTAAAGGTCTTCAGTGTGTATTTGTGACAAGATTTAGAGGGCTTTCACACATCTCATCCTGGAAAGGACACTTCTCAAATAGTGAAAACAAAGCACACGGGCCTAATAATAGAGCACATTTTTACCACCTAAGTCAAGGATATGGATCAATACTAATAACAATGCCTTTTGCAGCGTTCAGGGGCCGCACACACACAGCTCACTTCTGTAAGGGCTCTCAAATCAGTTTCTCAACTATCATCCACCACGTATTTTTATAGAGTCTGATTGCACACATGGCACTGGCGCCGCGGGCCGTGACGAAGCCCAATGAAGAATTCTAATGCACTTCAGTGCGAAGTGTCTGCAAGCGACAAATGCAGGACTTTACAAAATACTGACAATCTTTTATGAGGAAAAAGGCATGTGTAGCATTCAAAAGAATAGGAGAATTTTCTTCCTTTTTTTCCACTGCAGTGGACAGCTATTAAAAAGCCATTTTCTCGTGTCTGCATGGGTCATGATGGCATAGTTGCAACATCAACATCTACAGTGGAGCCTGTCAGAAATGCCAAGCTGCGCCGGAACATCCATCTATTCCTTCAATCCTAGGAGACTCTAAAAAAAAAGTAAGTCAAGGAACATCTAAGAAGTCATATAATTGATACATTTTCCAAGTATTGATTTTTAGATTGGGAGGAAATTCTGATTAATCAACTGTCCACTAAATTGGAGATCATGCATCACTAGCTGAATTTCATCTGAAATGACTGTTACTCTTCAAAATATTTCGTCTGCAGTAAGTTGTTCGGTTGTAAGTAAATGTATTTGTGCTATTAGATTTTAATTTACAGTTATGTCAAAAAAGCATTCTGATTCCAAGTACCGTAATACAGTTAAACTTGTAACGCATTACTTTGCTCGTTACATCAGAAAAGTAATCTGATTACGTAATTCAAGTTACTTGTAATGCTTTACTTGTTACATCAAAAAAGTAATCTGATTACGTAATGCACGTTACTTGTAATGTTACTTTACTTGTTACATCAAAAAGTAATCTGATTACATAATGCACATTACTTGTAATGCATTACTTGTTAAATCAAAAAAGTAATCTGATTACGTAATGCATGTTACTTTTAATGCTTTACTTGTTACATCAAAAAGTAATCTGATTACGTAATGCAAGTTACTTTTAATGCTTTACTTGTTACATCAAAAAGTAATCTGATGACGTAATGCATGTTACTTTTAATGCTTTACTTGTTACATCAAAAAAGTAATCTGATTACGTAATGCAAGTTACTTTTAATGCTTTACTTGTTACATCAAAAAGTAATCTGATTACGTAATGCATGTTACTTTTAATGCTTTACTTGTTACATCAGAAAAGTAATCTGATTACGTAATGCACGTTACTTGTAATGTTACTTTACTTGTTACATCAAAAAGTAATCTGATTACATAATGCACATTACTTGTAATGCATTACTTGTTAAATCAAAAAAGTAATCTGATTACGTACTGCATGTTACTTGTAACGTTACTTTACTTGTATCATCAAAAAGTAATCTGATTACGTAATGCACATTACTTGTAATGCATTGCTTTACTTGTTACATCAGAACAGTTATCTAATCATGTTGCACATGGTACTTGTAATATGTTACTTTACTTGTAACATCAAAAAAGTAATCTGATCACACAATGCATGTTACTTGTAATGCTTTACTTGTTACATCAGAGAAATAATCTGATCATGCAATGCATGTTACTTGTAACATGTTACTTTACTTGTTACATCAAACAACAATGTTACTCCCAACATGAAAATGAAAACACCTGATTGCTAGTGTTTTTTTTTTTTTTACAGTTTGAAAATATCAATACATCAATGTGTATTTCAGTCTGAAATTAGCAAAATTTGTGCATTTTGAACGTAATCAGAATGATCAGTTAATAAGCGTAAATCAACTGTAAATCATCTGAGTCGGGTTTCACTGGAGTTGTATCTTCACCGGTTGTTCGAGATCTTTGATGGAGTCACGTCCTCATGTTCTGATATCAAACTAAGACAATCGAGAACAAACTCAACTCTGTGTGCAATAATTGGAGCTATATTATATTTTTTTGTATATATTTTATAATTTCACAAGACTGTGCTATTACTGTATTTTGTTTAATACAGTATCTCTTTGGATAAAAACAAACACATGCTATCCACTGTCCATCTCTTTGTAAAACATGCCAAAAAACGTTAAAAGCTTGTTTCTCATGCCCTAAGAGAGATAAAAACACATAGAAAACATCGGATTGTGGTTATCACAATTGCACGAAAGGATTCATGTAAGAAAAGTACAGGAATACAGTCCCTGAAAGCTGCCCTAGCAACCACTAAAAGTGTCCAAAAACCTAATTTTCCGCTGTTAAGGCTCCATAAACCACCTGAACGCATGACAAGCAGCTTCTGTGTCTCTCTATTGTTGGATTCAGTTGGAAATCCGAGTGTTTTCATGTTCCTCCCAATTCCAAGGATTATTTGTCATCTCCAGAGTAAAGGATTTTTAAAAGTCAACCTGCAGCCCCCTTCCTCTCTCTCTCTCAATCCCCCTGACGCTCCGCGGCTCCGATCAATACGGTATTGATCAACTCTCTCTATCGCTGGCCAACCAGACTAATCACCCAAACACAAGCTCAACACTCTCACTCTCACATACTGTAAAACACACATGCAGCCTCACATCATGCGTTTAGCTTTATTTGATCTTCTCGCTCTGCTTTACATGTCCGTTCCGAGTGCGATCCGAGGTCTCATCCTGTTTTCATGGTCATCGTTTAATATTAAATGTTACACTTAAGTCGTAATATAGACGTGGACGCTGTTCTGTTTTCAGAGAGAACCGTCTTGATTTGCTTATTTTCAAGCAGAATCTCCATTCTCAGAATAAATGACACGCTTTCCTCACACTATTTCTCCAGCGTTTTTCATCCTCCTTTGTTCCCTTACAAAATCAATATGCCTGTGGAAAGGAAAAAATGAGGCTGCCATATTTCTCCTCTGGTTATGATTGGAGGTTTGAAAAGATCCAGGTGCAGACGAGAACTAGGACACCTGTAAATCCAAGCATTCATTCTACCGTCTGTTTCGCTGAATACGTTGAACCAACTGCTTTAAACTGCACAGAATTCATCTAATCACTGCTGATATTTGAGCTGCTGATTTGCCTCCACTGAATGATGTCAAGTGTTTTCAAACGACACATGTAATATTGTTCACTTTTTAGCTTCGGAGTGATTTATGGAATATATTTGTGAGTGTGTGTGTGTGTGTGTGTGTGTATTTCCTACATTATGGGGACCCAAATGTCCCCACAGTTACAGTAATACTAGCAAATTTTGATCTTGTGGGGTCATTTTTTTTGGTCCCCATGAGGAAACAAGCTTATAAATCATACAGAATTATCTTTTTTGAATATGTAAAATAGCAGAACATTTTGTGTGATGGGTAGGTTTAGGGGGACAGAATGTACAGTTTGGACAGTATAAAAACCATTACGCCTATGGAATGTCCCCATAAAACATGAAAACATTACTTTTTTTTCTTTCATTTTTAGTCATGGACATAATTCATGGAAAATGTGCCCTGCCTAAGTGGAAGATTTCTGCGACCTGGTGGAAAATAAATACTTTTAAAGAGGTGGTTGACTATGATTTGACTCTTTTAACTTCAGTTAGTGTGTGATGTTGCCGTTTGAGCAGAAACAACATCTGTGAAGTCACGACGCTCAAAGTTCAGTGCAAAGAGAGATATTTTCTGGTTAAGGACGACACCAAACGAGCTTCTTCCCGGGTTAGTGACATCACAAACCCTAAAATTGACATAAACCCCGCCCCCGAGAACACTCAACAAAGGGGGCGGGGCCATGTTGGGCGGCTTTAGAGAAGAGGAAGAGTTGTTGTAGTCGAGTGTTGTTGATGCCGTCATTTTACGCCACAAACGAGGGTCAATTCAAGGAAAATAGATGAACGTGACGACACATGCAAGTGACGAGTTGATCAACATTAATTTATCCACAAACCGTTCAGAAACGTCTTCCTGAGTCTCTCCATCAGCTTGAACACTTTCCTCATTTTGTCTGCGTGAGATTCTCCAGCTTTGTTGTCATTGAGCTGTTAAAGCTCCGCCCTCTTCTGGAGCAGCAGCTCATTTGCATTTAAAGGGACGCGCACAAAAGCGGCGTGTTTTCGCTCACACCCAAATAGAGGCGAATTTGACGAGCGATAATAAATGATCTTGAGCTGAAACTTCACTGGAAACACCAGAGACTGATATTACATCTTGTGAAAGCGGCGTTATCGGTCTGCTTTAAAATGAAAATGCCATGATATTACCACTGTAACCAGTAGATGGCTGCAAAGGATCAATCTTTGGCTCATTTCCACTCCCTAATTTAGTTATTTTCACAAGTTTTGCTTTTGGATTTATATTTAGACATTATAAAATCACTATTATAACATTTAAAAATCACTTTTTGTCAAAGTTCAGCACTATTGAATACTGATGTATGAAGTAGTGAGTAGGATCTACTCTACGCGAATCACACAGATGATCTACTTTGAAATCAAAACTGTTATTTTCGGTGAAAGGTGATTAGTTTGCATCCCCGTCAATGATCTCCTCAGTTTCTCTCGAATGTAAATCAAAGGCACATTCACCCTTGAAAAGAAAAGTCAAGAACATTGCATTGTGGGATAAGATACTGTGACGAGTAGGGCGGGCGAGAGCCGTGAGGGAACGGCGCGAGGCCGGTGACATGAGTGATAATGAGCGCCACCTGCGCGCTACACCGGTCTCGTGTCTCTCACGGAGGAGCTCCGGAAGCATAAAAGAGGAGCGACGACAGTGAAGGACGAGAGAGGACCAGACCTGGATTTTATGTTGTGTTTTATTTTGTTTTTACCTTTTACTTTCGTTTTATTGCTTGTTTATTTTATTATTAAAAATTTTTAACGTTCGCCGGTTCCCGTCTCCTTCTTCCCGTACTCATTGAACTACAGATACCTATGCAGTGTGCTCTGGTATATATAGCCAACCGCAAACTTTGTGGGTTTACTGTAGTAATTTATAGATTTACTGTAGTGACAGGCAAAACTAATCTGAAAGCATCTGAAGGTAATGATGAAGATACTGAACTCTTGACAGATCATCACTCATTCTGTGATGATTCCTTAATGTCATTCTGATCGACTCACCCGTGTCACTCTCCTCTGCTCTCTGCTCTCATTGGCCAGCTGCTTTCAGCAGGGTTTGATGAAAGCCTCTCATTGGTCCCAGGAGTTCCACATCGTTTTATCAGCTGATATTAGGTGATCAATTAATCCTCGCAGTAAACGGCAGCGGTGATTGTGCGAGCTTCTGATTGCGTACGGCTCGTTTCTGTCAACACGAGATAAGAGCACCGTATCATCTCTCACAGCGACCGGATCAAATCAAATCGAGCCCGCAGTGGACCGACCCTGACCCCGCGAGAGGCCTTCAGAGAGAGGAAGGGATTTTACCATTCACCTGGTCAAACAAACACACCTCTCATTCTCTTCCTTCAGACTGGAAAGAAAACATACAACATTTAAAAAAAAAAAAAAACACTCAAAAACTAATAAAAATGTCAAAAACATACAGCAAAATTACTAAAAAAACCCCTCAAAAACTAATAAAAATGAAAAATACAACTAAATTACTAAAAAAAAAAACCCTCAAAAACTAATAAAAATGAAAAAATACAACTAAATTACTAAAAAAACCTCTCAAAAACTAATAAAAATGAAAAAATACAACTAAATTACTAAAAAAAAACCCTCAAAAACTAATAAAAGTGAAAAAATACAACTAAATTACTAAAAAAAACCTCTCAAAAACAAAGAAATGTCAAAAAATAAACAGCAAAATTACTAAAAAACAACTCTAAAAACTTAAATATTTTTAAAAATATAACTAAATTACTAAAAAAATGTCAAAGCTATTTAAAAACATACAACAAAATTACTAACAAATGTCAAAAACTATTTAAAAACATATAACAAAATTACTAAAAATGTCAAAAACTAATAAAAATTTAAAAATAAAACAAAATGACAAAAAAATCTCAAAAATTAATAAAAATGTCGAAAACAACAAAACTACTAGCAAATGTCAAAAACTATTTAAAAACATACAACAAAATTACTAACAAATATCAAAACTAATAGAAATATCAAAAACACACAACAAAATTATAACAAATGTCAAAAACGGATAAAAATGTAAAAACATACAACAAAATGTCTAAAAAAACTACTAAAAAACTAATAACAATGTCAAAAACACACAATATAATGACAGAGAACATTAAAAAGTAACATTGATGTTTGAAGAATGATAAATGTAATTGTTCCTTAACGTTTGAAACCAAGAAAAAAAAGTTTGTAACATTAAAACATCTGGACGTTTTGGGGTAATTTCACTTCCTCACAATGAAGAGTTTCTGTGACTGTCATGAAGAAGGAGATGTTACATGTTACACTGTTACACTGTTACAGTCAAACTGGGCCATCAATGTGTTTCCATAGAGATTCCAGATATTTTTGTCCTAAGAAATTCACACTCTCCCCTGTCACAGAAAACACTCCACAGCTGGAGAGAGAGAGAGAGAGAGAGAGAGAGAGAGAGAGAGAGACAGAGAGAGAGAGAGAGAGAGTTCCAGCACAGATGAGACAGAGACTGCACGAGCAGATCAATATCTGTTCTCAATATCTTCTGCAGCATAACACAATGTGTGTGTTTGTACATGTGTGAGGAATTCACGAGCATTTACTTGATGTTCTTGAGGAGGAGAGTGTGTGTGTGGACGTGAAAACAGAGTGTGTGTACAGTAAATATAGCGCATAATGTTTAATATGAATGCACTGTTTGGATATGCATGCCAATATGAGCTTTTCAATACAGCTGCTTCACCAGAGAGAGAAAGAAAAAATGCAAAATGGACCATTTTCTCTCTCTCTCTCTCTCTCTCTGTAGAATTGATCGACTATTCCTTCTCAATCCATCTCTCCGTCTGTTTCTTAGCAACCGGTGCGCCAATGAATTTAAGGCCTGGGATGTTTTATTATTTCATTTATATAAATATATATATTTTTTTCTCACAAACGAAGCTTCATGCATGTGTTAGAGTTGATGTAGCGATAATTATAAAGGCGCATGTCTGGACTGCTAAAGAGCAGCTGCAGGGCAAAACTCATTGATATCATCAACATACATATTTCATAATCTGCAGAGGAAACGGCTGCAGGATCAATCTGGTGTCGCTCTTTATCAGCAAATGTCACACTATTGAAGAGAGTCGTGATCTAAAATCAAGCAAAGCGGCTCATCGTGCGTTTACTTCATTTATTTCATCATGTTGGATCCGTTTGATTTCACACACACACACACACACACACACACACACATATATATATGCAATTGAAATAAATAAATTTGCATATATAAACACCCTCGCGCACACACACACAAATATAAATGTATATACATATATACACACGCGCACGCACACACGCGCACACACACATATATAAATGTATATACATATATATACACACACACATACGCGCGTGCACGCGCGCGCGCACACACACACACATATATATATGCAATTGAAATATATATATATTTGCATATATAAACACCCTCGCGCGCACACGCACACATATATAAATGTACATACATATATACACACACACACATACGCGCGCACACACATATATTTATATATATATATGCAATTGAAATATATATATATATATATATATATATATATATATATATATATATATATATATATGCATATATAAACACCCTCGCGCGCACACGCACACATATATAAATGTATATACATATATACACACACACACATACGCGCGCACACACATATATTTATATATATATATGCAATTGAAATATATATATATATATATATATATGTATATGCATATATAAACACCCTCGCGCGCACACGCACACATATATAAATGTATATACATATATACACGCGCGCGCACACGCACACACTCACACGTATATTCATTCTCACTGAAATGACGCTCAGCTCAGACTCACAGGGAAGAGTCTGGATGTCTGTCCTGCAGTTTAAACGCGATTTCTGTCTCAGAATTATGAATTCATCCGGATGCAGAATCTTCTTCAGGCCTGAAGTCAACATGATGATCATTATGGCGATATTTCGCTCCTGAAACACACACTTCCTCAACAAAACAGGCGTTTTACTCAAACACACAGACTCTGACACAAAATAAAACGCCTAAAAATGTGAGGTGCACGCGCAAAAAATGATAATAATAATAATAATAATAATAAGGAGGATAAACAGAACTTATTAAAAAAAGTATTTGTATATTTATACGTGGCATATAATAAAAATCATCACTATTGTTGTTCCTGCGTAATATTCTAATATTCTGTTCATAATCTCAGTGATTTCTTTAGAAATATTTCAATTGCAATTTTATTTCATCAAGTTGTTCAATGATTCCTTTTTAATACTGTAAATTACATGATCAGAAATGTGTATAGCTTTTAATAATACATCACTTTATTTTACAGTGTAATTGTTACTATATTAATAACTATAAATGCAACTGAGCCAGTAAGTACATGTTACTCATCACTTAAATGTTTTATTACGGTGTAACAAATAAAGCTTTATTTTAAAGTGTTTTTGTTACACTGTAAGTACTGTAGAGTTTTGATTTGGGTTTGCGTGTAATTATCTGAAATTTACAGTTGATATAATGTAACAAATTACTTAATAATTTTTCGGTCTCGCAAATTATATAATGATGCATTGAAGAAGCTCAATCTCCAGATCTGGTCAGTTTAGTCGCAGATTAATATGACGAGCGTCTTTTATCTGCTGTGATCGCGCGCGCGCGCGTCGATCGGGTTTCGTCTCATTTCGTGTTTCAAGAGGTTAATTTGCTGCGTAAGACCCAAAAATCTGTGTATTCCCATTGACCTGAAGGATATTGATTTCCGATCACATCGATGGAGGAGGCCGGAGCGCGTCTGTCCCTCTTCAACATCTGAAAACACGCGCTGCAAAATATTGTGACATGAGAAAAATAAAAACTTTATTAAAAACAGATCGCAGCTATACATCAGAGGCATTCGTCGAAACCTGATTTATGAGAAACATTCATTATTTTCCCGAATAATTGAAGCGTTTTCACGCGATCAACTCCGAAACATTTCAGATAAATTGCCAAAACTTTTTTTTTTTTTTTTTTTTTTTTTTTTTAAAAAACGTTTTCAAATGAATTAACTACATTTAACCAATATCTGTTTATTAATAACAGCAAGATTGAATCGGTTATTTTGATCTAACAATACTGATTTAATAATAAAAGCATTTCAATAAAATTAGCGAACTATAACAACACTATAAAACATCAGATATTTTTTTTCTCAGCGGATATGACGCGTCATGTGTGTAAAACAAATAAATAAAATCATAAAGATTGTAAAAGATTCTGATCGTGACCGACTTTCATCACATCATTAAAAAAAAAGCCAAACTTTCCATAAACGCAAAGATCAAAAAGCCTTTTAGTTTTTTTCAAGCGCGTTAATAAATCAACAATAGCTTATAAAACTGAGCAAATATATACTTTAAATTCAGAAACACAGTTATTAAAGAAAACAAACCTGTGTTATAAATGTGTGAAACACCGAAACGTGATTTCCTTCCTTGAAATAACACGAATAAAAATAAGTAATAATGACTAAAAATGAACGCACATGATTATGATCGAATGATATTTCTCTGACACGTGACTGATGAAGTCAGCTGCCTCTAAAGAAACAAACTAACAAATGCATCATCTCGCGCAATTCATCCGCTTGATAACAAACTAAACACACACTTTGCACGTATAACGCGCGAACACTCACGCTCTCGTGTCCTCCTTAAACTCTTTAAAGGCTCGCGCACATCCATCACGCCGGTGGTCAGGCAGCCGATACTGAAGCTCCAGAGCCGCTGCGGCGCGCGGACGAACCGATTCACTGCTGGCGCGAGACGCGTAATTTATTTCCGATAGAAGCCTCATCGATAGAGGGACATTAAAGCGAGAAGACACGGAGCTCGTTTGTGTTCCGGTGACTAACACAGCTCTAAAGTGAGGCCATTACTTCTGCAGGCCGCTGGACAACGATGCTACTGTAATATCAAGCGGGCTTAATTCAACTTCATCATTTAAATTCGTGTGCATCAATAAAGGCAACTGCTTTTACTTTTTACAGCACGATAGCTGCATGCTTTGCCAAATAAAACACAAACCTAATAAACATGGATTTGTGATCGAGTTTTTAGCTTAAGCAATATTATGGCGTTGATTTTACGTTCCCATGTGCGCTCGTGCCCGCTTTTCCTTCATTCTTCTCTGCAGCAAAACTTTGTGACCTGCGCGGCCCTCCTCAGCCCGGGTCAAAAAACATAATTAATCAGTGTCAGTCGATATATTGATCAGATTTATCAATGACCACCCGAAAGAAACGACATGCTTTTCGTGCCAACGCGCCACAATGGAGAGACGCGTTTATTCTTCTGCAACGCGCTTCAGTTTGCGCGGCGGAAAATGAGTAAAATACTGCGAAAAAGAGTTGTGTGTTTAACTTGAAAAAGTAAGTTAGCTGCATTAAAATTTTGAGTTGAGCTTGACTGAGTTAATCAACAGAAACTAAAAATATTATGTAATCTGAAACGCATTGAAGTTGTGATGTGTGATAATAAATCATATATATATATATATATATATATATATATATATATATATATATATATATATATATATATAGATGAAAATATGTTTTATTTGGTCACAATTGTGGGTCTTTAATGACGCGTGAAAATAATCGCACATTTTCAAACATAATTACAAAAACAAATGTACAATTACAAACATACTGTATATATATATATATATATATATATATATATATATATATATATATATATATAATATATACAACATATTAGATGTTGCATAAATTTGTTTAGATACTATTCTGTTCATGCATATGTATTTTTCCGTACTAATTAAAACATAACAGCATATTTCAGATAGAAAACAGAAAACAATATTAATATATACGGATATTTGTTTCTAAAGAGACTCACACACACACACGCACACACACACACACACACACACACACACCGGTGAGACGCACGTCATGTACGTACACACACACACACACACACACACACACAGATGCGCGCTCTCGTTCAAAGACAGACGCGCGTCCCGCCTCTCAGTAGAAGCGCTGTTGTGCAGCGAACGAGCCACACGCGCACCGAACGCTCGGCGATTTAAGCAGGACAAAAGCTTCGGCGCAGCATGTCGGACTGACTGCAGACTCTTTGAAATCGATGGATTGGTTTTGAAATCGTTGCGCGGAAAACACGGTCTTTTTGTGCGGGTCTCAACGATGGAACTCACGATGGAAAACATTGGGAACATGCACGGCGTCGCGTCGCACTCCCAAGCGGGGGACTTGATGAATTCCTCGCACGGCAGACCGTCGTCGGCTTCTCACCGGAACTTGGTGTCCCACGGGCGCTCGGCGATGGTGTCCAGCATGGCTTCGATTCTGGAGGGCGCCGGCGAGTACCGGAGCGACCCCGCGCTGTCTGGCCACCTGCATCCGGCTATGACCATGTGCGAGTCGGGCATGAGTTTGTCCAACACGTACACCACCCTCACGCCGCTTCAGCACCTGCCACCCATCTCCACGGTCTCCGACAAGTTCCACCACGCCCACCCGCACCCGCATCACCACGCCGCGCACCAGCGCCTGGCCACCGGCAACGTCAGCGGGAGTTTCACCCTCATGCGCGACGACCGCGGCCTGGCTTCCATGGGAAACTTATACGGCCACTATCCCAAAGACATGTCCGGCATGGGCCAGCCGCTGTCCCCGCTCTCCAACGGCCTCGGTTCTCTGCACAACTCCCAGCAAGCGCTGTCAGCCTACGGGCCCGGCGCGCACCTCCCCAACGACAAGATGCTCTCGCCGGGCGGCTTCGAGTCCCACGCGGCGATGCTTTCGCGGAGCGAGGAGCACCTCGCGCGGAGTTTAGGCGGCCACGGGCACGGCATGATCTCCAATCTCAACGGCATGCACCCTCACAGCCACCTGCACTCGCAGGCGAACGGATCCATGCTGGCCGACCGAGAGAGGCACGGCGCCGGGGCCGGGCAGAGCGGCGGCTCGGGGCAGGTGGAGGAGATCAACACCAAGGAGGTGGCGCAGAGGATCACGGCCGAGCTGAAGCGGTACAGCATACCTCAAGCCATTTTCGCCCAGAGGATCTTGTGTCGATCCCAGGGAACCCTGTCGGACCTGCTGCGCAACCCGAAGCCCTGGAGTAAACTCAAGTCCGGCCGCGAGACTTTCAGGCGGATGTGGAAATGGTTACAGGAGCCCGAGTTTCAGAGGATGTCCGCGCTCAGGCTGGCTGGTAAGTCACCCTCACATCGTCAGGATTTAGGGGATTCAAAAAGAGACATTTGTGAGACATTTTACGCTCTTAGAAGTAACAGAGGCTTTACGCAGCGACTCCTTCCACGTTTAATAATCTCAAGTGTCTTTTTCCACGGCTCTTTATGGAACCATTGATGCACATAAACAACCTTTATTTTTTTTTATTTTTTTTTTTTTTATACGGCAGTTTATTGTTATTATTAGTTGGCAAAAGTCGTCTCTACAACGACGTTAACGTTTCTTAATTAGTTCAAATCAGCAAAAAGCCTTTTCAGACACAAACACGCACATGTGCATGGCGAAAATGGGCTTGAATTCTCGTCCTTAAATGATATTTAAAGTTACGTGTATGAACTCTAAAGTGTTGGGGTTTAAACAAGGCCTTTTAACCGTGAAGCAGGGTTGTGTTAGGGGCATTTCTCCTCAGAGACGCGCGTTGGTTTTAAGAGTGTGGATGTGTTCTGGACTGGATGACCATCAAACATTAAAGAACGATTTGCTGTCAGAGGCTGATAAGGGGATGGAGCGACGACAGATGGAGATCACGGCTCGCGGGATCGCGCGTAAATGGCCGCGTTGGTGTTTTGCTCGCGTCCTCGCGTCCACAGGGTCCGTTTGAGACCCCTCGACTCTCACAGAGCGAGTAACCTGAGCGCGCGCGCGCGCCCGCGTTAGGGAGCGTGACCTACACCTGATCGATAGCGCAGTTTCCCAGCGTCCCTTTGAAATGGAGCGCCGATCAATGCTCGATTCGGACCTGAGAGGAAGCTAACCGCGCCGGCGTTTAATTTACCTCGCTTTGTTTTAACGCCCTGACCGTGCGCGTGGTTCCGCGTCACGCGGCTGCATTTGCGGGCAACTATTTATTCTCATGGTTTGTTATTACATATGGTCTTTTGTCGAATCAGCTTCAATGATCAACGTGGTTCAGATAACATGATAGTTTGAGTTTGTGTTGATTAAATCAAGCGCCTTCATTGTATCAACTCAAATTTTTAATTTCTGTGAACTCAAAATTTTAAGGCAACCAGCTAACTTACTTTTTTTATGTTAAACCAACAATATTTTTTTTTACAGTGTAGCATTTTCACAATCATTTAAACATATCTATCTATCTATCTATCTATCTATCTATCTATCTATCTATCTATCTATCTATCTATCTATCTATCTATCTATCTATCCTCATCTAGATAAAAGTAAGGCCATTTGACAATATTTTTACAATCTGCAAGATCAAAATGCATAAAAAGGAAAATAATGACTGACACAGAGTTCAAATATCATAGTGAAACTCCTGCAACTCACACTGAAGTTAAACTGCGGAGTAAAAGTTGGAGTAAAGAGCCGGATAAAAGCAAAACTGTGGGAGCATTACAGCCGTGAAATACTCCACCACAACTATTCATCATATTGATAACCCAGATTTATTAGTATACTAATCAATAGGTATTCTCCTTTCAGCTTTTGGGGGTTGTGTGGATTCGGGCCCATGAGACGCGTGTGGTTAGAGAGGGCAGCATTAGTGACCTGCGCGTGGACACATGTCCAATCTGTGTGCATTTGAATGTCTAATGGATCACTTGGCAACTGTGATTAATTACACCTCAGCTCGACTAAGACATCCTCTCTCTCTCTCTCTCTCTCTCTCTCTCTGAGGTTATTCTGACTAACAGAGTTCAGATGCACATCAGAGCCATGTTAGTCATCTTCACTCATCTTCCTGAACACCTACACACACACACACACACTCACACACACACACACAGCGTTTTCATGTTTTATGGGGACATTCCATAGGCGTAATGGTTTTTATACTGTACAAACTGTACATTCTGTCCCCCCACCCCTAAACCTACCCATCACACAAAATGTTCTGCTATTTTAGATTTTCAAAAAAGATCATTCTGTATGATCTATAAGCTTGTTTCCTCATGGGGACCAAAAAATGTCCCCACAAGATCAAAATTTACTAGTATTACAGTAACTGGGGGGACATTTGGGTCCCCATAACGTAGGGAATACACACACACACACACGCTCTCATACACACTCTCTCTCACACACACACACACACACACACATACACACATTTTGAACCAGACACGGTACATAAAAATGTCTAAAAAAAATCCATAGTTTTTAGTACAGGAAAACTCGACACTTATTTTTTCACATTTTTTAAAATAAAATGTTTGAAGAGATCTAAACTCTTCAATGAAATCTAGATATGAAATGTCAATCTAGGGCTGTTTTAGAGCAGCTTAAGTTTTAAGTTCAAAGGAAACAAATTAAATTCCATTCATTTGAATGGCGTTGATACTGAAAATGATCGGTTTATGTGCTCTTACAAATGACATATAATGTCATATTCGTTTAAAACTTCTCATGACTATTGAAAAAAAAAAACATGTTTTCTTGCCTCGCAGTGTTTTCATTTCATTTCTGTAAAAGTGGATGAATTTCTCAATTTATTAATTATAATGCACGAACAATAAAACACATTTGAATGCATTTTGCTCTTCACAGGCGAAGATAAGGTGTTTTTACATTTACATGCAACTAAGTATTGTGTATTTTAAGACATTATGAACACATTTACAATGCGTTCCATATACATATATGTTTTAATTAAATCTACAACTCGCGTCGTGACTGTCAAATGTGTGTTTTACATAAACTGAAATAGCACTGAAAGAAAGAAAAGCTCTCTTTAAGATCTCGATAATAGAAAAATACCCCAGTAATCTCACGTATGTCTCCCAGATATTTCTCATTAAATGCTCCACGTTCATTCTATAGCTCCGCACTTGTGCTGGATGACAGATATTGACTCGTTCGAGTCCATTTTTTGCTTAAACGAGGGTTGAACGCACTCATTACTGACGCTCAGCTTGCGTTCTTTGTTCACGTTGGCTGTATTATTTTCAGTCTGTTGAGGTCTGCGGTCTGAAACGACGAGAGACGAGAGGGAGTCGTCAGCCATTTTGATGCGGGCTACCGTGGCCAGCGACTTCATTCGCTCATAAATTATTTCCAAAACAACATGTTCTGAAACAGACGAAAACTGATTTGCAGTTTGTACCCTCAGAGGTATTTTGCTCCATAAAAAATGATATCGAATGCCCTTCTTTTCATCCACGAATAAACAAAAAACGGCCGGGAGTATTTTATGTTCAGGTTCTGCAAACACTTTACAAAGATATCGATGCACCGAAGGCTTTGGTAGATCCATCTTGCGCTGGGAAAACATCAATTTAGTATAAGCCTCTAATAAGGCTCTTTCATGGACACCAAGGGGGAATTTTGGCCAAATAAGAGGCTGCTTCATAACACGTCGGAAATGCGAGGACAGATGTGTGTTTAAGCTCTGTGCTTGAGGAGAGTGAATCAGAGAGCGCCGGTGAAGGACACTCGAGCGTAATCCACAGCGTGAACACATACAGGCACGTCAAAATCGGTGTGAAAGGTCAAACTATTTGACAGGACCTTATTCCAGCGCTGAAAGTTACTGTGAGAGCGGGTGCAAATGAAGTTAGAACATCCTGCGAGCTCCGGACGGGTCCGTTTTTGACCGGCGAGTTCAAAGGAATTGAAGTTAAGAAACGGTTAACACTGGAAACGATCGGTTTATGCGTTCTTATAAATGACTTATGAGGATATAGTCATATAAAACAACATCAGGAATACTGGAAAAACATTTAAGCATTTCTAAAATCATTTATTTGTATAGCGCATGACAATAAAAGTGCTCGCACACTTTGTACCGGGAATCCTGTGTAAAATTGCATTGTAGAAATATTAAGGTAACACCGAATACTTGTGCGTCATCAATTAATACTCAACGATAAGTTGTATCTGAATTCATGAACGCACGGCGAACTAACATGAGCAAACGATCAATACATGTATTTTATTAACTAACATCATCAAAGCTTAATATATTGTTCATTGTTAGTTCATGTTAACTGATGCGTAACGATCCGGTTTGTGCATGATGTATTTTCATAACCATACTTATAATATATCATAATGCTTAATTATTTATAGCTAATGCTTGAACAATATAGTCGTTTATGTATGTTAAAGTGTTATTTACAAGCCACTGATTATTATGTTAAGTAAATCTACGACTCATTTGTGTGTTTTACATGAGTTGGAACGGGAACAGAAAGTCTCTAATACTCAGATGATGCATTAGTAAACTGATCCTGCTTTTGTTTTAGTTTAGAGCACACGGATATTAAACCTGAGAATCGTTGCAGTGATTCCCGAAGGACTGCAGCCGGACGCCGAAACACAATTACTGTTAAAATATGGATATTGTAAGCAAAACGCACAAGAGTGTGATGTATACAATAAAATGCAATACAGAGGGAAAAGACAGATAGAGGAACTGACACACACACACACACACACATGTTGTGTTTTCATGTTTTATGGGGACATTCCATAGGCGTAATGGTTTTTTATACTGTACATACTGTACATTCTGTCCCCCTACACTACCCCTACCCCTAAACCTACCCATCACACAAAATGTTCCGAATTTTTACATTTTTAATAAAACATTGTTTAGTATGTTTTTAAAGATATTTGAATTATGAGGACGCATGAAATGTCCTCATAAAACATGTTTACATCACACACCCATGACATTATACACATTTGTGTCCTCATAAATCACAAAAACTCACACACACACTCACTCACTAACACACACACACACACACACATGTTGTGTTTTCATGTTTTATGGGGACATTCCATAGGCGTAATGGTTTTTATACTGTACATACTGTACATTCTGTCCCCCTACACTACCCCTACCCCTAAACCTACCCATCACACAAAATGTTCCGAATTTTTACATTTTTAATAAAACATTGTTTAGTATGTTTTTAAAGCTATTTGAAATATGAGGACGCGTGAAATGTCCTCATAAAACATGTTTACATCATACACCCATGACATTATACATATTTGTGTCCTCATAAATCACAAAAACTCACACACTCACTCACACACACACACGTTGTGTTTTCATGTTTTATGGGGACATTCCATAGGCGTAATGGTTTTTATACTGTACAAACTGTACATTCTGTCCCCCTACACTACCCCCACCCCTAAATCTACCCATCACACAAAATGTTCTGCTATTTTACATTTTCAAAAAAGATCATTCTGTATGATTTATAAGCTTGTTTCCTCATGGGGACCAAAAAATGTCCCCAGAATGACATTTGGTCCCCATAACGTAGGGAATACACACACACACAACACCACCAGCTCTGAAACATTTTAGTTCTGCTAAATCATGTTTTAAATGTTACTTGTTTCAGAACGTTCAGAGAACATTCTCGGAATGTTTGCAAAACGACAAAACGGAACGTTCCTTTAACGTTCAGATACATATTGACACCGGAAAAGATCTGACCCCGCTTCCGAACACACATTTCATCAACACATTTTTTGGGTTTAAGTAAGTCATTCCTGCGCCAAAATGTTTTACAAACATTCCAAATCCCAATGAACGAACACTGATGTTCTTAAGAGCCATTATGAAACGAAACACTCACTGTCTGCTAAAGATTTGATACTTTGGCAAATCCAGTGTTATTTCACCCTCATAACAAGCACTTTTTTTTTTACCTGTTATCTTGCAGTGAATACTGTAGTAAAACTCACTAGCTGCTTCACATTACATCTCGTCCAGACACGAATCTCAAGCGTGTGTGAAAGAGAGAGCGCTTCTGCTCTTTTCCTGAGTCATGTCGAGACACCGTGCTGTTTTACCGGAGTAAGTCTTCAGCTGATGTCAGCGCTTTCTCTCTCGATTCTGCAAAGCTTTCACTGAAGCAGCGACACGCTGAACTTGATAAAAACAAAATGACTGGATAATGATGAATTAGTAACACACAGGATTACAAACATCGCTCGCCTTTCCCGTTACAACTCATGTCAGATTTATTTAAAACATGAGCAGACACATTTTTTTAATGATATAATGCATTATAAATGTGCTCATAATAACACACATTATCATAATTCGTTGTATGTTTATTAGTCAAAGATCTCATGCATTATACTCTTTAAAGTTGTAGCAATGACAAATTAAGTGTTATAATGTATTCTAAGTCTGGTTATGAAAATATACAAACAAGGTCTCATGTTACATAAAACATGAGTCAATCTTAATTTAATCCCTCCGTGCAAAAACTATTTGCAGCAAAGTTGTGTAAAGATATCTGTGTGTAGATCATTCGATGGGCTCTTTTCAGATCTTACGACACAATATAAACGGCAGCTTTTCCACATCACACACGCGACTCGTTCTTGGCTCTGATTTCTACAACCCGGGAAATGATCCATCGCCGCTGTAAATGGCAGAACATTAACAACAAAAGTCTTTTAACAAGGACACGAGTCTCGCATAAGTCAAGAATAAACGTATAAAGATTGACGTAATTATTCTACTGGCTCTCGTGAAGCGAAACCAGCTTTTCTTCTGTATTTAAAGCAAATTGCAAACGTTATAGAGCTGGTGAGGACTCACAATGAGAATGAAATACTGCTGTAAACGCAAAACTGGGTTCGATAAACAACTGCAGACGTTTCATGTTGAATTTAGTGGCGTCCAGTTACGAGTAAAATCAAAAAGGATCAAAAGCCAAGAAGATGTTAAGTAGCCAAAGATTTAATGTAACCGATTTAAAGCATTAACATGCAAAAAATAATATTTATGAGTGCTGTGAGTCCACATAAAGAGACTCTAAATATTGAAATAAATCCTAAAATTTCCACTTAAATAGCCCGCTTAGTGTAGCTGAAAAGTCACATTCAAGTAAAATTTGAGCAAAATGAACATGTTTAAATGTGAGGTTTTACAGTGTATTAAATTTATATGTGGTTTATTCATCAGATTGGAAGAGGAAGCTTAAGTCGAGCGCACTGCATTTTGGGATACCATTTATTTAGTGTGTTGTAGTATAAAACACATTTTGCACAATATATCGGTGGTCATATCGGTATTGGCCGATATATGTTTATTTTTAATTTTACCGTTATCCGTATTTTATTGCATTTTGTTTTTGTAATCAGGCTCAAAAATATTTATGTCAAGTTATAATACCAATATATCGGTTATCGGTATCGGCTGATAAATGTTTATGTTTAATGTTATTGTTATCGGTCTGAGTAGAAAACGAGGTCGATATGTTATGGATTTTTTTAATCACTTCAGATGCTTTTTTCATTTTGTGAAAATGTAAAATGTAAAATTAATTTTAAAAACAAGGACTGTAGTAGGCTGCATTTCATAATGTTTACTTGCGGTTTCCTTGTTTTTAAAACAAAAGCAGCCGTCTACTGTATTTGATTGCATTTTGTTTTTGTAATCAGGCTCAAAAATATTTATGTCAAGATATAATACCAATATGTCGGTTATCGGCTTCCAGATATAAAGAATTATCGGTTATCGGTATCGGCTGATAAATGTTTATGTTTAATGTTATTGTTATCGGTCTGAGTAGAAAACGAGGTCGATATGTTATGGATTATTTGAATCACTTCAGATGCTTTTTTCATTTTGTGAAAATGTAAAATGTAAAATGAATTTTAAAAACAAGAACTAAGTAGGCTACATTTCATAAATGATTTCGAGAGAAGAAAGATCTAGATGTTTACCTGCGGTTTCCATGTTTTTAAAACAAAAGCAGCCGTCTACTGTATTTGATTGCATTTTGTTTTCGTAATCAGGCTCAGAAAAAATTTACATTGAGATATAATAACAATAAATGAGTTATCGGCTTCCAAATATAAAGAATGATCGGCTGAAAATCACTAATTCATACTATATATTGTAAAAATAGTGTGAGTGCGGTAAATTACTGCGCAGATCATCTTTTAAATCAGTTTCGCATTAGTCAATATAAATCCATATTGTTGAAACCGTCAATCAATTCTGGACCAAACTAAGGCTTGGTGAGTTTTACATAGCAACGCGTCAGCCGGCCAATAAAACAACCCAGAGAAATGCTTTGATTTTCCAGTCCTGATATTGCGATGGAGCGAATGACTCAAACATCTCATCTGAATTAATCATGATCTCTAGATTGAATTGAGCTTGAACGGTGGAGTGAAAGTCAGCAGACGTGGAGAAGTGCTGTTAGAGACAGAATCACGGTGAAGCGCGTCACAGTCTCTGGTTCGGTCTTTCTCGTTCACGTATGTTTGCCTGCCGCCGCACGTATCAAAGATCAATAACGCGGCCCACCATCCCCCTCTTCTCTTCCCTCCATCCTTTCTCTCTTTCTCTGCAACACATCACAAAAAAATTACCCGCCATCCATTACGACTGCCACGGCGCTATTGAATTAGAACATTCAGAACAGCAAAAATCCAGTGTGTCCCCGATGAGAGGACAGACGTGGCTCGTACGTGAGCCGAATACAAGACAGAGAAGAGGAGAGGTGAGAAACAAACCATCAGAATTATATCTGAGAATAACTCCAGTACGGTGCATGTGCTGGCCTTCTGAAACAAGAGCGCAACATCTGCATCTGTGTGTACTGGATGTGATTTCCATAATTCAATACACAACATTTGCCTGACACTAACAAACAACCAATAATATAATATTTTATATTAGCGTGCTATTTATTATTAAAACCGCAAAGTTATTAGTAATGTGACGTGATTTTTCACCGTGATTTTTTCACTGTTCATTCCTCACATTGATGGCAAAAAGATACTGATTACTGTATGAATCACACACACACACACACACGCATATATATATATATATGTGTGTGTGTAAGTGCGCATTTTTATCAGGACACAAATGTGTATAATGTCATGGGTATTACACATGTTTTATAAGGACATTTCATGCGTCCTCATAATTCAAATAGCTCTAAAACATACTAAACAATGTTTTATTAAAAATGTAAAATAGCAGAACATTTTGTGTGATGGGTAGGTTTAGGGGTGGGGGGGGTGTAGGGGGACACAATGTACAGTTTGTACAGTAGAAAAACCATTACACCTATGGAATGTCCCCATAAAACATAAAAACACAATGTGTGTGTGTGTGTATGTATATATATATATATATATATATATATATATATATATATATATATAGATATATATGTGCATTTTTTTCAGGACACAAATGTGTGTAATATCATGGGTATTACACTGGTATTACGATGTAATTCATGTTTTATAAGGACATTTCATGCGTCCTCATAATTCAAATTGCTTTAAAACTTACTAAACAATGTTTTATTAAAAATGTAAAATAGCAGAACATTTTGTGTGATGGGTAGGTTTAGGGGTAGTGAAGGGGGACACAATGTACAGTTTGTACAGTAGAAAAACCATTACACCTATGGAATGTCCCCATAAAACATAAAAACACAATGTGTGTGTGTGTATGTATATATATATATATATATATATATATATATATATATATATATATATATATATATATATATATATACATATATATATATATATATATATATATATATATATATATATATATATATATATGTGCATTTTTTCAGGACACAAATGTGTGTAATATCATGGGTATTACACTGGTATTACGATGTAATTCATGTTTTATAAGGACATTTCATGTGTCCTCATAATTCAAATTGCTTTAAAACTTACTAAACAATGTTTTATTAAAAATGTAAAATAGCAGAACATTTTGTGTGATGGGTAGGTTTAGGGGTGGGGGGGGACACAATGTACAGTTTGTACAGTAGAAAAACCATTACACCTATGGAATGTCCCCATAAAACATGAAAACACAACATGTGTGTTTGTGTGTGTGTGTGTGTATACATATTTCCTCATTAAGTAACCATGTAAATGTGGAAAAGGCCTCATAATTATCAACGTTTTGCATAATATTTAATTTCCCTTACAATACAGTACAGTGCGATACAGTACGATAATACTATGGTACAGATTGTTTACCATATTCATGCAGGTTAGTATTTACCTGGTACAAAGTAACTCACAATGATCCCAAAAAAAATCTAATTTACTGTATAAATAAAGTTTCAAAAGGAAGGCAGTTTCTCTTTGGTGTTCATTTGGCTATTTTCTAGGTTTATTGTTATAGAAAAACAACATTAATCTACAGTATTTCCACATTTAGACATGAAAGTAAACATGTGCCTCCTATTCATCAGCCTATTTATATGATCACCGTATTGATTTATGTCGGTATTTACACGGTGCTCCATGTAATACCATGATATTATACACATTGTCAAGTTATTTGATGTAAGAGTCAATGTTGAACTATTAAATTAAATAAAAATAATAAATCCACCCCAAATATATTGACATATGACACAAAAAAAAAGATAAAATAAAGACTTATTTTATCAGCAACACGAGTGACGGTGAGCGCTGTTAAATATTCCCATCACACACACACATATTCTAAGAATCCAAAACAAAATAGTTTTTTACATCTCCCCCCTCAAAAGTGTGGAAAAAACAGTTAGCGTGTCTTAGACGAGCACAAAGCCGGAAAACATGAAATCTTAAAATATGAATAAGATGATATCTGACATAAAAGCAGACGTGGAGGTGATCCAGCCATTGATTGAGGGTGGGAGAGGTTTGACTTTGTGAGAAGGGGTGGATGGAGGCAAGTTGCTGAAATGATCGATCGGGGCTTTAATAATTGATAAGCGCGAGGGGAGGGAGACGTGTGGTCTGCGTAACCGAGTCGGTTCTTGGTAAGCAAAGTAAAACGTGCCACGAATACACACGCACGTCATTAACACGGAGGTGACGAACAGCACAACGGATTCAAGAGGAAAACTGGAGCGAGAGTCTGGATGATGCCGGCGCGAGACGCGCGGAGCAGACGTGCGGCTCATTTACATGCTCCGCTGATTATCATTTGTGCTTGTCAGCGAATGCAAGTGATATCTGAAGGTTGAAGCGTTCACGCCGACCCGATTCCCCAGCGAACAGGGAACGTTCTCTCAAAGTTATGAACAAACCTTCCTCTGGTGACATTAGTAATGTCTTTAATAATGTTCTCAAACTGCTCGTACATTCAAAAGTGACGTTCGATAATGTTTGATAAAAGTTATAAAATGGAACGTTCCCTTAACGTTCGCATAACCAAGAAAAATATGGACGTTTAGAGAACATTCAGAAATAACGTAATGGTAACGTTCGGAAAACGTCCTTGGAACATATTTTTGGTATCTATTAGCTGTACTTATAAAGCACATATTAATGCCTTACTCTGCACGACCATATTCTACATCCCATAATCCTGTACTAAACAACTAGACTGATGGGTTAAAAGCAACTCAAGTTGGGTTAAATATGGACCAGCCCAGCGTTTGGGTTGTTTTTGACCCAACCTGTTTTCTGGCCAGTTTTATTTAATCCAACTATTGTTTAAAAATGACTATGGCTGGTTTAAAATGAACCCAAAATAGGTTGGAAATTAAAAATCAGACATAATTATTACATGCTAAAAATTGCTGGGTTGTTTCAACTCAACTCAATTTGGGTCAAATTTGGACAAACCGAGTAAATTTTTAACCCAATGGTTAGGTTTGTCCATATTTGGGTTGAAACAACCCCAAATTTTTAATTAAACAGTAATAATCAAAAGGTAAACATTTATTAATAAGCAATAAATGTTTAAATTAAATAATAAAATAAATCAATAAATTAAATAATTATTATTTATTAAACATTAATAAATGTAATTTTCCAACATATTTTGGGCTTATTTTAAGCAAACAATACAATCATTTTTAATCAGTAGTTGAGTTAAATAAAACTAGCCAGCAGGTTGGGTCAAACATTTAACCCAGCCTTTCTTATTAAACTATTAATAAGCAGTAATTAGGAGTTTAATGAGGCAGTTAATAGTGAGAATTGGACCTTAAACTAAATTGTGACCCATAAGGTAAAAGGGAGACACACCAAACACTAAAACATGTGCAACTTCATTAATGAACTCAAATGGTTATGAAATTAGAATAATGCAAAACAGATGCATGTCCAGAAGGTGCATGTACACACTGATCGCATGTTTAAATGCTCCTACCTGTGCATTCGCAGGAAAACTGTTGTGTGTTCGTGAGAGATTGGGTTATAGAGTGCGTCTGCGCTACACATTGTTAAGGCTTATCTGACTTGCGCTGAATCTGTATTGATTTCCTTTCCCCTGCTCGCTCCTGCATCTCTAGGGCTCTCGCCAGCAGCAACCGCAGCCAGCCGTGCAACACACACACACACACACACACTCACACGCACACACACACACACACACACTCACACACACACTCACACTCAAACGCACACACACTCACACACACACACACTCACACATACACACACACACACACACACACTCACACTCACATGCACACACTCACACACACACGCGCACTCACACGCACACACACTCACTCACACGCACGCACACTCACTCACTCACTCACTCACACACACTCACACAGACGCACACACACACACACACACACACACGCACGCACACTCACACACACACACACACACACACGTGGTGTTTTCATGTTTTATGTGGACATTCCATAGGCGTAATGGTTTTTATACTGTACAAACTGTACATTCTGTCCCCCTACACTACCCCTACCCCTAAACCTACCCATCACACAAAATGTTCTGCATTTTTAAATTTTGAAAAAAGATAATTCTGTATGATTTGTAAGCTTGTTTCCTCATGGGACCAAAAAAATGTCCCCACAAGATCAACATTTACTAGTATTACAGTAACTGTGGGGACATTTGATCCCCATAATGTAGGGAATATACACACACACACACTCACACTCAGACACACACACACACTCACACACTCTCACGCACACACACACACACACTCACACACACTCAGACATACACACACACTCACACACACACACACACACACACTCAGACACACACACACACACACTCACACGCACTCACACGCACACACACACACTCACTCACACGCACGCACACTCACTCACTCACACACACTCACACAGACGCACACACACACGCACACACTCACACACACACACACACACACTCACACTCAGACACACACACACACTCACACGCACTCACACGCACGCACGCACACTCACTCACTCACTCACACACACTCACACAGACGCAACACACACACACACACACACTCACACTCAGACACACACACACACACACGCGCACACACACACACACTCACACACACACACTCACACACTCATACACACACACACACACACACTCACACGCACACACAGTCTCTCACACTCACACACACACACACAGTCTCCCTCCCTGTAACTCAAACACATGCAGAACTTTCATGACAGTCTGTGAGACGAAGAACACACAAACACATTCAGAACAGCAGCTGCTGGATTTCTGCAGTACAGTGAGTACAGTACAGCAAACGTTCTTCCAGTGACATTTACGGAATGTTTGCACAAGACATGGAGCTTTAGTTCTTCTAAATCATGTTTTAAATGTCACCTGTTTCAGAACGTTCAGAGAACATTCAAACGCAACATTCTCGGAATGTTCGCAAAGCGACAAAACGGAACGTTCCTTCAACCTTCAGATACACATTAACACAGGAATAGATCTGACCCGCTTCCTTCCCACACGAACACACATTTCATCAACACATTTTATGGGTTTAAGTAAGTCATTCCTGCGCAAAAATGGTTTAAAGCTCTCCGACTACCCCGTCCGCCATTGCTCGGACAAACAGACAGTCTCGCATTACTCTCATTAAGCGAACATGAGAACAAACGATCCTTCAGCTTTAAACTCACAGGTAGAGCTACGGCCTGGATCGGATGTTATAGCACTGTTCACACGTGTTTATTTACAGTCGAGTTTGTAAGCCGAATCTGACAAATGTCTCTTTACAATCCATAAAAACTGCAAATGATGTTTTTACATTCTAAAGATGTCACGCCGTCATTTAGATGCGTCACACGAACACGTAAAGGCTTGATTTCAGATGTGTAAGTGAGGGTTTGCTCTCGCAACGACTTCTTGGCTTTCAGATCAATCAAACTGTCTATGAATGGCGTTTAATTGAGCTGCTGGGGATGGATCTGGTCTGTCAGATGTTTGTCCACTGAGAAATTGATTTTGGAGACCAGTTAGGAAACCCGCAAGACAAAGAAGAACTCATCCTGACCCGGACCAGGGGAGAAGCTCAGTTCTAATATTCCTCCTCCCCTAAAGGCCAAACTTAATGTGAAGAACATTTTTTTGGTTGTTGTTGCTAAAAAGAACCTTTTGTGGAAAGGAGAGATTCCGTGGATTTTTATGAAACATCTTATTTTTGAGAGGTTCATGATATATTTCAATATGAATATAATCATCTAGATTCTTTCAGCTTTATTAAGCCTAAAATACTCCTTTTGTCCTTCCCTTTTTTGTTTGAAAGCCACAGCCGACTTTAATAAAATATGCAGCTATAAATCCAACCATGTGAAGGAATAAAGTCAGATTATTTAAATATTAAACCATCAACATTACTGTACTTATATAGTTCCCCCATATAGAGCAATGATTCTTGTGTTATTAATTACCTTTTAATGTGACCTACAGCATTAATTCATTTTAAAAATCATTCACACACACACTGAATGTCTACACAGAACTAAATTCATTTTCATGATATAATAATATTAGTAGAAAAAGATTAATTTCATAAGCCTAAAGTTCTTTAAATCCAGTCGCATGAACACAAAGCAAACATTGACTCCGAATTAAAAGCGCTTCAGTCGCGTCACGTGTTACAAACACCAGCTTGAAAAGTTGAATATTATTATTTTTTTTTATTATTATACCTGGTTGACGTGAAATTTTATAGTAATATTCTATTTTTAAACATGATGACAATAGTCCGTGAATTTCACTTCATCTCACAAAAAAGCGCCTGCGGTTCATATTACTTTTACTTATTCGTTTATATAAAGCCGAACGGATATTTAACAAACAATTCAGCAGTGGATGAACGTTTAACACGCGCACGAGCGCAGATCAAATCATTATTTGTTTTCCAGCAACGAATAATCGAAATATTGTATTTTCACTGCAGGAATAAAAACAGAAAGAAGAGATTTGTGTGTGTCACCACATGAATTCCTGTCAAACACACACACACACACACACACACGCTCGAATCAAAATCGAATTAAAAGCTCTGCTTTAACCTGTGTTGTGGTCAAACGTATCGATGATGGACATTGACATCCACTCCAAACCAACAGCTTCATTTTACCTTCATCTATAAAATCATGCAAAAGGCATGACTACTATTATTATTGCTTTTTAGGCTACTATAAATAATAATAATAATTATATATTATTAATTATATATTTCAAATCAGCATTTCTTTAGGACTTGTTGACGAAGAATTCAAATTTCAAGCAAATATAAACTCGCACCTGCAGCATCATGTGTTGGTGTGTGTTGTTGAAGTGGTTTGTGTTGAATAGGCTTTGATTGACATGACTGTTTCTCGCCAGCAGTAGCCCGGCCCGCGCGGGAGAGGGTTCGTTTCACCGCACCCAAAAACAGAACCGCCCCGCTCAAGCCATCGATCCCGAGCCGAGCTGTTAGCGGCCTGGTGCGGTTAGTTTTCGACCCCGCCCCCCGCTCTCTCCGCCACGCCCACACCCACACACAGACCACACCCACCTCAGCAGACAGCATGTTCAAATATATATGTACAGTAACTGTGATGCTCATTAATTGACTTTTTATGGAATCTTTAACCATAAAAAAAATTTAAAAAAAGATCACCATTGGTTTGGTAGCAGATCAAAAACTCTGATCCATTATGATCCAATCCAAAAAGAAGTTACTTTTAAAAAATTAAAAAGCATTTTTGAGAGTA